>VZQC01005228.1:159337-214742 GCA_009823505.1 Rhizomys pruinosus
TCTTTTGAGTGAGTCATTTATTTTCTTACCTCTTTGTTTTTGAGTACTTTATATATTCTGGAAGTTAATGCTCTGTCAGATGAATCAGCAGTAAAGGTTTCCTCTCACTCTATGAGTTTTCTCTTCACTTCTCTGAGTGTTTCTTTTGCTGTACAGAAACTTTTGATTTTAATAAAGTCCCACTTGTCAATTGTCCACCTTATTTCCTATGCAGCTGCTGGCTGATTTAGAAAGTCTTTTCCTATGCCTATGTCTTGTAAGTTGCTGCCAACTTTTTCTTCTATCACTTTCAGAGTTTTGGGTTTCACACTGAGGTCTTTGCTCTATTTGGAGTTAATTTTTTTACAGGGTGAGAGTTGGGGGTTTAATTTTATTCTTCTACAAGTGGTTATCCAGTTTTGCCAGCAACATTTGCTGAAGATACTGTCTTTCTTCCACTGAGACTTTTTAGGCCCCTTGTCAAATATGAGGTGACTGAAGTTGTATGTGCTCAAGTTTGGATCTTCAGTTTTGTTCCATTGGTCTACAGGTCTGTTTTGTGCCAGTACCAGGCTGTTTTGATGACTATAGCCCTGTAGTATAGTTTAAAGTCTTGTATTATTGTGTTTTAAATGTTACCTAGCACATGGACTATATTTGATTTTTCATACTTCTCAGAATTTGGTCTTTATCTTGAATATAGAGGAAATGTTATGCTTGTCCTGTACAAATTAGTTATGCTGTCAACCCTTCTTTAAAATAACCTTTAAGGAATGAATTCTTGATGCAAAAACTAAAACAAAACAAGAGTCAAAAACTTGTGCCATAGACACAAGAATACTTTTTACTCATGAAAATAAATATATATAATAAAATCAAACATTTATTCTCAATATCAATAGAAAATATCTCAATAGAAAAAATGTGTTGCTCAATAAGAACTCAGACAGTGTTTACAGAAGTAATGAATGAGGTACGGATAGAACAGACTCACTTGCTGAAGAATAAAAGCTAGTCAGTTCTATTATCTTTCCTATGAGCAGAGTGCTCAAGCAGCCTGTGTGCCCTACAGAGATATTCCACTGGAAATCTACTGATAGGACATTTTTAAAGGTAATAATTTATTTCAAAACCATAAAATTTACCTTTGATAATGATGAATTTTGCATTCTTAAAAAATGAAAAATTAAATTGTAATAGACAAGAGATAAATTGGAAAATGATGACCTGGAGTGAAGTATGTCATTGAAGTTAAAAGTGCGTGTGCGTGTGTGTGTGTGTGTATGTGTTTCTTTGTGTCTGTGTATTTTTGCATGTATATATTTTTAGTCATTAATTTAAGGATCAAATGCATACTAGCAAAAAACTACCAAAGAGTTCTGCTACTAAAAATAAGATTGTTACATAAATCATAGATAAGAAAATACAGCAATTTGTGCTTCACCTCCTTTTAATAATTTCCTGCTTTGAACTACTGTAGATTTGTTTCTAGTTTGACTGAATAAATTACATTGCAATTTCCTATGAAGGGTATGCCCATTTGTCAAAGCAGGATAAAAATATTTATGTTTGTCACTAAAAGTAATTTTTTTGGCAAAAACTTTCTTCATAACTGAAAGACAAAAAACACATGATATCTCAATTGATGTGGAAAAAGCCTTTGACAAGATCCAGGATCCCTTCATGTTTAAAGTTCTAGAGGGAAATGGAATGAATGGAACATTCCTCAACATGATCAAAGACATGTATTGCAAACCTACTTCCAACATCATCCTAAATGAAGAAAAATTGGAACTATTTCCCATAAAGACGGGAACCTGGCAAGGATCCCCATTATCACCACTCCTCTTCAACATAGTGTTTGAAATGCTTGCTAGGGCAATAATACAAGATGAAGAAATTAAAAGAATACTAATTAGAAAAGAAGAAGTTAACTATCCCTTTTTGCAGATGATATGATAGTTTAGCTAAGGGATGCTAAAAACTCCACCAGAAAAATTCTAGAAATGAATAACAGTTTCAGTAAAGTGGCAGGACACAAAATCAACCTAGACAAATCAGTAGCCTTCCTTTACACCAACAATAAACAAGCCTAGCAGAGATATAAGAAGATCTTCCCACTCACGATAGTCTCAAAAAAATAAATAAATAAAATACCTGGGAACAAACCTAACCAAAGATACCAATGATCTACAACAAAAATTTTAAACACCCAAAGAAGGAGATTGAAATTGACATCAAAAGATAGAAAGACCTCCCATGCTCATGGATTGGAAAAATTCATACAGTAAAAATGTCCATTTTACCCATATATTTTTTTTTCAATGCAATCCCAATCAAAATCCCCATGAGTTTCTTCACAGACTTGGAAAAAATATCTTAAATCCATATGGAAATACAAAAGATCCCAAATAGCTAAAGCAACCCTGAGTGAAAAATGCAATACTGGGGTGCGGTGCTGATTGTTCTACCAGATATCAAGCTATTTCACAGGGCCATAGTAATGAAAACAGCCTGGTACTGGCACAAAAACAGACCCATTGACCAATGGAACAAAATTGAAGGTCCAGACTTGAGTTCATACAATTTCAGCCTCCTCATATTTGATAAAGAGGCAATAAAAGCTCAATGGAAGAAGAGCATCTTTAACAAATGGATGACCATTTGTAGATGAACACAGTTAAACCTCTATCTCTCACCCTGTACAAAAATCAACTCCAAGTGACTCAAAGATGTCAACGTGAACCCCAAAACCTTGAAAGTGCTAGAAGATAAAGTTGGCAACAACATACAAGACAGGAGCATTGGAAAAGACTTTCTAAAACAGACAGCAGCTGCACAGAAAATAAGGTCAACAGTTCACAAATGGGACCTCATCAAACTCAAAAGCTTCTGTAAAGTGAAAGAAACAATCAAGGAAGTGAAGAAAAAAACCACAGAGTGGGAGAAAATCTTCACTTGATACATTTGACAGAGCATTTGTCCTTGTTTAATGTCTTTGAGTCACATGTAATTGCATTCCACATGCTGTTCTTCCCTTCTTGGTTCAGCTCCAGGACTTGTCTACTGACTGCAGGCCAACAGTCTCTAGGCTTTGCCCTGGCAAGAAGGGGGGGAGGGAAAACCACAGAAGATCACCCATGGAAATGAGCAGACTCACAAGCAGAGAGCCAGGGAGTTAGTAACTCCATTTATTTTCTGTCAGTGAGGTCTATATATTGAAGGCTACTGTGCTCTGGGCAAGGAAGTGGGGGTCAGGCTGAAGGGAGGGATAAGCCACCTTGGCTCTAATCAGGGGGCTGCAGAGCTCTGGTTTGTACAGGTGGACACAGGGTGCGATAGGAGGATTCCTAGGGTGAAAATGGGTTCCAGTAAGGGAAGTGACCAGGTAGTCAGGTGGTTGGAAAATCATGGGGCAGAAACTTGTGGGGAGTATCTTTCACGGAGTTCTTTCCTGAGGTCTTTTATAGTTTTAACATTTTGCTCAATGATACCAGACTCATTTAAATAGAAACAGCATTCCTCCCCCAGGAACATGCAGGTTCCCCCGTTTTCTGCAGTTAACAATTCCAGAGCTTGCCAGTTCTGCATCATCACCTCAGCCAGAGAAATTATCTGTCTCTGGAGTGATTCAAGGCTCTTTGCTGTGGATGCCATTGCCTCATCAAGCTTATTTTGGAAGTCTGCTTCCATGATGTAAACCCTCGCTAAGGCTCTGCCCACAGTTCCCATCACTGCTGACCAGAAGTGGGATGAATATCTCTCTCTTTTGATGGTCTGGTTCTGGTCCCAACACACAAGCGACTTCCTCCTTCTCATAAAGGAAGAGCTGGGGAGTGATAATTACAGGCAAACAAATTCCAGAACCAGTAGCATTTGCACAGAGGGATGTGGTGCCATCACACCAGAGAAAGAATGTGGATTTGACACACCAGATCCTGTTGAAAGGAACACTTAGGAGGCACCTGGGATTTGGGGCTGTTGCAGCTCTCACTAAACAAATAGGAAGTGTAGTGAGTTGATCGAAGATAGAAATGCTGTGAAACACTGGCTTTGTCACCATGGGGGCAGATTCCTGTAAAGAGGCATAAGAAGGAATGGCAGTGAAAAGAGGGCATGTACAGGATGCACAGAAAAATCATAGGGAGACATTAGGGTGGGTGGTGTAATTGAGGAGATCTCCAGCATATTCAATGTAATTGGGCCATGTTACAGTGGACCACAGCTTTCCTTCCATTTTGTATCCCTGTAACAGAATGTGGGATTGAGTGAGGGGGGGCTGAGGAGCTAGAACAAGCTGGCAAGATATACAGACACCTGCCCAGGCATTGCTGTAAGAGTACAGTTTTCCCTGTACTCCAGCTCTCCAGCAGTCACTCCAGGGGTCCTGTATATTAATTTTAAATTGGTTATTTTGTATTTGGAACAGGCTTCTTGGGCTCTGAACTCTCTCCAACCTTCAAGACCAGAATCTGGGACTGCCATAAGTATCAGTTTCCTGTAATCATTGTCCTTTGTTAAGATGGGCGAAGCAGATAAAGGGTGCCTGAGAGGTAGTGGTGGAATTGGGAAACACAGTGCTTGTGATTGCCTTGCTGCAGCCTTGCAAAGGACAGTCACTGGTTCCAATTACCTGTTCCCTTCGTTCCCAAGTTTCTCTGAAAAAGAATCACCAGACATGGATCCAAGGTGGTGGTCTGTTCACGGGCTGGGCAGAGGCAGAGTTGGCTAGAACTATTATCAGAGCAGCTAAAAGGATGGTAGACAGGGGTACAGAGGGGAGACACATGTATTTTGTAGAAGTGACAAGTTGATCAAGTTTCTTCAATACTATGTCATTTGGATTCTGGGAGTATCGTCTCCTCTTTCTCCTCTTCTTTCCATCCATGAGAAACAGGTATGCTGTCTTTTGAGGTGGCGGGGATAAATCTGACATGTATGACTGGAATCCAAATGGGTCTCAGACAATCCTGTGGGAACATTCAAACAAAGGCCCTCCCAGTTGTTAACAGTGGATCAGGTCCTTTCCACTGATTGTCTAGGGGGTCTTTCCATCTTAGGAGTATTTGAGGAATTGTGCTTGGTGTCTGCCAATGCCTGATTATAGCTGGACATTTTGAATCCCTGTAAATGTTAAAGAGGTTTAGAGTTGCCAATGCCATGGCCAGCTGAATGCTAGGAGGTTATTTCCCCACCTTTTGTTTTAATAACTGATTTTTAAGACCTGATAGGTCCATTCTATGATGCCTTGTTCCTGTGGGTTATGAGGGATATCTGTATGATGTGCAATATTCCATAATTGGCAAAATGATTTAAAGAGAGAGCTAGCAAATGCTGGCCCATTGTCCATTTTAATTTGTTTGGGAATGCCCATGGTAGCAAAGGTAGAAAGGAGGTGGGCAGTAAGGTCCTTGGCTCTCTCTCCTACGTGGGGAATAGCCCAAATAAATTTGGAATAAGTGTCCACAGTGACAAAGACATACTTTTGTTTTCCAAAGGAAGCTATGTGTGTAATGTCAGTTTGCCAGAGCGTATTGGCTTTCAATCCCCTGGGGTTAATTCCAAAAACCTGTAGTGCAGGTGTTTTAATTACAGTAGAACAAGAGGAACAAGTTACTGAGAAAGCGAACCACTTGCAATCTTCAGCGTGGAGGGGAATTGAAAGTAAATAGTCCTTGCTATCTAAGGCTAGCAAGGGGGCGTTAGCTGGGATAGCAGAGGCAAAGGGGAGACCCCTCTACAGAGACCCCCTTATATGCATAGTTCTGTTAATGGCTCACAGGTCTTGTAAGAGACACAAACCTCCTGTTGCCTTTTTTAAAATTTTTATTTATTTTTGTATGTGTATGAATGTACTGTCTGCATATAGGTCTGTGCACCCATGTTGTGCAATGCTGTGGAAGTCAGAAGAGGGCGTCAGATTCCCCTGGAACTGGAGTTAAAGATGGTTTTCAACCACCATGTGGGTGCTAAGGATCGGATCAAACCTGGGTCCTCTACAAGAGTAGTCAGCGCTCTTAATCTCTAGGCCATCTCTCCAGTCCCATTCTGTTGCCTTTTTTTATGACAAACACAGGGGTGTTCCAGGGACTACGAGATGGACAGATGTGTTCCAATGAAAATTGCTCCTTGACCAAGTCTTGGAGAGATTGTAATTTCTCCCCTGGTTAGGGCCACTGCTCAATCCAGACTGGATCATCTGACTTCCAGTCCAGACGAGGGGGCAAATACTCTGCAGTGACCCTCAGGATTAGGGGTGCTTCTTTCTAAGATTATGGAGGCATTTTCCCCAGTTAAATGGTCTGTCTGGGCATGGTTTCCATCAGGGTCCTCCCAGGTGTAAACATTTTTAGTTATGTAAGACTGTGAGGGCCTTTCTATTCCTAGAAGTTTAGGTTCTGGAAGCAAGGGCCAGTCAGGGGGTATTTCTTGCTGTTTTATAATGGTTCTGTCTCTGTATTTCTCAAAAAAAAAAAAAAAGGACTCCCCCAAGTTTTAATCGTCAGTGCAGGATGTGAGCCTTCTAAAATAGGTGCTGCCCAGAGGGCATGTATTGACTCATCCCCCCCCCCTTTTTTCCCTGGGCTAGGGGATGCCCACCTAGGAAGGTTTTATTTTCATTGTTTTTCACATGTATTTTTTGTACAAGATAATGTTACAAATCAAATCCAGACTTGTGTCCCCCCTCCCAACCCCCGCCCTACCAAATTCACCCTTTCAGTTAGCTCTTTGATGTAGTCCCCAGCTGATGTTGGTGTTGTGGTTGTTCTTTCCAATATGCATCATTCCCAACAAGAAATGTTTACAACTAGGTTATTGGTGCTAGCATCCACAGATGTGGGATACGATTAGTCATTTGTTTTTCTGGGACTGTGTTACTTCACTTAACATAATATCTTCCAGTTCCGTCCATTTACCTGCAACATTCATGATGTTCTCCTTTTTTGTACTGCTGCATAGAACTCCATTGTGTAGATGTACCACATTTTCTTTATCCATTCTTCAGCTGAGGGGCATTTGGGTTGGTTCCATCTTTTGCTATTGTGAACAGAGCTGCAACAAACATAGCTGTTTATGTATCTCTGCAGTAAGAAGAGTCTTGTGGGTATATACCCAGGATTGGTATGACGGGGTCAGGTGGTAAGCTCATTTTGAGTCTTTCAAGGATTCTCCACACTGCTTTCCATAATGGCTGTACAAGTTTACATTCCCACCAGCAAAGGATGAGTGTTCCCCTTTCCACACAACCTCTCCAGCAATTGGTATTTGTTTTCTTTTTCCTGGCCCATCTTATTGGAGTGAGATGATATCTTAAAGTGGTTTTTATTTGCATTTCCTAAATTATTAGTGATGTTGAACACTTTTTAAGATTTTTCTCAGCCATCCCTAATTCCTCACTTGTGAAGTCTTTGTTCCACTCTTTGCTCCATCTTTTGAGTGATCCACCTAGGAGTTTACAGGTGGCAATTTTTGCCATATTTACCATAGTTGGGTGGCAATCTTTCCTCCAATGGTATAATTTTTTACATCGGGGACAGAGAACACATGGAGAGCATTCAGAAAACCCTTCAGGAGAGACTGATGCTTTCGGGCAATGTCTTTTCCAATGACCAATGTCTTCACAGTTAAAACATTTCTTATTTGTGGGGACAGCAGCCACGAAGGCTTAAGCTAGGTAATTAGCTTTGTGGGAGATTGTGCCCACGTCTTGAGTTGACACTATCTATCTGCCATAATGGTCATTTTTTAAAGCCCTGACATGCTTGCTTGCATTCCAAATTCATTCCGTCCCAAACAATATTTTTAAGGAGGATCTCTCTGGCTGCAGAGTTGGGGATCTTTCTCTCTAGACTTCTTTTAATTCTTTTTTTTTAATTTTTTAAATTAATTTTATTTATTTCTGTATGTGTATGAATATACTGTCTGCATGCAAGTCTGTGCACCCGTGTCGTGCAACGCCGCGGAGTTCAGAAGAGGGTCTCGGATTCCCCTGGAACTGGAGTTCTCCTGGAATTGGAGCTTCAGACGGTTCTCAGCCGCCATGTGGGTGCTGGGGATCAAACCCAGGTCCTCTGTAAGAGTGGTCGGCGCTCTTAACCGCTAGGCCATCTCTCCAGCCCCAAGTCAGATGTGGGTTCCTCAGGTTTTGCCTAGGAAATAATGAGGAACTGGCCTGGGATTCAGTGGGTGGTGTAATTCAATTCCAGGCCTGTAGGGCACAAAGGTGGACCTACTCAAAGTACCCTGGGGCCACTCTGGCTTGCTGCATCCCTGTGCTAAAATCTCCTTCTCCAAAGAGCTGTTCATAACCCCAGTCTATATTAGGTTACCCCTGATTTCTCTGAACCTGTTGGAGACATTCATCTCTTTACAGTGCTTCCCATTGTAAAAATAGCAGACCTGGAAGTGAAGATCTACATATACCTCTCCAGTCCTGGGGAGTGTTAAGAGAAGCGCAAAAGCTCTGGAGAATGGACTTTGTCCATGGTGCCTGGAAACCATCATCTCTGACTGCTTCCTTGAGTTCTTTCAACTCACTAGCTTGGTAGGGGCAGCAGTTTAGATAATGACTCTGAGTTGGAGCTACATTAATGGGGAACAACTGTAATTGAAGATCTGGGTTGTCCCAAATCTGGCACAGTTTTTCTGTAGCAGAGAAGGAATAGGTTGAGGGTGAGGTGTTCCTGGCCCCTTGAGAGGGAGTGGCTGATAATTAGGAGAAAGGTTAAGGCTAGCCACTTGGATGTTTTGATTATCCTGTTCTATTTTTACTGGGTCTGGAGCTTGGGGGCTTTCAGAGGGAATTTTATTTGGGTTCTCGACTGGAATTTTAGCAGGTTCGTGGGAGGAGGGGTCTGAAATTTAATTTTGTTGTTTTCATTTCCTGTCTGTGGTTTGTTGAGAAGGTCCTAAGCATTGTCTCACCATGGCCAATAGTGGCAAGAACATGGGAAATGCAAGAGCATTTTCTAGCTGTCTAGCATTCCGTGCCAAACACATCCAGGATTCTGAACTCCATATGTCTTCAGGGGACATCCACAGGGCAATATTAAGAGTCTCACTCCAAAAGGAGGCATCTTACCCTGTGAAAATTGACTCATTTTCTTTTTTTTTTGTTATTTTATTTATTTTTTATGTGTATGAATGTACTGTCTGCATGTAGGTTTGTGCCCCCGTGTTGTGCAATGCTGTGGAGGTCAGAAGATGGTGTCAGATTCCCCTGGAACTGGAGTTAAAGATGGTTTTCAGCTGCCATGTGGGTGCTGGGGTTCAAACCAAGTCCTCTGCAAGAGGAGTCAGAGCTCTTAATTGCTAGGCCATCTCTCTCACCCCAACTCCTCACTCTTGAGGGGCATCTTTATTTTCTTAGTCTGTGGGTCTTTTTGGCATGTCTGTTTGTTACCCATGATAAAAAGAGATAGGAAATTCTAGTGGTTAGGGAAAGAGACAGTTCAAAAGACTAACCTGAGGACAGAGACTTAAAGCAAATTCAAAAATTAATCTCTCTTGGGAAAAGAGTTGAATTCCGCATAGATATACCACAGCTGGTCATGACTATCCTGATTGGGGGTGGTATCTCCCTGTCTCTAAAGTAAAACCCTATGAGATTTCCCTCACATGGGGGAATCAAGAGCTAAGAGAGAGCTCAAGGAGGAATACCTTGTTCAATGTCTTTGAGTCATGTGTGATCGCATTCCACATGCTGTTCTTCCCTTCTTGGCTCAGCTCGAGGACTTGCCTCCTGCCTGTAGGCCAACAGTCTCGAGGTTTTGCCCTTGCAAAAAAGGGGGAGGAAAAAAACCCCAGGAGATCACCCGTGGAAATGAGCAGACTCACATGCAGAGAGCCGGGGAGATAGAAACTCCATTTATTTTCTGTCAGTGAGATCTATATATTGAAGACTACTGTGCTCTGGACAAGGAAGTGGGGGGGCAGACAGAAGGGAGGGGTGAGCAACCTTGTCTCAAATCAGGGGGCTGCAGAGCTCTGGTTTGTGCAACAGATAACTAGAGGTGTGCAAATTTGCTCAGTGCCTCAAGGAAAGGGGCCATCTGGTTCTGGAACTTTGCAGAGATAGGGCGAATCAAGAATCATTGTAATATCCCAAATCTTCCTGCTACAGAAAACTCACAGAGGCAATCTGAATGCCAACAGAGATATCAGGTAACCAGAGATATTCCGGGACAGGTCTTACAAGTTCTTTCTTCAAGCCACATACAAATTTTCATTCCCACAAAACATGAGTCTTATTTCATTGAGAACTTGAACACAAATTACAGCAGAACACAGTAGTCCCTTGAATAAAAGAATATACCAAAACTACTCTTTCAACACATGATGGTATGATCTAGTTGTTTTCCTAGTTCTCTGGAAGTCTGGTATCTATTCTTTTCTCTACTGATCAAATTTACACTACCTCCACATTTGTCTACAACCATCTCCACTGATTTCCCAACTTTTGTCTAATTTTTAGGCTTCTGCTTTGAGATCACATTCTCAAATTTATATAAAGCAACAATGAATTGTGTATCAATCAGGATTATTTTTCATGAAAAACATTTTCTACAATCTGCAATGATTCTGTGAGAGGAGAGTAGAGATATGGACTTAAAGTAATAGAGAAGAAACAAATCTCAAATTGTCTGCAAAGCAGTAAGTAGTTGCTGGACTCTGGTACTCTAGGAATGATCTTACACCATAATCTTTTTCAATATTCACACATTCTTCAACAGAATAGAATCCCTGGCACGTTGGTATAATCATGATATTCCCCCAAGGACAGGAAAAATTGTTAAAATTGGTGAAGGGCAAAAATTCTGACATTTATTTTACATTTCCAAATTGTAAGCTCTATGGATTCCATAAAATGCAAAGATGGCCTTGTTATTTGTGTACTGACTTTTAATAAGGTTATTATATGTAAAGCTAACAGGTTAAATATCCCAAATACATTGAATTAAATATTCACTTGTGACCATTTCTCAAAAGAAAAGCCATTGGCTATGGATGACAGAATGTATGTATTTTGAAAACTAGTCATACTTTTATAGTTACTCTATTATACTATAAAAGGAATGTGGAACAAACGATTAAATATAAATATGAAAAGGAATAAAAAGATAAAAAGAAAATGACTTGCAAACATAAGCTAAACTTAAAAGTTAAATAAGGTAAAATTGATTATGTTGACATCTTCCTAAGAATTGCTAAAAAATGTGTGTTCTGAGTTTGGCATAGTGATGCACATCTGGTTCCCAGCATCTGAGAGACAGTGGTAAGCAGTTCTTTGTGAATTCAAGGTCAGCCTGGTTTATATAAGAAGATTAAGGCCAACAAGTTCGACACAGTGAATCTTCTGCGAGAGAGAGAGAGAAAGTGGATTCTAACAGCATCCTAGAAGACAGTATAAAGGAAACCTGGAAATACATTTTATGTAATTTATTAAGCAAACTAAAGAAGAAAACAAAAATAATGACTTGATAATGATAGTGATAATGAGCCAACATAAGGACAATACTTCATTTAAAACTTTCAAGTACTAAAGTGATTACCTCAAAAATCAATTACTATAATAAACAACTATAGCAGTATATTATATTAGCAACACATCTTATAAGCAAGTCTTATAAAGGCTCTCTGAATAAGTTGACAGGAAGTCCCAAACTCATATTTACTTAAAATATAGTAGGATCTATTATACCCTCTAGTGATTGCAGTATGTTAGATTATTGAATAAATGCAATTCTACCAGGTAAACAATGGTTCATCATCAAGGCTGAATCAAATCTGAGAATGGAAAAGCTCTGTAGAGAATACAAGACTTACTGATATGAGAAATCAGCATACAAATCTACTATCTGTGAAGGTAAGCCTTGTCACATATTTGGTTGGCATTAATCAGAAACCATCTCTGGATCATATTATATCACTTCTTCAGAACACACATTTTGCAATAGTCTAAATGCTTTAACAGTCCCCTGAATTGAATATATGCTTGGCTATGATAAGTAAAAATTTTGAAAGTGATTATTATATGATATAATATATATATATATTATGGTATATGTATATATATATATAATTGCTACAGTTAGTAATTATTTTATCAAATTCATGATAAAACATAGGCTACTGATTTAAGAATGGATTTAAAAATGAAAGTTGCTGTAACTGAAAGTATAAGCTGATATGTTTCAAAATAATTAGCTGAGAGACAATTTGTTGACCCTCATGTCAACAATGTAGAGGGCATATGAACTCTTATTCAGAAAAGATTTTGGGGTGCATTTTTGAGACAGGGTTTCCCTGTATCCCCAGACTGGCCTTGAACTCACAGATATCTGACTGCTTCTGCCTCCCAAGCGCTAGGATTAAAGGTGTGTGCCACCTTTAATATTTTAAAGGAAATATTTTAAAGAAATTGTGCATAACTGCCAAAAGGTAAGTACTTAGAAATTCTTGATATGAGGCAGATAAAGTGGTTTTGCTTCTTCTGAGTCTAACTGATTTTGCTTTCCTTTGTTAAACACTATGGCCAAAGGTAATTTGGGAAATAAAAGTTTTGTTTCATCTTAATTCCTATGGTCTCATTAAGAGAAGCCAAGTCAGGAATACAAGGCTAGGGCTTGAAGCAGAAATGATGTAGGCACACTGAGTGTTCCATTGGCCTGGTCAATTTCCATTTTATATACCTTAGCCCCACTTGCTTGTGGATATTAAAACCCATGTTGGGCAGGCTCTTCATCCATCAATTAGCAATTAAGGGAATGGCACAAAAGACAGCTCCATGGCCAATTTCATGGAGGAAATGTCTCAATCTATATACTCTCTTCTTCCAAATATCTAGGTTTGTGTAACATTGACCCAAAATAACCAGCCCAATCTACCCCTTGTCAACTTGACACACAAATGCATTGCTATTAAACATTTTATTCCTTTGTCACCAAGGTCTTGAATTAATATCAAAGTATAAAATATAACACAACCTTAAAAGATTTGAACGATTCAAATTATACATTATTTTTAATAATTCAATATTTTAACTCTAAAATAAATAAGTCAAATACTTTCTTAGTCCAAGAAAGAAGTAACAGGGTATGGTTACAAACAAATCAAGGACAAACAAAATTCCAACACTACGAAAAGCTCAGCCTCTGAAATCTGGGACTTGCCATCTTCTGAAATCCAAAGGACTTGAGCAGACTGCTGGCCCCTACCCTTTGAGTGTCAACCCACACTGCTTGCATTACAGCTCAAGTTTTCTTAATTCCACACTTGCTACTATCCTTAGTGATCATCTCATGGTCCTAGCATCTTCAATACCATGAGGTCACTACTGAATCTGCTCTTTTACCAATGGCCTCTCCTGACCTCCTCAGGGATCCCACTCACCCTGCCAAGTGTTAAGTGCTTCTCTTCATGGCACCTTCAGTTCTTCAGAACCAGTACTCTATAAGTGACTCATATATTGCCTTGGCCCACTCTGGACCCTCAGTGAATACTTCCCAGGATATTCTACATCAAGGATGTTGGTCTATTATTAATCACAGCAGAATTTTCAACCCTGCTAATGAGGATTTATGGTTCCAGTAAAGCAAAGGCTTCATTTCTAAACATACTTAATTGAAAACATGACATGACCTCTCCTCAAAACAGTTGTTGGGTCCTCTGAAACTTCACAAACAATGCCTCTATTACTTTCACCATTATCATACAAGTTTCCATAGCTTGTTAAGCTCTGAGACTTTAATGAATTTTCTAGACAAAAATCTCCAAATATCTCAACCTTCCTCCCATAAACAGCCTAATATAAAAATGCAGGATTGGGGCTGGAGAGATGGCTCAGTGGTTAAGAGCACCAACTGCTCTTGCAGAGGACCCAGGTTTCATTCCCAGCACCCACATGGTGGCTAAGAACCATCTTTAACTCCAGTTCCAGGGGAATCTGATGCCCTCTTCTGACCTCCAAGGCATTGCATGACACAGGTGCACCAACCTACATGCAGACAGCACACTCATACACATAAAAAATAATGAATAAAAAACATTTAATTGCAGGATTAAGTTCATCCTAGTAAGATACCTTTCCTAGGACCTATTTCTGTCCTAGTTTGCTTTCTGCTTGTGTGATAAACACCATGACCAAAAGCAACTTGCAGGAGAGAATGTTTATTTCACCTTCACATAATATTCTGTTTTCCTCAAAAGTCAAGATGGACTCAACCAAGTACTTGAAGTAAATATCACAGAGGATTACTGTTTCTGGTCCCTCTCCCCATAGCTTCCTTTGATTATGCACCAGCATAACTTCTAATCTGAAAAGTCCAAAAAGTGTGAGATAGCTGAGTCAGGTGCAAATGATCCTGCTAAAATCTATGTTGAGCAAAGCATATGTTGACTTTCTGGATGAGGCACACTTGGCCAAGTATGAGGCTAGGTTGCATGTACTTGCTATCACTAATCTTAGGACAGAGCCAATAAAATGAAGAAAACAAAACAAAAGATGGACTCAGTGGTAGCTCCGACTCCAATAGTCAGCAAAGAATTTAGAAAACAGCAGGAATAGTAAGGCAAAAATTATCATCAGAGATCTTCCTGCTAAAAGGGTCTAGTACTAAGTAAAAGCATTCTGAGAAAAAAAAAGTGAAAGTAGTTACTCTGTAAATGGATCATTTTTGATATTTGTCAGAACCAGAAATTAAACAGTCAGACAATAGGTTTTAATGAAATTAGATTTCTTCAATGAGAACATATTGTTGATCTATCCTATTCCCCACAGGAATGGACAAAAAATAAATAAATGCAAAGAAGATGCCATGTTCTTCTCTAATGTGCTGTGGTATATTGTCCCCAAATGATAGAGGGCCTTTGAAAGTGATGCACAACATGTTGAATTGGAATTAAAACTAAATTTATATTGAGCTTGGAGTTTCTATTTTTAATATAAGGTTTTGTGATTTAAATGAATATAAGAACTTCAAGTTATTTATTAAGGTGTAGAAACATATGAAGTCTACAGAACATTTCACTTAGGGATTTCATTGAAACCCTCCTGAGTATATATTAAGGGGAAACTGGAATCAACAAATAATGTTATTTTTACTGTATTCTTACCATCATACTTGTTCATCTGTTGTATGTGTATGTAAGAGAGTCAGAATAGGGACTTTTAAAATCTTTGACTAAATATTATTGATTGTATGAGGCTTATGAGATATTGAAATTCCTTTTCTATAAAAGGTAAACATATCAACTCCACTTATTGTTGAATAAACAATAAAATGAAGAACAAAAATTAACACTGTCAGAGGATGCACACTACAAGAAGACCGATCCTTGTCATTCACAAAATTTATGCCAAAGTCTCCTTAAAAAAAGCTGCAATATTCTCATTTTCTCAGATCCCAGTATAAGAAGAGATCATTGTCCAAAAATCATGGATATCTGAACTTGTCCAGCCTCAGAAGATGGCTCCGTAGGAAAATGCTCTTGCTGTACAAACATGAGGACCTGAATTCAAATCCCCAAGACCAATATAAAGTGGCAGGTCTGTCCAAGGATGGTGGTTATGACTTTAATCTTAGCATTTGTGATGCAGAGTCAGGTGGGTTTCTGTAAAATCAAAGCCAGCCTGACCTACCAGAGTAAGTTCTGTGCCTGATCAGTTAGAGGAAAACCATGGTAAAAATGAAGTTAAAATTAAAAAGATCAATGGGGAAAAAGCAAGTCAGTAGCATGATATCTTTATTCTTAGCAATCCCACATGGCACAAGAAAATTGGTCCTCTGATTGTTATATAAGTACCATGGTTCAGAGATGCTAAGGTCACATACATGAATATGGATACACACACACACACACACACACACACACTCACCACAGAAAATGTTTGAGTATCAGAGAACAGTACTCATTAAGAAGTTCTCCTTGGTAACCTTCTGGCATGTGGCAATCAATCAGCTCAGATAGTGCTATTTGCATACAGTTGCCTTTATCCATTGACTCATCTCAGCTGTCGCAACATTATTTTATTTTTGTGAACTTCTTACAATTTAATGTATCATAAAACATAGTGTTATATTATGAGATCAAACAATGATTTTAAAGATTACATTTAGAAAGACCTTTTTTTTTTTTTTTTGGTCTTTTTGAGACAGGGTCTCCATTTCTCCATTTTAGTCCCAGCTGGCCTGGAACTCGCTCTGTAGACCAGGCTGGACTTGAACTCACAGAGATCCCCCTGCCTGTGCCTCTGCCTCCAAGTGCTGGGATTAAAGGCATGTGCCACCATTCCAGAAAGACCTTCTTTTAAAGTGTGTACACATCCCACTTTCTTCATATTACATATAAATCCACACATAAACCATTCATAAATTTCTATCTCAGCCAAATAAGGCATGGTTTACAAACAGAATAGATACTGCTTTTTTTTTCACCCAGTGTCTACATTACTAATTTTCTTTTATTGTTTCAGCATTTATAATTTCAATGAAACAAGCTCAGGAATGAAGCTTGTTATAAAAGTGGACTTTGGGGTGCATTAAAAAGTGTTTCTGTGTAGACATCAACACATTAGAACAGATTTTCCTAGGAAGAGATGCCAGCTGGCAGGGAATAGAGCACTTTATTGAGCTTTGTAACCAAGACAGCTATGTGCCCTAGAAATACAATTATATATATATATATATATAGTTTATTGCCAACATTGCAAGGGAAACAATTCAAAAGTGCTTGTGTAGACATATTCTTTTGTATTTTTCTTTTGTTTATAGTAAAGAAAAATCTGTTTCCAGGAATAAATAATGAAATAAGAATTCATAGTATAGCCAAAAATAGATTTGTTCTTTTTGAAACTAAACAAATAACAAAAACGAAAAAATCCAACACTGGCTTTGAAACAATGATGCCGCCACAGATTTGAGTTACATGAGCATTGAAATAAGGTTAGTGCTACTAATGATTAAGTACAATTTATGTTGTGTATGCTCTGGAAGACAAATGTCATGTTTCATGATGTGAAAAAGTTGTATGTTGTAAATCACACTCTCAAAAGTTTAAACGGCAGATCATTAAGAAAACGTGTGCAAACCCAGTTAATGTGTTTATTGGTCTTTTGCAAATCACCTTTTTAATGATTTACATTAGCAGAGTCTTTAGTTATGATTTGGGTTTCCTTTTACACAATGGCACCAACTTTCCTTAAGCATGCCTAGTTGTGTTTTATAACCAGTGTGGCAAGCTCCCTGAGCAAAACTGAGAGTGAAACAAATCATTCTTCCCCTTATCTCCTTGATCTATACAACACCTTCATTAATATGTGCCAGCAGACCTCAGTTTTCTCAATAGGGAGAAATATTCTGAAAAAAAAGTCTTTCTAATTAAGAGGAAAAGAAAGTACAAAGGGAAAAGAATTCAACATGGAAATACTGGATAAAACATTCTGAAGAGTCTTTAAAGGTGTCTGTAAATTTTCAAGAAAGTAAGTGAAGTCAGTAGGGTCAAAGCAGGAGCAGGAACTGAGCTGAATACGCAAACTTCTCACAAGATTGTGGCCACCCAAGGCACAGCACAAGTGCTTTTACATTAACTCCTCAGCAGTAATGGATGCAGTTGTGGCATGATAAACAGATTATATTCTTCCCATTCTTTGAAAAAGAAGTACTGATATTAGTGCATGCTCTCGCTGATACTTTCAATGTCACAACTGAATTATATTACACAAATTGGAGTTCCATTGGGTTCACGGATTAATGGGCACAGACACATGCTAAATAATTAATTATGGAAATGTACACCCAGGCGTGTTGACACACACCTTAAATCCAGAGGCAGAGGCAGGCAGATCTCTGTGAGTTCAAGGCCAGCCTGGTCTACACAGTGAGTTTCAGGACAGCTGGAGCCTGGGAGACGCTGTCACAAAAAGACAAAAGGAAAAGAAAAAAAGAAATGTAAGTTATGTCCAATAGACTGAAGGGTTATTTTGATGGTGGGGCAGAGAAGTGTCACGTGAATAGATAAAAGTCTGGAATTTGTTTTTTATAGCTCTGTCTTGACACCTGAGGCAGTTAGATTTGCCATATAACCACAAAGGTAAGTAAAGGGTATGAGGGGGTTTGCAGAAAAGTTTGCCTACAGGTGCTCCTGGGTTGGAAGGACACACCTTTGGAATATTTCTCCAAGTTTCTCTGCTTGCCCATTCCTAGCCTCACTGGCAAAGAGTGCCCTTCACTTTCCTGGCACCAAGCTACTCATGTTCTCCATGATCAAGAGTTCACAGATGAGAATGCCCACAGACTCTTCCCACATGCCTCCTTTACAAAGATGACTTCATATATTTCGGAGTGTTCCTGTCTGCCAGATTACCTTCTTGTATTATGAGATCACTGACGGATTTTTATTGTTTTTAGGAGAACAGCATACCCCAAATGGTGTGCTCTCCATGAACAATGAAAGTATTGAGAATCAAACCCCATTAATATTTATACAAGGAAGACGTTTTTAGTTGGTCAAGTTACTGAGGATGCTCACTGAAAAAATGGACAATAATTGTTTCTTTTGACCTGATATGCATCCATACCAGTGGGTAAGATCTCTGATTGCTTTTCAGAGCACTTGAGTTTGATTCCTAGCACCCACATGATAGCAAACAACTGTCTGTAACTCCAGTTCCAGGGGAATCCCATACCTTCTCCTGACTCTTCATATATATAGGCAAATCACTCATACATATAAAATAAAAATAATAAAATTTTAAAAAGAAATGTGATAGATTCTTCTACTTTGGGTATAAATTGCCCAGTGATCTTCATACCTGTAGCTGATGATTCAGTCATGGACAAGGCTGCAATATCTTTCTGAATAGAGAATTTGTTACTCAGAAAAACTTTACTGTATCATTCTATTTTCTTTTTTTTTTTTTTTTTTTTTTTTTTTTTGTGACACAGGGTCTGCCTATAGCCCTAGCTGGCCTGGATCTCATTCTGAAGACCAGGCTGGCCTTGAACTCACAGAGATCCTCCTGCCTCTGCCTCCTGAGTGCTAGGGTTAATGGGATGAGCCACCACACCTGGCCTAAAGATGGTTCTTAGCCCCTACGTAGGTGCTGAGAACTGAACCCAGGTCCTCTGCAAGAACAGTGGGGGCTCTTAACCGCTGAGCCATCTCTCCAGTCCCTGTGTCATTCTATTTTCAAGCATCTCATTCTTTTCCATCGTTCTTATGAGAAGCTGTTGCTGATTAACCAAGGATCCATTTTTCCCTTGTCTTGTAACTTTTCACATGTATATGTCTTCTGCTTCAACAACAGCCCAGGTATATTCTTTAGCAGGAAACTTATCAAATTTTGGCATTCCTACACTGTCACTTGAAAATGAACAGCATCTGCATGCCTGGTTATGGCTCCTGAAATTCTCCCTGGGGTTTGAGTTTTTGTGTGCACATCATGCTCCTTACTCATAGAAAAGTGCCTACATACTACTTAGTAGAAGTATTATGTAGGCTTGTAGAAATATAAGTTCCATGTTTCTGAGGCTATGTAAACACAATTTCAAGGCATTTTACAATCATTTACACATAGATTCTAGCCATTATGTCAAAGAGTGGAGACATTACAGTTTAAAAATACAAGGATTAGCTGGGCATGGAGGCACATACTTTTAATCCCAGTACTTCCAGGCAGAAGCAGGCAAATCTTTGTGAGATGGAGGCCAGCTGGGATTATAGGAAAACCTTATCCCAAAAAAAAAAAAAAATAGGGGCAGAATAGATGGCTCAGCAGTTAAGAGCACCGACTGCTCTTGCAGAGGACCCTGGTTTGATTCCCAGCACCCACATGGCAGCTAGGAACTGGTTTTAACTCCAGTTCCAGGGGAATCTGACACCCTCTTCTGACCTCCGCAACATTGTATGACACGGGTGCACCAACCTACATGCAGACAGTACATTCATACACATAAAAAATAATAAATAAAAAAATTTATAAAAAGATAGTATCCCTAACATTTTAGAAACACAGAAAACAGAATAAATATATACCCCTTAAATAATTGTTAAGACAAATTGAATTAAATAAATATGTTAATTTAATAAAGATAGCCTAAAGAGAAAATATTGTGACAGAGAATTACGTACAGATTCCTAGTTCTCATAGTTTCTCATCTGTGGGCTGCTCATAAACGTGTCTTTCTTATAAGTAGTTTAGATTTCTTACCTGTATGCTATTTTGAGAAAAAGTAGCAGAGCTTCTATACTTGAAAAGCCCTAAGTGGGACTTTATCCAAGTTGTTAATTAGTATTTAAATTACTTTAAAATGAAAGTTTTTATGAAGGTGTTACATACTTGATTGCAGCTTTTAAAATGTGCATTTAAAATTTTTAACCATCAGTAGCTCAGAATATGATCTTTTTCAGAAACAGCCTCATTGAACACGTACATATTTAAGTTAAAATGGAGTTACACAGGAGTACTGTGGTACTTGAGGTCAACGTGACATATGTTCATACAGGAAGAGTGCTCGGGGATGCACGGAAAAGCTCAGGAAGATTCCAGTGGAGACAGAGAAAGGTGAAAGATTGATGTGGCACATATAGAAGCCAAGAAATGCCAGACTAGCAGAACAATAGGAGGCAAGGGATGAGAACTGCTTAGAGGCGTCAGGAGAGGCACCATCCAGCCTGTACGTGATTTCTGACTACTGTCTTCCAGATATGTCCTCACTAAATCTCTGATGATTAAAAACACCCAGTATACAATGCTTCATTATGACAGACACTGTCCTGTGTGCAGACACACAGATTTAGCCATGTTTGGAAAGTTTTAATACTCCCCCACTTTAGTGTTAATGGATATCCATGGCTATTTTGGTTTAAGACTATTCCAAATTTGCCACTAGTATACAATTTCTAGGTAGGCAAAACATCCCCAATATATTTCAGGACTGAGAAATGAAGCAATGATTTCTAGAGGAATAACCAAGGCTTTACTTGATGTCAATTTTTTTTTCTAAATAATCTTATTTTTATTTATTTTTTTATTGATGCTTTGTGTATTACATACATCATTTTTCCAATTCAGTTCAGGCATATATCCCTTTCCCTTTCCCCCACCCCACCCTTACCCATCCCAGATCATGCATTCTGCCATAACTTTTCTGCATCTTTCTGTTTTTTTGTTTTGTTTTGTTTTCATTTTTTAACAATAAGTGATAATTTGTGAGTACAAGCATCCTTAATGTAAAACCAATTTGCAAGCAGTTGTGCCCAAACCCACACAGCTCATGGGTCCCACCATCCAGCAGGGGGGGCTCGTATGTTCAATCAAGTTGATCAAGTGAGTGTCCAGTCTATCACCAACTTAATGGCTGAGAAAGAAAATGCAGCTTTGCAGTGAGTAGTATGTACCAGAAAGTGCCAGCAGAAGGATTGACTCCTCTGGGCATTGAAGGGAAGAAATGCCTCAGATTGCTGCAGACATCAGGCCCCTCTCTGGATCCTACTAGTAACAACTATTTTTAATGAATCCTAACGAAGCTTACCTTCTAGGTGCCACAAAGGTTTTAATACAAGAGACTTTCTTAACTCCCCCCCATAGAATAAGGAGAAATATGATGATGATGAGGTCGTTCTCCAGCTGTAGATTGGAGCCAGCTGTTATAGAGGTATTCTCTTGTAAAATCGGTAAAACTGCCTTCTTTAATTGACTAATGGACATAGAAACTGTGAAAAGGATTATTCTCTATTCAGAACCAAATATAATGCTAAAGTCTCCTTAAGCTATGCACTTAAGCAAAATATATTAATACAGGAGCTCTGACATCAACAATGGATTATTCTACTGAGGAGATGTTGGCCAGGGGATCCAAGCTCCCACAAAAGGTAAAGGCTCCTTGCCTCCAAACTGGGATATCTGCAGGAAGAGAGTCGATAAGGCCCTGCTGTTGATGTCAATTTTTAGATCAGCAACTTTATTTGAGAAGTTTCAAACACATTCTAAAACATGGATAGAAACTACATTCAGAATGTAAAATTTCTCGCAATCACTTTAAAATCTGTTCTTGTTTCTATGCAAGAAATACGCATATTTCTTCAATATATTTAATCATTTTAATACCAGAAAATTCTGAAATCTGTTCATATCAAGTTTATAATGATATGATTTTGATACAGTTACATGTATAATACTCAACATATAAGGGCATACAGTTTAGGAATGCAAGTTGGATTAGAGTTGTTGGGGCTGGAGAGATAGCCTAGCGGTTAAGAGCACCGACGCTCTTGCAGAGGACCTGGGTTCAATCCCCAGCACCCACATGGCGGCTAAGTACCGTCTGTAACTCCAATTCCAGGAGAACTCCAGTTCCAGGGGAATCCGAGACCCTCTTCTGATCTCCGCGGCATTGCACGACACGGGTGCACAGACCTGCATGCAGACAATACTTTCATACACATACAAAAATAAATAATAAAAAAAATAAAAAAAGAAACTAAAATTGCAACAAAGAATGTAAATCATACATTAAGCTTTAATTTTATAAATTAGTAGTGTGCATTCAATAAATAGCACTTTTTATACTTTTTACAGTTTTTTTAAGTTTAACTGACAAAACAATAGCCAGAAGCAATGTTTTGGCCATGAAGACATCACCATCTGACACAACAAATGCTTTTATCCACTGAAACATTTACCAGGCCCCATATGAGAATGTCCTACAGATTCTTTCAACAACAGTGAAAATGCCTTTATTGTTTAAATCATAATCATTTGACATATTAGAAAAATAGTGACAAGCATTTAATTATTTTTCAACTGTCATATGCAGAATAGACACAGTAACAAGAAAATATACTACATAGTATAAAGTTGGACTACAGAAGTGAATAGACAGTTCTCAAATAAAGAAATAAAAATGGATAAGAAACACCTTAAAATTGCTCAATATCCATAGTAAGTAGATAAATTCAGATAAAAACCACTTTAAGATTCCATCCTACCCCAAAAAGAATGGCTGAGATCAAAGGAATGGAGTGCACCGGATACTGGCAAGTATGTGGAGAAAGAGAAATAGTCATTCACTTCTGGTGGGATTGCAAACTAGTGCAGCCACAGTCAAAGGCACTGAGGGGAAGTCTCAAAAATGTAAATATGAATCTACCATATGACCTAATTTTACCACTCCTTGGTATAAACCCAAAGGATGCATCATATTGTAGAGATATCTGTACATCCATGTTTGTTGGTGCCTTTTCACAATAGCTAAGAAATGGAAACAACCTGAATGTCCCATAACTGAATGGATAATGAAAATTTGGTGCATCGACACAATGGATTCTATTAAGCAGTATGAAAAGATGTGAAATTCCTAGGTAAATGGGAAATACTGTAGTAGTATACAAAGTGAAATAACACAAAGACATAAAACCAAGTGATGTATGTTCTCTGTCATTTGAGGATTTGGTAGCAAAAAAAACCCTATCTGTGAGTATTTATCTTGTTATAAAACCAGGAGCTAAAAAAATGGAAAGGATACTTGGAGGTAAAGGGAAAAATAAAGGACCCGAAAGAGTGGCATAGTACAGAACAGAAATTACTAGGGCATAGATGAGGAAAGTGGGAGTGCTGGTCTAGGAGAGGAGGAGGTAGTGGCATATGGAGGGGCATGGTAGAGGTGAGGGAACCATTGCCATGTCTGCAACTAAAAGCCCATGTGTAATTTGTCTCAACAGCCTCATTTAATGGCATCATTCTTAATTACTATTCTGTACTGTATAAGGTTCTCAAATTTGATTCATCATCATATCCATAAACTACAGGATCTTCTGCATGTTTGCAATATGATACACAATATGTCTATTTTAGTACTTATATTTAGTATATTATAATTGTTTTACCTGCATAAGTATGGGTGAAGTAATGCATCTGGTGTCTGCAGAGGTCTGAAGAGGGCATTGGCTCCCTTGGAGTTACAGATGATTATATGTTGTCATATCATAGATATTCTCAGTCATGTAGATATTATTCTAAGTTACTGAGGAACATCCAGACTCATCTCCAAAGTGACTTGCACTTGTTTATACTTCCACTAGCAGTGTGCAAAGATTCCTTTTTCCCCACATTCATGTAAGTATTTGTTGTCATTTCTATTCATGATGAAGGTCATTCAGAAGTAGATAATAGACCTTGTCTCGAAAAGACCAAAAAAAAGTAGATAATATAGAATCACATTAATAAGGTAATTAATTTTCTTCTAATCCAGTGTTTTAATTCCTTACAGATTCTAGTTACTAATCTTCTATTTGATGTGAAGTGGGGAAGTACTTTCTCCCATTCTTTTAGATATCTCTTCACTTAATTAAAAGCTGAAGAGAAACTTTTTGTTTCATGAGATCCCATTTGATTTTTGTTCTTATTTCTTTTTCTATAGGAATAATATTCATAAAAATCATTATCTATTCCTATTCTTTGAAGCATGCTCTCTAATTTCTCCTTTAGTACTTTCAGGGTGTCAGATCTTATACTGAGGAATGTGTTCCATTTGAATTTTATTACAATAAAAATATTTATTTTCATTTATGCTTGCAAGAGAGTTTAATGTAGCTCTCTCTGGGTTCAATACTTATTGATTAGGATGACCTTAAACTCATGATTTTCCTGCACTCTTTCTCCCTCATAAGCTCTAGGAACACAAGAGTATGCCACCACAAGCAGACTTATGCCATGCTAGATTTCAAACCCAGGGAATGACGGATGTTAGGAAAATGATGTGCCAAAAGAATTGTACTTCCAGCACAAAGGATGGTGTCAACATCCTTATTAAGACAGAAATATAATTTAGGTTAGATTTATTTGCTCAGTTATCTATGGAAAGAATACAATATCTTGCCATTGTATTAAAATAGAATAGAACCCATTTTATAGTGTCCCACTGCCCTGTACATTGAAAATCGTTGTGTATGTGATTTACATGTATGTTCATGTGAATGAATGGGAAAACCTACATGGACCATGACACTAGGATGGAGACTAGGAACATCCTCAGTGTTTCAGTAGTCATCTGCCACCTTGTTTGAGATATAGTCTCTGCCTAGCTGTCGGGGGGTTTACCTGTCCCCATCTCTCATCCTCCCATAGGTATCCCTGCATTACAAGCATACAGTGCAACTTCTGGTTTTATGGAGTTTCTAGAGACATAACTCTGGTCCTCACAATTTCAGGGCAAGAAGTTTATTTATTGAACCACCTTACAAATCAGATCCTGCAGTTGCCCAAGAAGTTTTGTAATTTCACCCCACCTTTTACTTTTTAAACTCTCAGTCAAAAAATGCTCATTCTATCTTTCTCCATTTGTTCTATTTCATGTTGTATTCAAATGACATAAATTACATGTAATTCACTGAATGTCTCTTAAGTATATTAGAATATGACACAGTGGGTCACATTTGTAACCTCAGCAGTTGAAATTCTTAGTAAGGAAGTTTTCAATGGTTTCAAGGCCATGCTAGGCTATGTGGTGAGATCCACACCTGCCTGAGCTACAGAGAAGACCTTGTCACAAAATTTAAATAAATATAAATAAACAAATAAATACATGTTCTGTACTAAGAAAGACCACTGTAGTCAAGGATACTTGGAACTATAATGTTTAAAAGTCAATAATGTTATCTCACAAAGTTTTAAATGTTACTCTAAATGCTAAAATTGATCCATTTTGATCAATAGCTAGAACATGGTAAATTGTAAATAGAATAATCAGATAAAACGAAAAATGTACATTATTTAGAATGAATGAAGCTAGCAATGGAAGACTGAAAATTTAAGAGATATACTTTTTGTTTACATTAACTGAAGGAAATAAATTTACAGACCAGGGAATGAAATAGCCACCAAGAATTCCAAAAATAGGAACAGATTAAAAAGTTGACTCACATATACTTCACTTTCATGATCATTCTACAGTGTTTCTTTAATAGAAGTTCTAATGATTGTCTTTTTCCTATAGTGTGTTCTTTCTCATTATTTGATTGTTTGGTTATTTCATTTATTTATTTATTTATATGTGTATTTATTTGTGTAGATTGTAGGGCATTTTCTGGTGTTGATATTAAGCTTTATTGCATTGTGTTCTGATCGAATTCATGAAATCGTTTCAACTTTTTGTATTTGTTGAGATTTGTCCTGTGTCCCGTCCCAGTACATGGTCAATTTTGGAGAAAATTTCATGGGGTGCTGAATAGAAAGTTTATTCTTTGTTGTTTGTGTGTGGAATGTTTGGTAGATGTCTATTACGTCCAATTGATGTATTGTGTTCTTCAGTTTGGCTGTCTCTCTGTTTATTCTTTGTCCAGTTGATGTGTCTAATGGGGACAGTGGAGTATTGAAGTCCCCTACTACTAGAGTGTTGGGATTAATCTGTGCCTTAAAGTCTGGTAGAATTGTATTTACGAAGCTTGGTGCTCCAGATTTTGGTGTGTAGATATTCATGATCGTGAAATCTTCATGATTAATTGTTCCTTTGATAAGAATATACTGACCTTCTTCATCTCTTCTAATTCATTTTAATTTGATATTGGATTATTTTGTCTGATATTAGAATAGGAACTCCTGCTTGCCTCTTAGTACCATTTGCTTGGAATATTTTTTCCTACTTTCACTTTAAGACAGTGTTTGTACTTGAAGGGGAGATGATATTCTTGTAGACAACAAAAAGATGGATTCACTTTCTTATTCCATTCTCCAAATCTGTGTCTCTTGATTGAGGAGTTCTGCACAACCTTGTTTATTGAAGCTCTTTTCACATTAGCGAAGAGCTGAAGCAAATCAAGTGTCCCTCAACAATGAAAATGTGATTCATCTACACAATAAAGTTCTATTATGGGGTAAAGAAAGGTGACCTCGTGAAATTTACAGGTAAATGGATGGAACAAGACGCCATAATGCTAAATGAAGTAGCACAGTCACACACAAGCAACATCATCAACAACAACGACAACAACAAAAAGATGTATGGTAGCCCTCATTTGTGGATCTTAGTACCAAATCCATATATGATGTCTCATTTTGGTATATGTGTGGAATGTATATATGCATATTTTGGAGTAATATAAAATTAAAGGTAACAACGACAGCAATAGAGTTGTTTAAAGATCTGACCAAAACAGTAACCTTCTATACTGAAAAAGGTTAGAAAAAGTCTAAGAAATAGATGTAAGACAAGACTTAAAATATATGGTAGAATGCATGTGCTCCGGTGTGTGTGGGGGATGGGGGGCACGGATGGGGAAATGGGTCTAAATTTGATTGTGAAAGGCGGTATGAAATGCACAAAAGCTCAATAAAAATAAAACTATGTGATTGATAAGGTAACCAAAATTACTATTATGTTCAAGTAGTCATTGTTTCCTGAACCATGACATAGTATAAATATATTCATTGGTTAATAGATAAATACAACTGAATTAAGTGCCTCTGCAAGGGTTTGAATATCTTAGTGATCTTGTACCAGAATGGCTTCTTATATGAAGGGAGGAAAACTATGTGTCTTGCATTACAAGAGTGTGATCTACTTTGCATATTTGAATGAATTCTCAAAGAATTCTGTTGATCAAAGTTCAGAGTAAACAATCACCAGTGCATCTGAATTGAGAACAAAGAAATAGCAAATAAACAATCCCCAAATATTTCTACTAAATTCCATAGAGCCTATGATATTGCTCTGCAGGTGGATAGCATTGGATTCAAATTCTATTTTTTTTTTTTCAAATTCTATTTTAAGAAACCAAACCAAAATAGAGAATTTGATAGGGAAGGGAATGCCTTCAACCTAACTAAAGTTTTTTAGAGCTCACTGTACTCACAGGTACAATACTCCAGCAGTATGACCAGGCCACTGTGTAGCCTTAACTATACTGAGGGGGCTGGAGAGATGGCCTAGCGGTTAAGAGCGCCGACCGTTCTTGCAGAGGACCCGGGTTCGATCCCCAGCTCCCACATGGCGGCCGAGAGCCGTCTGAAACTCCAATTCCAGGAGAACTCCAGTTCCAGGGGAATCCGACACCCTCTTCTGACCTCTGCGGCATTGCACGATACGGGTGCACAAACCTGCATGCAGACAGTACATTGATACACATACCGAAATAAATAAAATAAAATAAAATAAAATTATACTAACTGAATAAATACAAGTTCAAATACTTTTGGGCAAAGAAGCAAATTTCAGAGGCATGAATACTTATTTAATTATTAATTTCTTTGCCTCAATACACTGTGAAAATATTATCTAGCTTCACTTAATGCTAAAGTTTAAATTTATGAAAAATTACCCTGTGCTGTAGTATTCACAAGACACTTCTTTTTTTTTTATTAATTTTATTTATTTCTGTATGTGTATGAATGTACTGTCTGCATGCAAGTCTGTGCACCCGTGTCGTGCAACGCCGCGGAGGTCAGAAGAGGGTATCGGATTCCCCTGGAACTGGAGTTCTCCTGGAATTGGAGTTTCAGACGGTTCTTAGCCGCCATGTGGGTGCTGGGGATCGAACCGGCGTCCTCTGTAAGAGCGGTCGGCGCTCTTAACCGCTAGGCTATCTCTCCAGCCCCACAAGATACTTCTTAAGATGGCAGGAAATGTGATGTATTTTGGTGGGACCTATTATTGAGTTATGGCAGTGTTCCAGGGTCATTAAATTTTCCCTGAAAAGATCCTCCTTATCATGTGGAGTGACTGAAAGTGGCACAAATATACAAGAAATTTTCAAAACAATTTATTTTTCCTAATTTCTAAATTGATGAAGAACTAAGCTGATATTTATGACAGTCCTTTTCCTTCAAATTCTTTATTTTAAATTCAGCTTCATGATAGTAATGCAAAGTATATATTTATAGTTTTTTTCTAGAGAAAATTATAATTTTTTGGTATTTTTGGTATTTTTGAGACAGGGTCCCCCTTTTAGTCCCAGATGGCCTGGTCTGTAGACCAGGCTGGCCTTGAACTCACAGAGATCCACCTGCCTCTGTTTCCTGAGTGCTGGGATTAAAGGTGTTCACCACCACGCCTGGCCTTCTAGAAAAAATTAATAATTAAGCAATTAAGTAATAAGCATGGTGTGGGGGGACACACTTTTAATCCCAGCACTGTGAGATTGAGGCTACCCTGGTCTATATAGTGAGTTCTAGGCCAGCTGGGGCTACTGGGAGATGCTGTCTCAACTAAAAAATAAAGCCAACAATTAAATAATTAATCAGAACTAAGAAGATGAGTTCCAAATAGAACCTGGGCTCAACTAGATCCCAGGGACCATTAAACAAAACTATTTGTCTTTATTTAAGGTCTTTGTTCAGAAACCATCTGACGACATATTCAAGGGTCAGATGTTTTATTCACCAGGAGAAATTTATGGTTTTTAAACTATCCAGAACTTTATGATTTGGAAACTAATGCTAAGATAACCACACCAAGACTTATTCATATTTAAATATCCTGACATTAAGATATATGCACAAAGTTTTGTTTGAAGTTTATTTCTTCATGGGAAAGAAGGCATTTCAAATAAAGATATTTACATTTCAAATAGATGTTCACAATGTTTGCACTTCCTTGAGTCTTTCTAATTCAGTTTGATATGAAGTACTGGTGATCTAATGCAGAAGCAGAGCCTTCTGATACCTTTATCTTTTAAGGACAACTGAATTAAACCTGCTGTGCTCAAAAGTGTGTGTCTCAACACTCCGAATACTTCCCTGTCTTAAAAGGAAATTATAGAAGTGGATTAAACTTGTAACAATACACCTCACTAACACACAAAGAAACAATCAGTGTCCTATAATTAGTGTAGTACAGATACTAGCCATTTCTAATCATAAGAATTCTAAAGATCGGGGAAAAAGTGAGCATGAGTAATCTGGCCACAGTAGTGTATGCCCTCAGTGTGGTAAACGAGGCAGCAATCCCTGCTGCCTAAACTAGAATCAAGCATCGAGCTCATTAAAAACATATGTATTTCATTAGTGTTCTCAGTTATCATTAAGATTTAGTATATATGTGGTGTTATATGGTAAAATATTTAATATATATGGATAAATATATCTGGATAAAAGGTGTTATAGGATTAAATTTTTATGTATAGAAATCTGTATACAATGTATTGCTACTGGTCCCATTATCAGTTTATTATTAATACATATCAGTAAATATTTATTAAGTGACTATTTTATACCCTATAGGTGGTACTGAAATGGTGGAACAATCATTATTGTTCATAACTGATATGTTATCCCTATCAATTACCATTAATATTTTTAGGATTGGCCAAATTAATAAAAATGATACTTATAGGAAATAATGACTTCATTATGAAAATAAACAAGCCGGGGGTGGTGGTGCACGTCTTTAATCCCAGCACTCAGGAGGCAGAGGCAGGCGGATCTCTGTGAGTTCAAGACTAGCCTGGTCTACATAGCGAGCTCCAGGCCAGCTGGGACTAAAGGGAGACCCTGTCTCACAAAAAATTAAAGTAAAAAAGAAACCAGAAATAACATCTCAAGAATTCGTTTCCAACTGGGAACTAAAAAAACCTAAAAACAAAAATTTTGTAGTTGGAAGAAATGAAGCAGCTCAGGTTCTGTGAAAAATGCTATTAGTTCTGCGGTATAAAAACTACCAATAAAACTAATCTACAAAGGGGTTTTAGATTTTGATTAGACCGTAGATTGCAAGCAGTTTTGCAAAGTTTTCGTAAAAATGGCAATTGATTTCCCCTCTAACAAAGCAATTTAATCTATGGTACAAGTCACAAAGCCAGCTGTGGGATCATGGGTTTCCCTGCAGGATCAGTGAGCTAGAGGCAATACACCTGCCAATAGGCTTCTAAAACAATCATTTGGCAAAGATAATTTTATTGGGCAGGAATAAAGGTTAACAGCCTTTGTTAGGGCTCTCCAGAGCCAGAATGATTCACGCACCACATTCATCGCAAGATTCCTTTCCCTGTCATTCTTGTTCCTTTCTGAACAGGAAAAAAAAAATAGATGAGCAGTTTTAGTTACACAGATTACCATACAGCTTCAAAAAATACTTGTACTCATGCAGAATGTGTGCATGTCAGAAGGTTATGAGCATGAGATATCCACGGGAACTTACAGTAGTGTTTATACAAGCAAAGTTTAAAAATTAGAATCTGATTAAGTAGCCTGAAAAAAATGCATTTTTATTGGCTCACATATTTTACTTTTTCTCTGGGAAAGCAAAGATAATAACTGCGTGGAAAGCACACCGAATTAATCTTTGGAGATTTCACTCCCAGTGGGAAAATAAAAATAGTATTGCCATAAGAGGCTCCGTGTTCCCTGCTTGGTGCTGGGGTCTTTTGTCAGAGGACATTTAAAAATAGGCTCCCAAACCTCTTTTTTTTTTTTTTTTTTGAATTTAATTTATTTTTGTATGTGTATGAATGTACTGTCTGCATGCAGGTCTGCGCACCCGTGTCGTGCAATGCCACGGAGGTCAGAAGAGGGTCTCAGATTCCTCTGGAACTGGAGTTCTCCTGGAATTGGAGTTACAGACGGTTCTTAGCCGCCATGTGGGCTCTGGGGATCGAACTCAGGTCCTCTGCAAGAGCAGTCGGCGCTCTCAACCGCTAGGCCATCTCTCCAATCACCCCCCCCCCAAAAAAATACTCTTAAAAAGGGGAGAAAATGAACTACAGAAGAGCATGACTGGCGTAAATATTAATCAATTAATTAATTAATTAATGGGAACCAGAAATGCTTTGTATATAAACAGTTTCCTGTAGCTTATCAAGCCCACAGCTTCCAGATGCTAGGGGAAACCTGTGAAATATGAGTCATCATATTGGCCTCTGATTTCAGGAACACAGACTAGGGTACTTCTGAGATTGCTTATAATAATGAAGAAATCATCTTTGTTTTCAGTATGTTGACTTTTCATTTATTGGACACTTAAAAGTTTTTCACAGAGTATTTCAATGATTTTTCTTAATATTAAGTTTTCATATCATAACTGTAAATCAGGTTAAAATAAGGTGACAAAAGAACTGGCTAATACATAACTCTGTCTCTCCTCATAGTAGAATATAATATTCTCATAATTAAAATGAATACTTTAAACATGTAAAGGATTGTTAATATAGAATGAGGAAATTTGTTAATATCCCTACAACACAAACACAAATTTAATATTTAGATATCCATAATACATTACTAATCCAAATTCTTTATATCAAGTAAAGTTAGTTTGGATGCAAGTTCAAATATTGAAATATACAGCATTATTCAGATACTAAAATTTGGATATTATTTCCTGAGACACAAACTGTTTATATGAAATGTCTGAGGGTCTTTTGGGTTGGTTCCAGCTCTTTGCTATTGTGAAGAGTGTTGCAATAACCCTAGATGTGCAGTAGGATGACTCTTGTAGGTATATACCCAGGAACGGTATGACTGGGTCAGGTGGTAGGCTCATTTTTAGTCTTTTTAGGGTACTGGGCACTGCTTTCCACAGTGGTTGTATGAGTTTACATTCCCACCAGCAGTGGATGAGTGTCCCCCTTTCTCCACAACCTCTCCAGCATTTGGTGTCTTTTGTTTTCTTGATCTTAGCCAGTCTTATGAGTGAGATGATATCTGAAAGTGGTTTTAATTTGCATTTCCTTAATTATTAATGATGTTGAACACTTTTTAAGATGTTTCTCAGCCATCACTACTTTTTCCCTGGTGAAGCCTCTGTTCAGCTCTTTAAGCCATATTTTGAGTAGGTCATTTGTTTTCTTACTTCATTGTTTTATTTATTTATTTTTTGAGTAGTCTGTATATTCTGGATATTAGTGCTCTGTCAGATGTATCACTGGTGAAGGTTTCCTCCCACTCGGTGGGTTTTCTCTTCACTTCATTGATTGTTTCTTTCAAGAAGTATGATTTTTAAATTAATTTGTGATTTTAAGTATTTCGAGTATAAGCATGAAGATATAAGATCCCAGTATGTAGTTATAAATTAAAGTATATACTATGTAAAGTATACATTTTCATACTTGTAACTTATTTGATAGAAATTTATTACTCAGTTGAACCAGTGAAAAATAAGCCATAGTTTAGATATTTATAGTTTACTTAATTATGTGTCTTTGTTTTAATTTCTGTATATGTTTTGGCCCGTAATTAAACTGTTCCTGTGTCAAGGTCAATATTTCTCTCAGAGTATTGCTTTATTTATGTTTTCTTTCTTAATTTCTGAAGAAACTGATAAGTCAAATGAAGAAATAAACTACTGCCCTCTCCACAAGCATTACTTCATGATGAAGAGTTTCTGTAATGATGACCCACCTTTCTTCCATGTGCTCAAGTATGACAGTGCTTTCTGTGGTCTCTGCTATAGTTCTAACCTGTAATGATTTTGTACTCATATACAAGTTTGATTTGAAAAATGTACAGAAACTGGACAATGATTTTTACTCCACCTTGTATCAAAAAGCTACTGTTTATAAAATAAACAGGCTTCAGACTTCATACCTTTCATTGATCCCTCAGACCTCAGTCTGCTTTCCACCTGTAACAGTGAATTAATACGGGGATGACCAAATTAGCCAATCAAATCTCTGGAAGAAACACTTTTATATCCATACCCTCACTGAAAACAGTGATAATAAGTGACTGTGTGTATATCATGTTTTAGACCTTGGAATCAAAGGACGAGATTCTCTGATAAGGGTAGATCCAAGCTTATACTTCCCCAATTCATGCAGGAAAAACTGAATAAAAGTATGGGTGAAACCTTGCTCAAGAATACAGTTGCTAGAGACAGCTAAAGGAATTAAATAAGAGTTCATGTCTATTCTTGACTTAAAACTAATGCTAAGTGTTGGGTGATTACTTACTCAGGAACCACAGTATAGCAACATTGGACTGGTCTGGAAGGTATGCCTTTTCCTGTTTATATTTATTAGCCACAACTTCACATTTTTTTTTAATTTTCATATGAAAACTCTGATGTCCTATGAGTGTTTAGACTCTAATATTCATTATAGTAAAATGAGTTATTTACTCTAAACATGAAAACAAAGAGATGATTTAAAAAGAATGTTCTCTGTGTTCTTGCCGTTTAGAAAGTCCTAGCAATTCATCACTGACTGGTACAATGTTTGTCTTAAAACTATTTGTTTAATCCTCATCTCTTCTCACGAAATTCAACTTTTTAAAATTCCTTTAAATTCTGTATAATAATCATTTAAATGAAGGGTGATATAATGTCAAGAATCCTCAAACATTGGTGGATCTTTTAATTTATAACATAGATCAAAAGAAAATATCAAGTTAGGGTAATTGTATCTGTTGGATACAAAGATCAATCTCAGAAATTTTTTTTATTTTTTTTATTAATTTTATTTCTGTATGTGTATGAATGTACTATCTGCATGTAAGTTTGTGCACCCATGTCGTGCAATGCCTCGGAGGTCAGAAGAGGGTCTCGGATTCCCTGGAACTGGAGTTCTCCTGGAATTGGAGTTTCAGACCGTTCTCGGCCGCCATGTGGGTGCTGGGGATCGAACCCGGGTCCTCTGTAAGAGCGGTCGGCACTCTTAACCTCTAGGCCATCTCTCCAGCCCCGACAAATTTTATTTTTATTTCTACATGTGTGTTAATGAGAGAATTAATGCTTAAATGTTTGTATTTCTATTTAAATAAGTTATCATTTTTGTTGGTTTGTATTTTAAATATTCCTCTTTTGTATTTTGGAACATGTTGCTTTTCATGTTTGGCATGCTTTCTATCACTGAGGCACAATCGTAGGTCATTAACAGATTTTGGAAAGAATCATTTTGTCGTATTTCTGCTGACCCTAGTACCACAAATGTTTACTAAATTTCCTTGCTGTTTATTATAGCATATAGCACATGAGTTTTGGATATTATAAGCTATAAATATTAAATACCTCTGTATGACCAAAAGCAATTTTTGACATAAAACAGCTTCACTTGGATTTTACTTCATAGTTTAATTATATTCATTTACAGAGGTCTCTTTTTTTTATTTATAATAAATCATTTTTAACAATAATAACCCAAGTTTGGTGACTGACAAAATAGTCTCTGTTGAGCCTAACATACCCTTAAAAGTATACATTACTTTCTATATCCTGTTTAGTAATTTAGTTACATCTGATTTACTTCAATACAGCCTTTGGTAATACTGTTCATTACAGCTTAATAATTGTCAAGGCACATTTTAAATCATCTTTCTTAGACACTGATTGGTGACCAATGTTGGATTTATAAGCCATTAAGAAGTCATTTCCTGCCATTATTTGTAATTAATTAGAAGCAACGTAATAATAAAATGCAATTAACTCAGTGTCTAAACTTTTAGAAATACCAGCTGATGGAAAAGGAAAAAAAAAAAAAACATGAAGTCTGATAGAGAAATAATTTTCACTCCTGGATGGAATGTGAAAAAAAATGCAATCTTCTGCTGCTTTCACTCAGTCAATTCTTATCTTCCTCAGCCACTTTAATTAACATGTTAATAAGTCCCAAGATATATTTAATGGTAAATGACAATTGCCAAGTACAGGGTTAAATGAAATAAAACACTGCAAATTTGTTGCTTGCAAGAGTATCATTATTGCCTATTCAGCCATGGCTTACTTTTATTCCTTCTGTCTCTCTTACTAAAGGTAAAGATTGGTATTGGGAGAAGATTTAATCTTTCACCACCATATATTAAAAGAATTAATGATCTATTTGCTTAGAAACTATATATTAGCTACAGTTTATCCATCCACCAGGTAAACTGCAGGCATTACGTGGTCACTATGATAGATTTGAAGGTAGCCTGAAGCATCCATCAGTGTTGGCAGCTCATTAGTTGTTGGTATTTGACAGGCTCTTCCATCTCATCGAATGAAAGCCAGTGGATTATATTCCCGTATGTCCACATCTGCTGCCGTCCACTGCTAATGCTCAGGGTGGAAATTTTGCATGTCAGCTCAGAAGGAATTTCTCTTCTTGGCTCATCCATGTTGGTATTGTATTTCAAATTACAGAATGGAGTCATTAAACAGTGAGTGGGAATGGGCACCTTTCCAAACCATGGTGTAGAAGAAATAGGTGAAAACTTGAACTTTAACAATATTTGTTCTCCTTAAAGCAGAAAAAGTGACAAAATATTATTTCTTACATGGCATGATAGAAACAGATATGTTGGTATTAAAAATGCTACTATTTGCAAAATAAAATATTTGACATTATCCTGGAGATGTATTCAGTTTCTGAAATTATAATAGTAATTATCACTAAAATGTTCATTAGACTGATGTTCATTTCCTTTTGAAATTTGCCCAGGCCAATCATTTATTACCAGGCTATGCTCCTCATAATCCATTATGAGCATTATACTTTATCTGTTAGCTGGAGAACAGATGGAGTGAACTTGCTTTCAGAAATATTTGAGCAAGAAAAAGTGATACAAATTTTGATATTCTTATTAAATATTATTGTCTGGTATTTGTAACTGATTTATTAAACACAAATTCAAAAGAAATAGATTATTGTAAATAGAAATAAAATTAAACTGTATTGATTTAACAATTATTTATATAGTAATTTATATTGTAACTAGGTAACAGTATCCACTATTAAGGGTTTTGTTATTTTTAATATTTTATTATTTGTATTTTGGGTGTATGAGTACATTGCTTGCATGTGTGTAAGCGCACCCACTTCCTGAAAAGCCTGTCAAGGTCAGAGAAGGCCCCAGATCCCCTGGAACTGGAGTCACAGACTATTGGTAGCTGCAATATGGATTCTTGGGAATTGAACCCAGGTCCTCTGTAAGAGCAGTCGATGCCATCTCTCCAGCCCAGTAATTGTTATTTTTTTCTACGTGATAAGTCATAGGTCAAAGAGCATTGAAATTCTGTGATCATTTTCCTTCCATTTCATATTCATCACATTTTATACTCAAAGCTTATTCCTCAAATAACCAGGGATGTGTATCTTTAAGCATACAGTCTGTACTGCAGAATTATGAATATTCTAATTTTATACTATAGTGTATAAATATCAAAAGCAAAATTTGAGGCCAAGTGAAGATTATAAATTCTTAAATTTTATTGAAATAATTTCAACTAAATTTTTAAATAAGTATATCAATAATTATTATCTAATCAAACATTAGAATTTTGTACTTAGTTTTCCAAAATAGATATGAATGTTTTAAACATCGTTTCATATACTATTGTCTATAAGAGAGAAAGGTGGAAATAGCCTAAATAGTGAACAGAGAAAGCTAGTGAAGTACTCACATTCCCTGCAATGATCCCTGTGTCAGTACAGAGGTGTTCTCAGGCACCCTGGACATGCGCCCATAAGAGGAAGTGCCTTAGAAATTATTCTCAGTGTTACCCTGTCTCACAGAAAAATTTAGAGAAGTTTGTCTGCATAAGATTACTTTTACATGTGAACAGGCATGCTCTCTGCACCAATGAAGATGGAGCAAGAATCATGAAACAACAGTTATATGAAAGTCAGAGGAGACAGGTCATGCCTACCAGGCATGGTTAAAGTTTGTCATAAAACAAACATTCTTTGCAAGACATGAAGCCATTGTACTGTTAGCAAATGTTGTTTAAGGTCCTCCTTTAAACAGCTAATTATTTATGTTCTGTGTTATATTGTTGTTATTTAAGAATCTTTCTGGAACTTTTTTTATAATTTTATTTTTTATGTGTATGAATGTACTGTCTGCATGTAGGTTTGTGGACTCATGTCATGCAATGCTGTGGAGGTCAGAAGAGAGTGTCAGATTCCCCTGAAACTGGAGTTAAAGATGGTTCTTAGCTGCCATGTGGGTGCTGGGAATTGAACCTGGGTCCACTGCAAGAGCAGTCAGTGCTCTTAACCCCTGAACCATCTCTAAGCCCCATCTGGAACTTTTAAAGTTTATAGATTTAATCCTTTGTGACAGTAGCATAATTATGAGATCAATAAAAATATACTTATAAAGACAGAAAACCATAATATTGAATTAATATTCTGTAAAGCTCAGTAGATTCAATGTTCCATAGAAAACCATTGACATAAAAGTGCTTCTAAATGCTAACATTTAGTGGTCATAAACAGATATGTCTTAAAATTATAATGAGAGGTTCTTTCAAGGCTTAAATAGAGAGAGGGTAATATTAGAATAGGAAGTTTTAAATGGTCAGGGGATGAGAGGACAACACAGAGAACAAGGTATAGACAAGGATAAATACAGTAAAGGCATTTTAAAAATTCACATGGAGACCTACTAATATAGAGTCTTCCTAAAATACATATGCTTATATATAAATAATTTAAATGGATTTACCCCATTATGGAGGTAAATAAACACCATAACCTAGAAAGTAAAACATCCTATGCCTGGAATGTGTTACCTTCTTAAGTGTTTTTGGCAAGTGTGTTTCCATAGACCACCCCCCAAACATTACAGTCTGCTGACGTTGCTTTTAGATAACCTCCATAACTTTACAGAAAGACTGTATTGTTGAACACAACATATACTTGAATGAAAGACCATAGATTATTCAAGTTGTTACAGACATTGAAGATTCATCCTTACTCTCTCATTTATTCACAAAGTTTAAAGCACTACACACTCAGTTTTAAACCCCAAGTACTACACTAATGATTGCCTGATATTTCCAGTGGACAGTGGAACAAGGGTGGAATAAATGTCATGGGAATTAACCAAATATTTCTGATCATATTCAAAGTCTCGTCCACAAGATAAAGATCTTATTCCTCTCATTACTGGAGCCAAGGTCTTTGTCTATATAGGACATAGAATCTAAGAGAGACCCTGTTATTATTTATTATGATTCTAAAATCCCATCATATTAAACAAACTTCTAATTACTTAGAATCATAACTATAGATAAGTTTATTTCTCAAGTCCCCTTCCTCAAAGATGCTTCTTTTTGTAGTACATATAGATCTGTGTTGAACAGATCTTCCACATGATTATAGAAGTATACTTCCCAACAATAAGGAAGGAATTACCTATAGAGATTCAAGAAGCACATAGAACACCAACTAGACACTATCAGAACACAAAATCAACACTGCATAGCATAGTCAAAACAATAAATATATAGAACTAAGAGACAGTACTGAAGAATTCAAGAGAAAAACAAGTTACCTATATTGTTGAACCAATCAGAATCACAGCTGACTTCTCAATGCAAACTATGAAAGCCAGAAAAGCCTGGAAGGAAGCATTCCCATTTCTAAACAACCTTGGATGCCAACACTGAATACTCAGTCCAGCAAACGTACCTATCTAGGTTGAAGGAGAACAGAACATTTTTCATGACATGAATAGGCTGAAAGAATTCATATCTACCAACCAGCCCTACAGATAATACTTGAAATAATACAAAGGACTGAGAAGATGAATGAACATACTCAAGAGGTTACAGAAATAAAACACAGGAGGGTATAATAATGGTGGAAATTCAAAATAAATCTACAAACTTAAATAAATTAAATCCACAGTATCCAGTACACAAATTTCATTAATATCATTAAATATAGATGAGCACAACATCCCTGTCAAAGATACAGACTAACAGTACGGATCAAAAAAAAAAAAAAAAGCCCTTCTGCTCAAAACAGTCAACTTCCTCATGGAGAATATTGAGAAAGACGAAAAGCATTTTTGGCAGAATGCATGAGCTCTCGTGGGGTGGGGGAATGGGCGGGAATACGGGTCTAGATTTGTTAAAAAAAATAAAAATAAATTTATGTGAAAAAAAAAGAAGTTAAGAAAAAAAAAAAAGAAAGCCCATCCCCTTTTGTCTTCAAGAAACTCATCTAGCCATCAAAGTTAGATACTATCTTAGGGTGATAGAATGGAAAAAAAATTCCAAAAATATATTCCAAAAAATATTCCAAGAAAATGTCTCTAAAAACAAGCAGGTGTTGCAATTCTAATATCTGACAAAATAGACTTCAATTTAGAATAAGTCAGAAAGATAAAGAGGGTAACTTCATTCAAATCAAAGGAACAATTGACCAAGAAGATATTACAAACATGAATATATATGCACCAAGTTCTTTTGAACCCAAATTTGTAAAAACAGTACTCCCAAACTATAAAACACAGTTTATCCCCAATTTAATAATAGTAGGTTTCTTGACTACTCAACTGTCTTCATTAGACAGATCAATTGGACAAGTAAACAGAGAGACATGTGACTTAAATAACACCTTACAAGATATGTACCTAAATCTAAAGAATATTCCACCCGCACACCAAAGAATTCATCTTCTATTCAGCAGCACAGGCAAGCTTATCTAAAATTGATTGCATTCTGTGACACAAACTCAATAATTTTTTTAAATGAAAAATTCCCATGAATTCTATTAGACCACAGTGCAATAAAAATTTACAATCAACAGCAAAGGAAGCTCTAAACATCCCAGGAGATTAAACACATCACTGAATGGTCAATGGGTTAAAGAAGAGATTAAGAAAGAAATAAAAGTATTCCTGGAACTCAGTGAAAATTAGAATACAATGCAACAAACCTCTGGACCCCTGGAAAGCAGTTATAAGAAGGAAATATATAGTTCTTAGTGCTTATGTTAAAAAATAAGAAAGAGTACATATAGAAGACTTAAGAGCATAGCTAAAAATTCTGGAAAGGCAAGAACAAATGAACCCCAAACCTAGTAGTTGAGAAGAAATTAATAAAATACAAACAAAGAAAACTACAAAAAAAAAATGAATCTAAGAGCTGGTTCTTTGAAAGGGTATACAAGAGAGACAAAATAGACAGACCCTTGGCACAGCTAACCAAAAGAAAGAAATAGCAAACACAAATAAAAAAAATCAGAGATGAAATGGGAAACATCACAACAGACACACACACACACACACACACACACACACACACAGAAAAGATGCAGAGCATTGTAAGGAAATACTTCAAAAATCTATACTCCATTAAACCTGAAAAGCTAAAAAAAAAGGATGAATTTCTAGAGACATAGATGCAACCCAATTTAAACCAAGAAGAGATCAGCAAGTTAAACAGACCCATAACAAAGGAGGAAATTTAAACAGTAATACAAAACCTCCCAACTAAAACAATCCCAGGCCTGAGCACAGCAGCAGCAGGATGCCGAGGGGGCCAGCATGTGCAGGGGTGAGCAGAGGCTAGGCAGGCCTTCAGGAAGCCAGGACAAGTGGCTTGGGTCCAAGCACCCAGACGAAACCACAGCCCTTTTGCATGATGGGCGTGAGCAGATTCTCCCAGCCCGCACAGCAGCAGCAAGACTCAGAGGGGTCCAGCATATGGAGAAGTGAAAGGTGGCTAGGCAGCTCCTCAGGAAGCCGGGCCAGGCGGGTTGGGTCCAAGCACCGAGGTGAAACCACACCTCCATTGCATGATTGGCATGACCTGAGTCTCACCAGCAGAGCAGCAATGGGTTGCTGAGGGTCCCTAGCTGCTTGGAGCAATCCACCACCAGGTCCTACTTGGCACCAACAGACAGGGGTCCCAGTGCCATGTGAGACAAATCCACCGCAGCAGGAGTGGTCACCATGACTGGAGCAATCACCACCGCCGAGGGTCACAGTGCATTGAGCAAACTCCACCACCAGCCAAGAGGGTCCCAGTGCCTATGGACAAATCCACACCAGCCAAGAGGGTCCCAGTGCCTATGGAGCAAATCCACCACCACCAGGAGGGTCTCCAGTGCCTGTGGAGCAAATCCACCAGCCAGCCAGGAGGGTCCCAGTGCCTGTGGAGCAAATCCACCACCAGCCAGGAGGGTCCCAGTGCCTGTGGAGCAAATCCACCACCAGCCAGGAGGGTCCCAGTGCCTGTGGAGCAAATCCACCACCAGCCAGGAGGGTCCCAGTGCCTGTGGAGCAAATCCACCACACAGCCAGGAGGGTCCCAGTGCCTGTGAGCAAATCCACCACCAGCCAGGAGGGTCCCAGTGATGTGGAGCAAATCCACCACCAGCCAGGAGGGTCCCAGTGCCTTGGAGCAATCCACCACCAGCCAGGAGGGTCCCAGGCTTGGAGCACAATCCACACCAGCCAGGAGGGTCCCAGTGCTGTGGAGCAAAACCACCACAGCCAAGGGGGTCCGTGCCTGTGGCGCAAATCCACCACCAGCCAGGAGGGTCCCAGTGCCTGTGGAGCAAATCCACCACCAGCAGGAGGGTCCCAGTGCCTTGGAGCAAATCCACCACACCAGGAGGGTCCCAGTGCCTATGGACAAATCCACCACCAGCCAGGAGGGTCCCAGTGCCTGTGGAGCAAATCCACCACCAGCCAGGAGGGTCCCAGTGCCTGTGGAGCAAATCCACCACCAGCCAGGAGGGTCCCAGTGCCTGTGGAGCAAATCCACCACCAGCCAGGAGGGTCCCAGTGCCTATGGAGCAAATCCACCACCAGCCAGGAGGGTCCCAGTGCCTGTGGAGCAAATCCACCACAGCCAGGAGGGTCCCAGTGCCTTGGAGCAAATCCACCACCACCCAGGAGGGGCCCAGTGCCTGTGGAGCAAATCCACCAGCAGCCAGGAGGGTCCCAGTGCCTGTGGAGCAAATCCACCACCAGCCAGGAGGGTCCCAGTGCCTGTGGAGCAAATCCACCACCAGCCAGGAGGGTCCCAGTGCCTGTGGAGCAAATCCACCACCAGCCAGGAGGGTCCCAGTGCCTGTGGAGCAAATCCACCACCAGCCAGGAGGGTCCCAGTGCCTATGGAGCAAATCCACCACCAGCCAGGAGGGTGCCAGTGCCTGTGGAGCAAATCCACCACCAGCCAGGAGGGTCCCAGTGACTGTGGAGCAAATCCACACAGCCAGGAGGGTCCCAGTGCCTATGGAGCATCACACCCCAGGAGGGTCCCAGTGCCTATGGAGCAAATCCACACCAGCCAGGAGGGTCCCAGTCCTTGGAGCAATCCACCACCAGGCCAAGAGGGTCCCAGTGCCTATGGAGCAAATCCACCACCACCCAGGAGGGTCCCAGTGCCTATGGAGCAAATCCACCACCAGCCACCCGTCCACCTCCCCATGCCTACACCCCCGCTTGTACTGAGGTGCCATCAGCCCAGTGGGAATAGAGGTAGTGAGTCCAAGGTCAAGGAAGAAGAACAGGAGACATCCACAACTCCAGTCCGTTACAACTAGGTTTCCACAGCCAAACCTGAGAAAAACTAGCTGGCAGGGAAACCGGGTGAGCAAGTACTCAGTGGTGAACTGACCTGGTTATCACCTATATCACCTATTAAATTTCTGGAATACCTTCAGAACAGAAAGAGAAGAGCTATCTAGAACATCCCATATATAAACAAAATTGGAAACCTGAAACCTAGACCAGCCAGCCCTCCATAAACAAGAAGACAAAGAAAGCACCTGAAGGAAACAAGCAAAGCGAGCCTCCAAAGCAAGAAAGAAAAATTTGAGATTTCCATTAGAATACAAATAATAAAAACCCGCATGCCAAAAACACAATGAAAAAACAAAATAGGAAAAGCAAAGAATAAATCCACACCAAACACTACCCGTCCTATGAAAGATTCCTATAAGGAGATTTCCCTAGAAACAACCCAAAACATGCCAGGCATGGTGTTGCACACCTTTAATCCCAGCATTCGGGAGGCAGAGATAGTGGATCTCTGTGGGTTCAAGGCCAGCCTGTCTACAGAGCGAGCCCAGGACACCTGGTACTAAAAGGGGACCTTGTCTCAAAAATACAAAAAAAAAAAAAAAAAAAAGTGTATAAACCAAAGAAAAAAAAAAAATGAAAAGAAACAACCCAAAACACAATATTAGACATACTCAAACAAATTAAGGAATATAAAGAACCTATTGAAGCACTAAAGATAGAGAATGACAAACTCAGGAAGCAACTGGAAGGAAAGAATGGCAAATTCAGAAAGGAACTAAAAGTAGAGAATGAAAAACAAAGGAAGGAACCAGAGAAAGAATGACAAACTTAGGAAGGGAACGAGAGGGAGAGCATGGCAAACTCAAAAAGGAACTAGAGGGAGAGAATGGCAAACTCTGGAAGGAAGTAGTAACACTGAAAAGATGCCAGGCTGAAATGAAAAATGAAACACAGAAGCAAGGAGCTACAAGAAGAGAATGACAAGCTCCAAAAGGAAATGGAAATAATAATGACATCACAGGACGAAATGAAAAAGGAAATCAAACACCCAATCAACAGGAAAGAATGGGAGAAACCTCAGGAACAGATTAGAAGAAGCAGAGGATAGAGTATGAACACTAGAACTAGAATGCTGAAGAAAAGAATATTAAAAATTAAGAAAATGCAAGAGTGGAACAATCAGGGAATGTGGAAAACTATGGAAAGACCAAAACTCTTCTTCATAGGGATAGAGGATGAAGAATCCTCAGATAACAGTATTGATTAAATCATCAACAGAATCATGGAAGAAAATTTCTCCAAACTGAAAACAGACAAACCCATACAAATACAAAAAGTAAATAGAACACCAAATAGACAAGACCAGAAAGGACATTCCTTTGACTGGAAATTTTGTATGAAATCCACAAAGGGAGAAGAGATTTACTTTAGTTGATTTTCTGTGGTTGCTGGTTGTTCACTAATCTCATGGTGATGGAAGCTGCACATTTTTTCGAAGGGACCAAGAAGCTCCTGGAGGTTTGGTTCTCCAGGCAGCAGTCCGACGCCAGCCAACCAGGGATCTGGGAATCTTCGCAATATGCCAAGATCTGAATGGGATGTACTTTTGAAGGATGTGCAATGTTCAATGATACATGTGACGCAGGAAGCGTATGTACTCAGTGAGAGCAGCATGTTTGTCTCCAAAAGACGTTTCATTTTGAAGACATGTGGTACCACTCTCTTACTGAAAGCAGTAGTTCCCCTGTTGAAGCTTGCTAGGGATTACAGAGGGTTTGACTCGATTCAAAGCTGCTTTTATTCTCATAAGGATTTCATGAAGCCTTCTCACCAAGGGTACCCACACCAGAATTTCCAGGAAGAAATAGAGTTTGTTAATGCAACTTTCCCAAATGGAACAGCATATTGTATGGGACATATGAATTCTGACTGTTGGTACTTGTATACTTTGGATTTCCCAGAGAGCTGAGTAATCAACCAGCCAGATCAAACCCTGGAAATTCTGATGAGTGAACTTGACCCAGCAGTTATGGACCAGTTCTACATGAAAGATGGTGTTACTGCAAGAATGTCACTTGTGAGAGTGGAATTTGTGATCTGATACCAGGTTCTATCATTGATGCCACATTGTTCAATCCCTGTGCCTAATCAATGAATGCAATGAAATCGGAAGGAACTTACTGGACTATTCATATCACTCCAGAACCAGTATTTTCTTATGTTAGTTTTGAAACAAACTTAAGTCAGACCTCCTATGATGACCTGATCAGGAAAGTTGTGGAAGTGTTCAAGCCAGGAAAATTTGTGACCACCTTGTTTGTTAATTAGAGTTCTACGTGTCACACAGTGCTTTCTTCACCCCAGAAGACTGAAGGTTTTAAACGTTTTGATTGCCAAAATGCTATGTTCAATGATTACAATTTTGTTTTTACCAGTTTTGCTAAGAGGCAGCAACAACAGCATAGTTGATTAAAAAAAAAAATGAAGAAGAAAAAATGCGAAAAAGAGAAGACACATAGAAGGTGGTGGCTGCTTTCTAGATGTTGATACTGGGGGCCGAGCTTTCCATGACCACCACCTTGTAGTTGCAGAAAGCCCTAGGTGCAATGATAGTGTAATCATTTTGAAGTGTATGCATTATTATATCAAGGAGTTAGATATCTTGCATGAATGCTCTCTTCTGTGTTTAGGTATCCTATGCCACTCTTGCTGTGAAAGTGAAGTGAGTGTGGAAAAAACTTTTCCTATATGAAACTTTACAGCTCTTGAGAAAACAATTCAATTTGGTTTATGCACAGAATAATATTTCTGCAAGTATCGTCCAAAATTCCCCACAGACAAGCTTTTGTCCTCATTAGATGTTGGCCTCAGCTAACCGTCTAGGACTGTTCAATTAATTGCTGCCAAAATTTTATGCCCAGTTACCTTCACTTTCTAGAACATATTCTCTACTAATGTTATTAAAGACAAATTTTTACTTCATACAGATGTTTTTGCAATGGCAATTAAAGTTTTTCTTCAACATATTTTTTTAAAAAATGTAAAAAGAAAAAAAAAGAAGAAAAGAAAAAAAGAAAAAAGAATCCATCTATATGCTGTCTACAGGAAACACATCTCACCCTCAAGGATAAGAACCAACTTAAAGTAAAAGGATTGAAAAAGTATTCCAAATAAATGTAACCAAAAGGCAAGCAGGAGTTGCTATTTTAATATCAGACAATCGACAAACAGAAGAGCAAACAGAGCCAATTACATCCATACCAAAGGAACAGTTAACACATGAATATATCTCACAAATATATATATATATATATATATATATATACTATATATATATATATATATATATACTAATTAATATATCTTGTGCACCAAACTTTATAACACAATCCTGTAAGTCCTTAAGGCACAGATTAATTCAGAACACACTAATAGTCAGTGACTTCAATAATCCACTGAGCCCTTTGTATAGGTCAACTGGATAAGGAAATAGAGACATCTGAACTGAACAATACAATACACCAAATGGACCTCACAGATATGTACTGAATATTGCACACCAAACACCAGATAATTTATTTTCTACTCAGCACCGCAGGAACCTTCTACAAAATCAAACACATACTGGGACACAGAATAAACCTCAACAAATACAAAAGGATACAAATAATTTCATCAGACCACAGTGCAATAAAGCTCAACATCAACATCAGGATAAGCCCTACTGTCTATAAAAACACATGGAGACTAAACAACATACTCCTGAATAATGAATGGGTCAAGGAAGAAATTAAGAAAGAAATAAAAGCATTCCTAGAACTAAATGACAATGACAATGCAACACAACAAAACATTTGTGATGCTTTAAAAGCAATCCTAAGAGGGAAATTTATATCTCTGGATGCCTACATAAAAAAAGAAAAAAAACCCAGAAAGATGGGCTGGGAAGTTTACTCAGTGCTTAAGAGCACCAACTGATCTTGCAAAGGACCCAGGTTGTATCCCCAGTACCCACATGACAGCTAAGAACCATCTTAGGCCAAGTGTGGTGGTGCACACTTTTAATCACAGCACTTGGGAGGCAGAGGCAGGTGGATATCTGTGAGTTCAAGGCCAGCCTGATCTACATAGTGAGCTCCAGGCCAGCTGGGACTAAAGGGAGACCCTGTCTCAAAAGGATCAAAATAAATAAATAAATAAACAAATAAATAAACAAACAACCAAAAATCNCCAGATGGATCAAAAGACCTCAACAAAAGTAACCAAGCCCCAAAACTCTAAAGGAAATAGAAAAAAGTGTGTCAGCAACAGAACAAGTACATAAGCGGCGTAGAAAAGACTCCTAAATCAGATCTAGGGCTCTTGCACACAGAAATCACAGATCGACCATTGACAAATGGGACCATCCATTAAACTCAAAAGCTTCTGTACATCAAAAGAAACAATAAAGGAATGTGAAGAAGAAAGACCCACAGAGTGGAGGAAACCTTCACTGCAATTATATTGACAACATTGATTTCCAGAATATATAAACTACCCAAACAAACAAAGAAAACAAAGGATAAATGTACTCTCAATAGATGGACGTCAAAGAATATCAGACAAGTGAACGAGACCTTCACAAGTGATGGCAATTAGGATGGCTGAGAAATCACACGTTGTGCAGAGAACTGGTCACAATCACTAATCATTAAGGAAATGCAAATCAAAACCCCACTTTAAGAATATCATCTTACTAATAAACAGAATCAAGAAAACAAATGATCCAAAGTGCTGGAGAGGTTGTGGGGAAAGGGGAAACACCATCCATTGCTGTTTGGGAATGTAAACTCCCCATGTACCAAGAAAAATAACCAGCCAGCTATGGAAAGCAGTTGGATGGAGACCTTGGAATTGGGAATTGACCCCACACAAACCCAGCCATGACCACTCCTGGGCAGTGTACGCCTCAAGACTCACCCCCCCAGCCATACGAGATACATGCACGGCCATGTTTAGTGTGCAGCTCTCTACTCACATAAGCAAAGGAGCTTGGAACGAACTCAATGCACCTCCAAACTGATGAGTGCGATAGAGAAAAGATGGATAACATCTACACAATGAAGTTCCTATCAATGCAGCAGTAAAAGAAGATGAAAATCATGACGCTTGCAAGGTAAATGGCTGGAACTAGAGGACATCACGCGCTGAGTGAATGACACAGTCCCAAAAAAACAAACGATGAATGGTATCCCCCTCAGCTGTGGATGCTACGTGTGCCAAAGTTACCCTAGTTTGTAAGTATTTTTTCTTTCAGTGGGTAGGGTGGGCCTAGAGGTTTTATGCAGTAGAGAGTTAGGGTGAAGTGCAGGTCACTGGAAAGTCGAACAACAATGTTAAGGCATACAATGGGCGGGGAAGGATTGGGGCTCGAGAGGGACTTGATGGATGTCACGTGTGATTTTCTCTCACTGCTCATCTTAGTGATCTATCGAAAACTAATGAGGTAATGAGGGGAGGGGGGGGGGGGGGGGGGGCCCCCGAGCTGTCCAAGATGGAAGGCGAACAAAAACAACACAAAACAAAGAAAGGACTGCATAGAAGAACTGACGATATGGTGAACTTCTACCAAACAGTCAACTTCCTCAATGAAATAGAGAAAGCTGAGAAAGAGATGCAAAGCATGTTTGGCAAATGCATGAGCTCTGTGGGGTGGGGGAATGGGGGGACACAGATCCTAGATATTGTTAAAAAACTAAAATAAATTTATGTGAAAAAAATATTTTATAGAATTCTGCCTTGAAACCATCTGGGCATTTTTTGGTTGGGAGGCGATTTATTACATCTTCAATTTCTTCAAATATTATTGATCATTGTCGGTCTCCTCTTGGTTGAGGTTTGGTGATTCCCAGGATTTCAGATATTCATCCATTTCTTCTAGGTTTTCAACTTAGTAGAGTATAGGTTTTTTTAAGTATTCCTGTATGATTGTCTGATCTTTTCATTGTCTGTTTGTGATTTTCCCCTTTCATCACAGATTCTATTGATGTGGACGGTTCCTTCTTTCGGTTGGTTTAACTGGGCTAGAGGTTTTGCTATCTGTTTTTATTCTCTCAAAAAACCACGTTTGGATTAATTTTATTTTTGTAGTGTTTTCGTTGTTTACTATTATAATATACTCTGCTATGATTTTTGTTATTTCTTCTGTCTGCTCCATTTAGGGTTCATTTATTGTTGTCACTCAAGTATTTTTTAGCTGCAGTGTTAGATCGTTCACTGTGCTCTTTCTCTTTTTCTGTTAATTAGAGGCACTTAGAGCTATAAACTTCCCTCTTAGATGCTTTTAAACAAAAAATGTCCAGTTGTTGTTTGTTTTGTATTGTCATTGTCATTCAGTTTCAGAATGCTTTTATTTTCTTTTCTTAATTTTCCTTGACCCATTCATTATTCAGAGTATGTTGTTAAGTCTCCATGTGTTTTTATTAGGTAGGTTTATCCTGGTGTTGATTTGAGTTTTTATTGCACTGTGGTGTGATGATGAAATTATTTCATCTTTTGTATTTGTTGAGTTTTTTTCTGTGTCCCAGTATATGGTCTGATTTGGGAGAATGTTCCATGGGGTCTGAGTAGAAATTAATTCTCTGGTGTTTGGTGGGATATTCAATATTCTGTGAGGTCCATTTGGTGTATTGTATTTCAGTTCAGAGTCTCTTTTATCTTTGTCCGTTGACCTTCTAAAGGAGCTCAGTGGGATATTGAGTCCATTATTAGTGTGTTGGTAATCTGTGCTTGAGAACTGACAGAATTGTGTTTTAAAAGTTTGGTGCATCAGAGTTTGGTGCGTAACATTCATGATTGTGAGATGCTCATCGTCATTGGTTTTCCTTTAATGAAGATGTAATGCCCTCTTTGTTTCTTTTGATTCCTTTTCTTTGAAGTCTATTTTGTCTGATATTAGAATAGCAACACCTGCTTTCTTTTTTGTACAATTTGCTTGGAATACTTTCTTCCATCCCTTACTTTAAGTTGGTGCCTATCCTTGAGATTGAGATGGTTTCTTGTAGACATAATATAGATGGGTTTTGTTTCCTAATTTTACTTATTTTTTTTTTTTTTTTATGTGTATCGAATGTACTGTCTGCATGTAGGTCTGTGCACCCATGTCATGCTATGCCATGGAGATCAGAAGAGGGCGTCGGATTCCCCTGGAACTGGAGTTCTCCTGGAATTGGAGTTACAGACGGTTCTCAGCCACCATGTGGGTGCTGGGAATCAAACCTGGGTCCTCTGCAAGAGCAGTCGGTGCTCTTTAACTGCTAGCTATCTTTCCAGCCCCAATCTAATGTGTCTTTTGATTGGGGAGTTTAGATTTAATATTTAAGGTTAGATAATTGAAAGATGGGTATTGCTTCTTTTTCACTTAGTATATCCATTTGGACTTTTAGTCTCTGATTCTACTCCTGTGGTTATGTTTTATTAGTTTCTTTTCCTGGTGCTTGGGGATAGTTTACTCCTCTCTCTTCTCCCTTTGAATTGCTTCAAGTATTTCTGAATAGTGGTTTTCCAGACATGTATTCTATCATCTTGTTTATGTCATGGAAGATTTTTTTTCTCTCTCCTTCAACTATAACTCAACATTTTGCTGGTATAGATTCTGGGTTGCATCCATAGGCCTCAACACTGGGAATGCTTTGCTCCAGTTCCTTCTTGCTTTCTGGTTTGCGCCAAGAAGTCAGTTGTAATTCTGATGGGTTCCCTTTGTATGTGACTTGTTTTTTTTTTGTAGCCTTCAGAATTTGTCTTTGTTGGCATCTAGCTTTTAACTATGATAGTGGCGTGGAGGTTCCTTTTCTGATCTGTCTGATTTTGGAGTCTATGCTGTTCTTGTATTTGAATGGTTTGTCTATTTTTAGTTTGGGGAAATTTTTTTTTTTATTTTCTGTTGAAGATCTATCAATACTTTCTCTTGGATTCTTCTCCCTTCCCTCTATTTCATCTATGGTGGAGGTTTGATCTTTTCATAGTGTCCCATATTTCCCTGGTTGTTCCACTTTTTGTGTGTTTTTAAAATTTTTTCATAATTTTTTATTTGAGCTTTTATTTGCTCTGTGTTATCTCAGATCTGATATTCTTTTGTTCTGCTTACCGCTTTCGCAATTCTGAGGCTTTTCCTATGCTTCCTTATTCCTCAGTTCTTTTTGCTTTATTGGATGACTGGTTTCTATATTCTTTCCTTTTTTCTTTTTCACATTTCACTTTTGGTGAGTTCATTCTCATTTATCCATTTCTCATCTTCACGCTGTGTGATTTCTTCTCTTAGTATTTCCATTTCTTTGAGCTTCTCAATCTCTCTTGGTGCCCTTACTTCACGGTTGGCTTCCTTTTTCAGTTTTCTAACTTCCTGTTGGAGTTTTGTTTTTTGCTCCTCAAGTTCTTTCTGGAGTTTGTCATTCTCTTCCTTAGTTCTTTCCAAATTTTCATCTTGTATCCTTCTAGTCCTTTTGGAGTTTTTTTCTTCTCTCTCCTTAGCTCTCTGCTTCTTCTTTATTTTTCTTATAATTTCTCTGAATAGCGTCTGCAATTATTCCTCTAAGATCTTTTTTTTTGGGTCACCTCCAGGGGGGATCCCACTGTATCATCTCCTGCAGGTTGGAGAGCTTGGTTGGAATTATCCGTGCACCTTTCCCATGTTATCCCTTCAGCTAGTGTCCCTGGCATGAGGGTTCCTTTTTGTTTTTTTTTTTTTGCCTGTATTCTGATGCCAATCACAAATGTCTTTTCACTATGTTAAAGGCTTGTTTTGCTTGCCTCCTTCTGACGCTTTTTTTTTCTTTCTTTATTTTTTTCTCCTCCCTGTTTATGGAGTGTTGACTTGTCTAGGTTTCAGGCTTTCAATTTTGTTTATATATTGGATATTGGAAGTCTAAGCCACTCTTCCCTTCCTGTTCTGAAGGTTCTCCAAAAAAAATCCACTTGGATACTCTCTCCACAATTCCAGTTGTGGGGAGAGGAGTCTGACTTAGCCGCTGCTGGCTGCAAGGGGGAACGGCGACCCCACCTGGACAGCCACACCCTACAAGAGTTTAGGGTTTAGAGCCAAGCAGGCAGGCCCACAGCACCCCTGCCACAAACCAGCAAATCAATTATCCAGCAACCTAAGAGTCAATCTATTCTAAGATCTACCTGTCTGGAGCGGCTCCGGTCTCTTACCTGTGCTTCAGGTGGTCTTAGCAAGCAAGACCCGAACCTGAGCACCCCGCACACAAACTCACTATGGTGGCAGAGACACTGCCAGCTGCAAGGGGAAAGAGACCCCACGTGGACAGCCACACCCTACAAGGGTTTAGGGTTTAGACCCAAGCAGGCAGGCCACAACACCCCTGCCACAAACTAGCGAATCAATTATCCAGCAACCCAAGAGTAAATCTATTCTAAGATCTACGGGTCTGGAGTGGTGCCAGGCTCTTACCTGTGCTTCAGGTGGTCTTAGCAAGCAAGACCCGAACCTGAGCACCCCACACACAAACTCACTATAGCGGCAGAGCTGCTGCCGGCTGCGGCACAGTCCCTGCAGCTCGGCTGGTCTGGGCCAGGCCGCTGCTGTGTGCCAGGTGGTCCAAGCTTCTCCTTCCCACAATCCCTTACCAGACGTGGCGCAGTCCCTGCAGCTCGGCTGGTCTCGGCCCGGCTGCTGCTGTGTGCCAGGCGGGCCTAGCTTCTCCTTTGGACCACTTATTTTAAGCACTCTATTGATCAACTGTTTCGCTGAGTAAGCTTTCAATCAGCTTTATCGATAGGACTCTGATGAGCACAGCACCTAATGGTTTTTTTTTTTTTTTTCACTTGCTCTATTGGGGGGACCAATGCTTACTTCAGCTGGATTTTGTTCTTGAACAGTAACCTGGTAGAACCCTGGTAGATCTGGTGACATTTTGTTGGCTTGACATCTGATTCCCCATCCCTAATGAGAAACTAAGAATTCTAATGTTAAAAACGTACACAGATTTGTGTGGAACAAAGCCTAGGGGGGAAGAAAGGAAACTGTAGATTGAACAGTATCGATCCTAGTGTGATTAGAGGAGGGAAGATTTGGTGCCGTAATTTCTCTCTTCATTGGTGTTGGACTTTAAGTAGTTGAAATGTATTCCTGTACCACAATGTAAGCTTCAATAAAAGTTTGCTTAATTAACTGTCTAGTAAAATTGAAAAAAAAAAAAAAAAAAAGAGTTCTCCATACTGCTTTCCACAGATGTTGCATGAGTTTACATTCCCACCAGCAGTGGATGAAGTGTCCCCCTTTCCCAACAACCTTTCCAACATTTGGTATAATTTGTTTTCTTTTTAAAATACTTTTATTGATGAATTGTATATTTCATTCATTATCTTTCAGTTCAATTTAGACACATTCCCCTCTCCCTGCCCCCACCCCACCCCTGTTCATGGCTTCTGCCATACATATCTTGCATCTTTCAGTCTTTCCAAAGTTTTTCCCTGCAGAGGTTTGTTGTTTTGGGCAGAGTTTAACTGTATCATTCAGTTCTTTAACCCAGTCTTTATGTTGTTGTTTTTCCCTCCCCTTTGTATTGCTCCAACATATGCCTATATAATCATCACATATGTATCAAAATTATGACCTCTGAGAATAAACTATATGTTAATTCCAAAATATGTTTAGGAATTCACATTCCCCCCCCCATTAATTTTATATTACTCTAAAATATGGATACATGCCTTCCACCTATATACAGTAATTACAGAGTCTGAAAGTAAGTGGTAGGTCAATTCTAGAGCCCATTAAGAGAATTCCATGATAATAACACAGTTGCTTTCAGATAAGAAGAAATATTACAATAATGTCATTCAGCTTGCCTTTCAGCTAGGGATTTGGTGTTAGCATCCACAAATGAGGGAGACCATTCACTGTTTTTCTGGGACTGTGTTACTTCACATACCATAATGGCTTCGAGTTGCATCTATTTACCTGCAGATTTCATGATGTCATCTTTCTTTACCACTAGAACTCCATTGTATAGATGTACCACATTTTTGTCATCCACTCATCTGTTGAGGGGCATTTGGGTTGGTTCCATCTTTTTGCTATTGTGAAGAGAGCTGAAATAAACATGGATGTGCATGTATCTTTGTGGTAGGATTAGTCTTGTGGGTATATACCCAGGAGTGGTATGGCTGGGTCAGATGATAGGCTCATTTTGAGTCTTTTAAGGGTTTTCCACACTGCTTTCCATAATGGTTGTACAAGTTTACATTCCCACCAGCAGTGGATGAGTGTTCCCCTTTCCCCACAACCTCTCCTGCAGTTGGTGTCTTTTGTTTTCTTGATCTTATCCAGTCATATTAGAGTGAGATGATATCTGAGAGTGGGTTTAATTTCCATTTCCTTAATTATTAATGATGTTGAACACTTTTTAAGATGTTTCTCAGCCATCTTTACTTCCTCACTTGTGAAGTCTCTGTTCAGCTCTTTATTCCATCTTTTGAGTAAGTCATTTGTTTTCTTCTTTGTTTTTTTTCCACAATGTTTATTGATAGGTACAAGTACATAAAATCAGAGCATGAACATGATTTGATAGATTAAGTAGACTTAATTTCAATACTATAATAAGGGAACAGTTCAAATTCTCACCATTTGTTTCACACCCACAAAAACCACTTCAAGGTCATTGATGATCTCTCAAATCTGATCAGTTTTGTGCAAGTAAACCATGTTTCTTTTTAAAAAGACTGTGCACTTATCCAGGCTCAAGGATATTGAAACCTAGCACATAAAGCCCATTACTAGAAGTAGAAATATAGGCAGTATACTATTACAGCAACAACCATCAATTACACTTAAGGATTTTCTGTAACAATCAAATGGATAGTCTAATATTACAACAACTCAAGTATTACTGAGCAAAGTGCATTTCTACAATGTTCAGTGTTTCTACTCAGTTTTGTAACTTTAAACAGCCTATGATAACTGGCAGCAGAGAAGGACCTTGCAATAGACTGCCTCTGCTTGAGAACCTATGATGTAATTATTGCATGCTGTTAATATACTATCTAAACATTAAAGATATTCCTAAAATATTTGATGGTAGATTATGATTAAGACATTACATTACAAAAATCCTTATGCAGAAGGAAACCCTTACTGATGTGCTTCTGCTTTAAATATTGTGCCCCCAAATGAAGTCCAGTAAGCACATATCCTGTCATGATCCCCCTGCATTGGCCTCCATGATACTGCCGAGGTAATCCAACAATGTCAGTCCA
>VZQC01005228.1:215385-236464 GCA_009823505.1 Rhizomys pruinosus
CTCAGACTGCAATATCTCCCTTCTACTCTCCCGAAAGAGAGAAGAACGATCATCAATGGCAGTGGCAGTTGCAGTAAAGCAACACCAAGAGCCGACTTCACGCTCAGGAGAGAATGCTACGTCTCCCCCTCGGGGTTTCTGGTACTCTACATAGTCAGAGAAACCTCTCTAGTAACATACTATAGAAATGATCCCTGAAAGTATAGTCTTGAGTATTGTATTTTTTTCAATTTTATTTATTTATTTATGTATGTGTATGAATGTACTGTCTGCATGCAAGTTTGTGCACCCGTGTCGTGCAATGCCGCGGAGGTCAGAAGAGGGTGTCGGATTCCCCTGGAACTGGAGTTCTCCTGGAATTGGAGTTTCAGACGGTTCTCGGCCGCCATGTGGGTGCTGGGGATCAAACCCGGGTCCTCTGTAAGAGCAGTCGGTGCTCTTAACCGCTAGGCCATCTCTCCAGCCCATGAGTAGTAATGTCTTCTTATATTCCTTCTCCATTTGTTTATTGTTGGTATAAGGAAAGGCTATTAATTTTTCTAGGTTAATTTTGCATCTTCCCCCTTTACTGAAACTCTTAATCATTTCTAGGAGTTTTATGGTAGAGTTTTTAGCATCCCTTAGGTAAACTATCATATCATCTGCAAAAAGGGGTAGTTTAACTTCCTCTTTTCTGATTAGTGCTGCTTTAATTTCCTTCTCTTGTCTTATTGCCCTAGCAAGCATTTCAAGTACTATGTTGAAGAGGAGTGGTGATAAGGGGAAGCCTTGCTGGGTTCCCACTTTTAAGGGGAATACTTTCAATTTTTCTCCATTTAGGATGATGTTGGCAGTGGGTTTGCTATGTATGGCTTTTATCACCTTGAGAAATGTTCCCTTCAGTCCAATTCCCTCTAGAACTTTAAACATGAAGGGGTGTTGGATCTTGTTAAAGACTTTTTCTGTGTCAATTTAAATGATAGTGTGGTCTTTGTCTTTTAGTCCATTTATGTGTTTTATGATATTTATTGATTTATGTATATTGAATCATCCCTGCATCTTTGGTATGAATCCAACTTGATCATGATGGATGATCTTTTTGATGTGGGTCTGTATGCAATTTGCAAGTATTTTATTGAGAATTTTTGCATTAATGAGATAGGTCCATAATTTTCTTTTTTGGTTGTGTCTTTCATGCTGGCTTCATAGAAGGAATTGGGGAGATTTCCCTCTGTATCCTTCTGAACAGTTTGAGTAGTAATGGTTGTAAGACCTCTTTAAACGTTTTATAGAATTCTGCTATGAAACCATCTGGGCTCAGGCTTTTTTTAGTTGAGAGGTTTTTTTATTACATCTTCAATATCCTCAAATATTATGGGCCTGTTTAAACTGTCAGTCTCTTCTGGGTTAAGTTTTGTTGGTTCCCAGGATTTCAGATATTCATCCATTTCTCTTAGGTTTTCAAATTTAGTAGAGTATAGGTTTTTGAAGTATTCTTGTATGATTGTCTGGATCTTTTCTTCGTCTGTTGTAATGTTTCCCTTTTCATCATGAATACTATTGATTTGGAGTTGCTCACTCTGTCTTTTGGTTAACTGGGCTAGAGATCTGTCTGTTTTGTTTATCTTTTCAAAGAATCAGCTTTTGAATTCATTGATTCTTTGTATTGTTTTCTTTGTTTCTATTTCTGCTGTGATTTTTGTTATTTCTTCCTGTCTGTTGGGTTTAGGGTTCATTTGTTGTCTCTCAAGTGTTTTTAGCTGCAGTGTTAGATCATTTATTTGTTCCTTTTCTGTTGTTGCTTTTTTGTTTTTCAATGTGGGCACTTGGGGCTATAAAGTTCCCTCTTAAGACTACTTTAAAAAAGTATCCCACAGGTTTAGCTGTGTATTGTCTTTTTTGTTCAGTTCCATGAATACTTTTATTTCACTCTTTACTTCTTCCCTGACCCATTCATTATTCAGGAGTGTGTTGTTTAGTCTCCATATGTTCTTGTAGCTAGTAGGGCTTATTCTGGTGTTCATATTGAACTTTATTGCACTGTGGTCTGATCTATCATGCATGAAATGATGCCAATGCTTTTGTATTTGTTGAGATTTCTTTTGTGTCCCAGTATGTCATCAGTTTTGGATACTGTTCCGTGAGGTGCTGAGTAGAAAGTACCCACATTTCCTGGTTGTTCCATTCTTGTATTTTTTTTTAATTTTTCATAAGTGTGTTTGGGTGGAATATTGTGTAGATGTCTGTGAGGTCCATTTTGTGTATTGTATTGTTCAGTTCTGATGTCTCTCTATTTTTTGTCCAGTTAATCTATCCAAGGGGCTCAGTGGGGTATTTAAGTCCCCCACTATTAGTGTGCTAGGATTAATCTGTGTCTTGAGGTCCTGCAGAGTAGTGTTTATATAGTTAGATGCACCAGAGTTTGGTGCATAAACATTTAGGATTGTGAAGTCTTCATGGTTAATTGTTCCTTTGATAAGGATGTAATGGCCCTCTTTGTCTCTTCTGATTAATTTTACTCTGAGGTATAGTTTGTCTGATATTAGAATAGCCACTCCTGCTTGCTTCTTGGTACCATTTGCTTGGAATATTTTCTTCCATCCTTTCACTCTAAGGTGGTGTCTGTCCTTGAGGGTGAGATGGGTTTCTTGTAGACAGCATATAGAAGGATTCTGTTGGGGCTGGAGAGATAGCCTAGCGGTTAAGAGCACCGACTGCTCTTGCAGAGGACGCAGGTTCGATCCCCAGCACCTACATGGCGGCTAAGAACCGTCTGTAACTCCAATTCCAGGAGAACTCCAGTTCCAGGGGAATCCGAGACCCTCTTCTGACCTCCGCANTCCGCAGCATTGCAAACGGACATGGGTGCACAAACCTACATGCAGACAAACATCTCATACACATACCAAAAATAAAAATAAATTAATTAAAAGGATTCTGTTTCCTCCATTCTTCTCCAAGTCTATGTCTTTTGATGGGGATATACTCTCCTTAGACATCAATCATCTTAAGGTTATTTAGCTGAGAGTAAGAATAGAGATATATAGACACATATAGTTCCCTCTTCCCCTCCCCCTCCTTAGGCCACAAATGTCCTCTCGCCCTTTCGTGCTGTACTCTCAAATCACATAATCTCTTGCCTCTCTCTGTATATTCTCTCTGACTTCATCGCCCCCTCCTTCTCTCCTCTCCTCTTTGGATTGTTGTGAGGATCTTTTCATGGTTGGTTTTCAGGACATATATTCCTTTTCACTCTCCTCGCACATCGAGACTCTAGCTACCGATGAAATGATCTCTTTCTCCTTTAAATATAATTGACATTTTTTGCCAGGTATAATAATCTGGGTGGCATCTTAAAGACATTTAGGACTGGGAGTATTTTGATCCATGTTCTTCTGGCTTTCATAGTTTACACTAAGATGTCAGCTAAAATTCTGATGGGTTTATCCTTATATGTAACTTGTTTTTCTCTTGTGGCTTTCAGTATTTGCTCTTGTTTTGAGGCACTAGTGTATTTAACAATAATTATGGCAGGAATTTCTTTTTCTGGTCTTTTTTTTTTTTTTTTAAAAAAAGAAATTCAATGTGCTTGGATTTGTAATTTTTGTCTTTTTCTTCAGTTAGAAATTTTCTTCTAGAGTGCATACACGCGTCTACTCGAAGATCTGGTCCAATGGTGGTGTTTTGGGATTCACTCCTTCCTTTATCCCTTATAATGCGAGATTTTGCTCTTTCATAGTGGTTCCCACATTTCCTGCTGGTTGTTCCAATCTTATTGTGTTTTTCTTTTAATTTTTCATAAATCTTTACTTGAGGATTCTAGTTGCACCATGTTATCCTGAAGGTCGTGCATATCCTTCCTTCGCTTCTAACTCCCATTCTGCGCCTTCTGAGGCTTTTTCCATCCTTTCTCATTAATTGGATTTGAATGTTTCAGTTTCCTTTTTCATTTTCATCCTGTGATTTCAATATTTCCACTTCCTCTGGAGCCTGTCATTCTCTCTTGTAAGCTTTCTTAGTTGTGCTCCAGTTCTTTTTTCCATTTGGCCTTGGATCATATATACATAGTATTCACTTCTTCTGGAGTTTGTTCATTTTTCTCCATAGGTTGGAAAGATAATCGTTATCTCTCCGAAGTTTGTCATACTTTTCGTGCGACATATTACTATCGGTCCTTCTTTGAGTTTTTCATTCTCTCACCCTATAGGTTCTCGAATTTTGTTTCTTTATATTCTTTGATTTCTATTGTCAGATATATACTCGACAATTGTTCTTCTAAGGTTGGGGTCTTGGTTTCCTTCCATGGAGATCTTGTTGTAGGGATTTTTTTTTTTTTTTTTTTTTTTTTTTTTTTTTTTTTTTTTTTTTTTTGTTGTTTTGTTTTAGTTTGTATTTTTTCTTTGTGTTTTCTTTGGCATGTGGGTTTGTTTTGTTTGTTATTTGTTTCTTTGTTTTTGGATCTGGTGCCTCAACATTGGCTGCACAAACTAGAATCACTAACACTGTGCGCTGCTAGATCCTCCACACCATAGCTTCACCAGCAAGGGGGGAGGGGAGCCATTGCACACGGACTTGGGTGCACCAAGCTACATGAGGACAATACATTCATACACATACAAAATAATAAAATTAATAAGAAGGATTCTGTTTCCTCATTCTTTCTCCACAGTCTATGTCTCTTTGATGTGGGGAGTTGACCATTAATATTTAAGGTTCATTATTGAGAGATGTGTGTTGTTTCTTTCCCCATTATTTGTTTTGTTTGAATCTTGGTCTAGGTTTGTATTCACTCTGTTATGTTTTTGTTAATTTCTCTCTTTAATTGGCTTAGTGGGTAGTTGCCTTCTTTCTCGCTGTTCTTTGGATTTGTTTTTGGGATTTATCTGTTGGGTTTTTTCGACAGATATATTTACCTTCATTCTCTGCTATATGTCATTGTTTAAAGATTTTTGTCTTTCTCTCAACTATAACTGACATTTTTGCAGGTGTAGTAATATCTCGGGTTGGCATCTAAAGTTATTTAGTGCTTTGGGAAATACTTTGGTCCAATGTATCTTTCTGAAGCCCTTTCATACGTTTACACTAGGAGATGTCAAGCTAAAATTCAGATGGTTTCTCCATTTACTTGAACTTGTTTTTTCTTCAGATTTGCTTCGTGATATTGCTCTCTATTTATTGACTTCTAGTGTTGTTTGACATATATATTGGCATTGGGGCCAGATTTTCTTTTCTTGGTCGCTGTCTAATTTTGTTGTATGTGCTTCTTGCATTTGTATGTGGTGTATAATGTCTTTTATTCAGTTTTAGGGATAATTTTTCTTCATAAGTTATCACGTTTGAATCTGGTCAATAGTGTTGTTTGGCGAGTTCCTTCTCCTTCCTTCTATCCCGTATAATGCAAGAGTAGTTTCTGTTCTTTTCATAGTGTCCCAATTTTCCTGGTTGTTCCATATTTTGTGTTTCTCTTTTAATTTTCATGTTTTTTTTTTTTTTTTTTTTTTTTTTTTTTTTTTTTTTTTTTTTTTTTTTTTTTTTTTTTTTCTGCTTCTTCCATTCTGTTCTGAGGCATTTTCCCATCCTTTAGCCCCACATTTAAGTTGGATGAATTTCCAGTTTCCCTTCTTTCAGGATTTCATCGCTGTGATTGTTCTCTTTTCGCAATTTCTCCTCTTCTTGAAGGTCGTTGTGTACATTCTATCTCTCATTTGTAGGCTTTCTTCTAAGGATTCTGTTTGCTCAGGTTTCTCTTTCTTCATTTTGTTCCTGGTGGATCTCATTTTCAGTGTTCGCGCACTTTCTTCTGGGTTTGTCATTTTTTACTCCAATTTTAGTTCTCTTTTTCGGTGTAGTTTGTCGATTATACTCGCCTCTAGGTCCTTTCTTGGAGAAGGTTTTCATTCTTCTCTCCCTTAGTTTCTGAGTTTTTGCTTTGTATAACTCGTTTTTCTGTTTGAACATTTCTATCATTTGTTTATCTTTACTAAGGTGCCATGTTTGGTTCCTTCAGAGATCTTGTGTTTAGGTTATCCCTTTCTGATTTAGCACGGATTGGTAGTGTTGGGGTATATCTTGAGTGTGGGCTCTATTATCGAGCTTTTTTCTCGTTGTTGTTTTTTCTTTGTGTCGTTTGCATGATTGAGAGCAAGTCTCTTATGGGTATTGTTTGTCTCGTTGCTTTCGTCCTATTTTCCTTACTCTTTGTGTTGGCATTTTCTGGTATGCTTCTCAACATTGACTGTCAAACTAGAGATCTCATAGATAACACTGTGCATTAGACATAAGTCCTCTCAACACTGTAGTCTCTCTTTCACCAGCAAGGGGGGAAGATGAGAGGGGTGTTCGCTCTTTGCCGCTGCGCATACCCTGTAACTTCTGTCTTGAGTCTACAATGCACCCCACTCTGCATGCTAAAGCTGAAAGTGGGAGGTTTACGGCAGATAGCAAGCCTCTTGGGAGCGCAAGTGTTATAGGGAGGGGTGATGCCAAAGCTACCAAAGGTGCCTCGCGGCCTACACCGCCTGTGCAATCATTTGTACTGAAGGTGTCTGTGTCTTGAAGCTCACCCTCTGTGCGTCTATCAGCGCACCCATGCTGGTTGCACTGGACATACCTGACAGGTGAGGAGGTTCTCAGCTCATTTGTTTTCTTGATCATAGGCCATCTTATCCTGGGTAATAGAAGGATCTATAATCCTTCATAACATATGTGGTTTTAAATTTTTGTACTTATCACTTATTATTAATGACTCTGTGTACTGAACAGTTTTGAGATGTTCTCTAAGTCCAGTTTTCTTTCATAATTGATGAAGTACCTCTATTTCAGCTCATTTCTATGTAATCGAGTCCCATCTTGTTTTTCCTTGCTCTCCTTTGCTCTTTGCAATGAGAAGTAAATTGTATATACTTGGGAATTGTTAAGATTGCTTCTATCAGCATATGTATCTACTTGCTTGTGACATTGTTTTTCCTTCTCACTTATGTGTAGTTTTATTTTACTTCTTTAACTGTCTTTTAATTGGTTCTTCTAGCTGTAAGAGCCTTTTGAGGTTTAATAAATGTTCCCCTTGTTCAAGACTTGTTTGAACTCTCTCTCTCTCTTGCTACTGACTACTGTTTGACTTAGAAAGTCCATTTTTCCCTGTTAGCCCACAACCCCTATATTCGCCCTAGCACTCAAGTCTTATTGCTGTAGCAATGCTCTTCAAGCACTATGTTTGCAAGAGGCAGTTGATAGAGGAGGGCAGCGAAGTCAGGTTGCAACTCCTTCTGTGATGAGTTCAAGGCCAACCTGTTCTACCAAAAAAGGACAAATAAAAAGTCTTTTCCTAGCCCTATGTCTTGTAGGTTGCTTCTAACATTTTCTTCTATCATTTTCAGAGTTTGGGTTTCACAATGAGTTCTTTGATCGGTGATACTTGGATTTTATTTTTGTACAGTGTGATAGGTAGGGTTTAGTTTTATTCTATCTATACGAAGTGATTAATCATTTGTTCCTCGATAGTATTTTCCTTCTCTTATCTCTCTCATTGAGATTCTTTCACGTGGATTCCTTTTGTCAATTGATGAGTGGATGAAAATAATGTGCTACAAGTGATGGGATCTTCAGTTTTGTTTAATTGGTCTACAGGTCTGATTTTTGTGCCAATTCCAAGCTGTTTTTTATTGCTATAGCTGCCGGATTCCAGCTCCAGCAGGTTCAGGTCATGAAGTGGGTGTTCACAAGGACAGCAAAGAAATCAGTCAGACAAGACACAAAAATCTCTTTTGATGACTGAGGAGCATCTAATCCTCTCTGTTTCGCTGTGCAGAGGAGCTTTTCAGTTTGCCACTTCCCCAATTTTGTTACCTAAAGATTAGCAGAGAAGCATCTGCCTTCTCTGATCCGTGCAGAGGGCTTTGGGGGTTTGCCACTCTGCCAAATTATTTCTTCTCTTATCCTGCTCAGCTCTTCAGTCCTCAGTATTGTTTTTTAGTCTCGATTTGTGTGGTTTTGGTTTTTTTTTTTTTTGTTTTTTTTGAGGACATTGTCTGCCTCTAGGTACTTCATGTCGCTGGCTCTCCTGTTGAATCTCACTTGTAGACCTAGGCTAGCCTCTCTCATATACTCACAGAGGACCGCGTGCTCATGGACCTTCCCAATGATGTGTCGCCTGAGTGCTTCGATTAAAGGCATGCGCCACACGAGCCTTCCTGGCTATTTATTCTTTTATTTTTTTTTTTTTTATGTGTATGAGTTATTTTGCTTGTTTTCTTTAGATATGTTTGTTGTCTTCTTGTTGGTTTGTGCACTTGTGTCGTTCAATGCCGCGGTGGTCAGAAAGGGGTGTCGGATTTCCCTGCTCGGAAACTTCGGAATTGGATTTTCCTGGAATTGGAGTTTCAAGACGGTTTTTGGCCGCCACGAGTGCTGACTGCTCTTGCAGAGGACGCAGGTTCGATCCCCAGCACCTACATGGCGGCTAAGAACCGTCTGTAACTCCAATTCCAGGAGAACTCCAGTTCCAGGGGAATCCGAGACCCTCTTCTGACCTCCGCAGCATTGCACGACATGGGTGCACAAACCTACATGCAGACAATACATTCATACACATACAAAAATAAATAAAATTAATAAGAAGGATTCTGTTTCCTCATTCTTTCTCCAAGTCTATGTCTTTTGATTGGGGAGTTTAGACCATTAATATTTAAGGTTATTATTGAGAGATGTGTGTTGCTTTCTTTCACCTTATTTTTTGTTTGCAATCTTGGTCTAGGTTTGTATTCACTCTGTTATGCTTTTGTTAATTTCTCTCTTTCATTGCTTAGGGGTAGTTGCTCCTTTCCTCTGTTCTTTGGATTGTTTTGAGGATTTTCTGTTGGTTTTTCAGACATATATTCCTTCATCTTGCTTATGTCATGAAAGATTTTTCTTTCTCCTTCAACTATAATTGACATTTTTGCCAGGTATAATAATCTGGGTTGTTATCTAAAGTCATTTAGTGCTGGGAATACTTTGGTCCATGTTCTTCTGGCTTTCATAGTTTACACTGAGATGTCAGCTAAAATTCAGATGGGTTTCTCCTTATATGTAACTTGTTTTTCTCTTGTGGCTTTCAGTATTTTGTCTTTGTTTTGAGCATCTAGTGTTTTAACAATAATATGGCATGGGGAATTTCTTTTCTGGTCTTGTCTATTTGGTGTTCTATGTGCTTCTTGCATTTGTATGGGTTTGTCTTTTTTCAGTTTGGGGAAATTTTCTTCTATTATCCTGTTGAAGATCTGGTCAATAGTGTTGTTTTGGGATTCTTCTCCTTCCTTTATCCCTATAATGCAGATATTTTGTCTTTTCATAGTGTCCCACATTTCCTGGTTGTTCCATTTTTGTGTTTTTCTTTTAATTTTTCATAATCTTTACTTTCTAGTTGCACCATGTTATCCTGAAGGTCTGATATTCCTTCTTCTGCTTCTTCCATTCTGCTTCTGAGGCTTTTTTCCATCCTTTCCCATTAATTGGATGAATGTTCAGTTTCCTTTTTCATTTCATCCTGTGATTTCTTTAGTATTTCCACTTTCTTCTGGAGCCTGTCATTCTCATCTTGTAGCTTCTTAGTTTGTTGCTCAGTTTCTTTTTTCATTTTGGCCTGGGATCTTTTCAGTGTTTCCACTTTCTTCTGGAGTTTGTCATTTTCTCCATTTAGTTCTTTTCGAGTTTGTCATTATCTCCCTCTAGGTCCTTCTTGAGTTTTTCATTCTCTCCCCTTAGTTCTCTGATTTGTTCTTTATATTCTTTGATTTCTTTGAACATTTCTACAATTGTTCTTCTAAGGTCCATGTCTTGGTTTCCTTCCAGGGAGATCTTGTTGTAGGAATCCCTTTCTGTAGGGTTGGTAGTGTTTGGTGTGGATATATTATGAGCTTTTCTCATGTTGTTTTTTCTTTGTGTCTTTGGCATGTGGGTTTGTTTTTTTGTTTGTTTATTTGTTTCTTTGTTTGGATTCTGGTGCCTCAACATTGGCTGCACAAACTAGAATCACTAACACTGTGCCTGCTAGATCCTCCACACCATAGCTTCACCAGCAAGGGGGGAGGGGAGGGGAGGGGAGGGGGGTTGTATCGCTACTTTGGCCCGCTGTGCCAGTACCCTGTTGAACTTCTGTCTGTGAGTCTACATCCACCCACTCTGCATGCTGGAACCTGAAGGTGGGAGGTTTCCAGCTCCATTTGTTTTCTTGATCATAGCCAGTATTACCGGGATAAGATTAAATCTTCAAAGTGGTTTTAATTTGTACTTATTTAATTATTAATGATGCTGAACACTTTTTGAGATGTTTCTCAGCCATCTTTACTTCTTCATTTGTGAAGTCTCTATTCAGCTCTTTTGAATGGGTCATTTGTTTTCTTGCTCCTTTGTTTTATGAGTAATTTATATACTTTGGATGTTAATGCTCTGTCAGATGTATCACTGGTGAAGGTTTCCTCCCACTATGTGAGTTTTATCTTTACTTCTTTAATTGCTTTAATTGTTTCTTTCACTGTACAGAGCTTTTGAGTTTAATAAGGTCCCACTTGTCAGCTGTTGACCTTATTTCCTGCACAGCTGCTGTTTGATTTAGAAAGTCTTTTCCTGTAGCCACACCTATAATCCCAGCACTCAGGAGGCAGAGGTAGGCAGATCTCTGTGAGTTCAAGGCCAACCTGTTCTACAAAAAGACAAATAAAAAGGCTTTTCCTATGCCTATGTCTTATAGGTTGCTTCTAACATTTTCTTCTATCATTTTCAGAGTTTTGGGTTTCACAATGAGGTCTTTGATCTATTTGGAGTTGATTTTTGTACAGGATGAAAGGTAGGGGTTTAGTTTTATTCTTCTACAAGTGATAATCCATTTGCTGAAGATGTCCTCTTTCCTCCATTGAGTCTTCCTGGATCCTTTGTCAAATATGAAGTGGATGAAATTACATGTGCTCAAGTGGGGACCTTCAATTTTGTTCCATTGATCTACAGGTCTGTTTTTGTGCCAATTCCAAGCTGTTTTTATTGCTATAGCTGCCGGATTCCAGCTCCAGCAGGTTCAGGTCCTGAAGTGGGTGGTCTCAAAGGCGTCAAAGAAATCAATCAAATAAGACACAAGAATCTCTTTTTGTGACCTGAGGAGCATCTATCCTCTCTGTTCCTGTGCAGAGGGCTTTTCAGGTTTGCCACTCTCCCAATTTTGTGACCTAAGGATTACAGAGAGCATCTGCCTTCTCTGATCCTGTGCAGAGGGCTTTGGGGGTTTGCCACTCTGCCAATTTTCTTTTTATCTCTGCTCAGCTCCTCAGATCCCAATGTTTTTTTTTGTTTGTTTGTTTGTTTTTTTTTTTTTTTTTTTTTTTTTTTTTTGAGACAGGGTCGCCTGGCTCTCTGGCTGTCCTGGAACTCACTCTGTAGACCAGGCTGCCCTCAAACTCGAAGAGATGATCCGCGTGCCGCTGCCTCCCAAGTGCTAGGATTAAAGGCATGACGCGCACCACGCCTGGCATTTTATTTAATTTTCTGTTGTGTATCAATGTAATGTCTGCATGCAACTCCTGGAATTGGAGTTTCAGACGGTTCTCGGCCGCCATGTGGGTGCTGGGGATCGAACCCGGGTCCTCTGTAAGAGCGGTCAGCGCTCTTAACCGCTAGGCCATCTCTCTAGCCCCCCCAATGTTTATTTTTATATACCCTAAGACTAATACAAGTTATGCAAGCCTAAGCTAATAATGAAAAAAATAATCCAACTTCCCCATAAATATTTTTCAGAAAATTCACACCCAAATCATTCTTAACATCAAAACCAGTAAAACAGTCCATAATGGTACAACCATTTAGTTGAGACATCAAAGAAAGTAAAGCAATAATGGTACAGCCACTCAGCTAAGCAATTCAGCAGTTTTGCAGCAAAGCAAATATTAACTTTTAACTCTGAGGACATTCTTTATGCCTTGCAGTTACATAAGTGCTAGATAGGGTAAAAAGTGAGCTTTAAAGCTTTAACAATAGAGAACTTGATTTATCTTACTTTAGTTCCTTGTTTACTTGATCTGTAAGCCATTTTGTGGCTGATGTAGCTTTGATTCATATCTTGTTTTTATTCTGGTCATTGTTTTCCTCAGTCTCTGTTTTCCTCAGTTTTCTACACTTCCTGCTAAGGTGATTTTCTAAAGGCTATTAATCTTTGAGTCAGATCACTAGAATCAACAGCCTCACTGGACTTAGTTTTGCTTTGCCCTATAATCCTCTTTTTAAACTTGACCATGAAATCAAAATTCCTTTCTTTACTTGGGCAATATGTGCATGATACAGTTTCTGTAGAATTCTTAATTGATACTGTATCATACTTCTAAGTTGTGTTCACAGTGTCATTATTTCTCACAAAGGACTCATTTCTAGAAGAGGCAGAAGCAGGTATCCTAATTGCTAAAAGCCAAAAGTCAAGTTGGCCAGAAAAATGAGAATTAATATGATAGAAAGAATTATTAAAAACCAAGGTCAGCTGGAGAGCAGACTTCAACCAGTCAGGTCACTGGAACTCTGTCAAGCAATGAAACTTTCATGAATGGACCCGCCATGTAACCCTGTAATATAGTTTGAAGTGTGGTATGGTAATCCCCCCTGCATTGTTCTTTTTCTTCAAGCTTGCTTTGGCTATCCAGGATCGTTTGTTTTTCCATATGAATTTTAGGATGTTTTTCTTAGGTCTCTGAAGAAGCTCACGGGGATTTTAATTGGGATTGCATTGAATCTGTATATTACTTTGGGTAGGATGGTCATTTTTACTATATTAATTCTTCTGGTCCATAAAGATGGGAGGTCCTTCCATCTCTGGTGTCTTCTTTAATCTCCTTCTTCAAGGCTTTAAAACTTTCATTGTAGAGCTCTTTGGTATCTTTGATCAGGTTTGTTCCAAGATATTTTTTGAGGCTATTGTGAATGGGAAGGTCTCCTTATATTCCTTTTCCAATTGCTTGTTGGTGGTAGAATGAAAAGCTATTGATTTTTCCAGATTAATTTTGTGTCCTGCCACGTTACTGAAACTGTTGATCCTTTCTAGGAGTTTTCTGGTGGAGTTTTTGGCTTCTCTTAGGTAGAATATCACATCATCTGTAAAAAGGGATAGGGAGGAAAGGTTTTATTTGGTTTAGAGGTTACAGCCCATCATTGAAGGAAACAAGGCAGAAGCTCAAGGCAGGAGCTTAAAGCTTACTGGCTTGCTCCAAGACTCAAGGTCAGCTGCTTTTCTTGTAGAGCCTAGTCTCACCTACATATGGATAGTACCACCCACAGTAAGCTGGGCCCTTCTACAACAAGAAAATACCCTACACACATGGGCACAGGTCAAGCTGATGGAAGCAATTTTTAAATAGCAGGTCCCTCTTCTTGGGTGTGTCAAGTTAACAAACAAGATTAGCCATCTCAGTACATTTAATCTATTTTGCCACTTTGAGGGAAACAGGCAGCTAATTGTGCCAGAACTTGGTGGGGGGCATGTATTAACATGAGATTTTAATTAAAAACAAATACTTCTCAAAGCTTCAATAAAAAATTGGCTTTGAAGAAAACAAATACTTCTTAAAAGGATGAGATATTCATAATTAGACAGTTCTGGTCAAGATGTTATCTCCATGATCATTATTCCAATTCTAGTTTTACAAGATTGTCCAAAAGGATTCCTATTCCTTGAGAGATAAACTGGTTTTTACACAATAATTTGCCTGCTCCAGAATGTAGTGCTTTTTCCTAATAGATAATTTCCATCAAAAAGCCCCTGATATTACAATAAATGCAGGCAGAAATGCCCAAATTGTACCCTAATTTGGATGCTTCATAAGCCTAAATAAGAAGTAAAGTCTTTTTAAGAAAAGAAATTCCAAAGTTCTTGGTATAATGACAAATTTTTAACAAATAGTTCATTTAAATTTGTTAAGTTAAACACAAGACTATTAATGTTTTACCTGTATTTATAGGAGTTATAAAGTTAAGATACTGTGTATGTTATGTGTGTTTTAGAATCAACTTCCTAGGTTTTCATTTCAAGTATTCTCTACTGAAAAGAGTTTTCTATATTTTGTAAAAAAAAAAAAATAATGACAAAAACAGCAATAATGATAAGATACAAAAGAATCATTAAGTAAAAGCAATAATATAATTTAAAAATTATAAATATGAGCTGGGCATGGTGGCACATACCTTTAATCCTAGCACTTGAGAGGCAGAGGCAGGTGGATCTCTGTGAGTTCAATGGCAGCCTGGTCTACAGAGTGGGTTCCAGGACAGCTGGGGCTACAGGGAGACCCAGTCTCAAAAAGACCAAAAAAATTTATAAATATGAGATATACCTTGGTAAAGGAAAACCCAGACAACTCAAAGAGGATAGAAATAAACTCATGACTAAACCTCAAGAAAATACAAATATACAGATGAATGAAATGACAAAAATAATTCAGGACATGAAAAGTGAATGCACAAAAGAAATAGAAATATTGAAGAAAACTCAACCTGAAATGAAGATGGAGTTGAAAAATTCAGTAGGTCAATTTGAAATGACAGGCGAAAGCCTCACATGCAGAATAAATGAAAGAGAAAACAGAATATCAAGACTAGACAACAAAATTGAACTACTGGATTACTCAAGCAAAGAATATGAATTTTTAAGATACAGGAATGAAATATGCAGGAAAAGTCAGACACCATGAAAGACCAAATCTATGCATCATAGGTGTAGAGGAAGAAGAATCTCAGGTAAACAGCACCGACCAGATCTTCAACACAATTACAGAAGAAAATGTCCCTAAATTAAGGAAAGTCATACCTATACAGATACAAAAAGTGCATAAAACACCAATTAGACAGGACCAGAACATAAACTCTCCACAGCATGTCATACTAAAAAAACACTAAATGTACAGAACAAGGAGAGGGTGTAGAAAGCTGCTAGAGAAAAAAGAAAAGTTGCATAAAGAGGAAAACCCATTAGAATAACAACTGACTTTTCAATGCAAACTATGAAAGCCAGAAGAGCCTGAACCAAAGTAGTCCCAATTACAAATGACCATGGACACCATCTCAAAATACATTACCCAGCAAAACTTTCAATGACACAAATATGCTGAAAGAATTCATGTCCACCAAACCAGCCCTACAGAGAATTCTTGAAGCAATACAAAAGACCAAAGATGGGAATGCCTATACATAAGAGGTTACAGAAAGAAATCAATGGACAAGATAATTAAGGAAACACAAAATACAATGAACACAAATTAAAATGGTAATAGCTAATACACATCTTTCAATGATAACCTTGTATATGGCCTCAACTCCCCAATCAAAAGACACAAGCTAGTGGAACAGAATAAGAAACAAAAATCAGGAGACTTGAGTGTGCAGAGCTTAGATCAGAGACTTCCCAGGACCACCTGAAGCACAGTGTACTGGAGCACTGGCTAAACCAGGCATATCTCCCCCCCACCCCCCCACCCCACCCCCACCAACTGGAACTGCTGAGGGAGTGTCCGAGTGGATTTTTTGGAGAACCTTCAGAACAGAAAGGGAAGAGTGAGTTAGACTTCCAATATATAAACAAAATTGAAAGCCTGAAACCTAGACAAGTCAACACTCCATAAAAAAGGAGAAAAAAAAGTCATCTGAAGGATGTGATTCGAATAAGCAAACCTTCAACATAGTGATTCGAATCGGGATACAGGCAAGAAGGGAAACCCACATGCTAAGGACACAACAAAGGGACAACATAGGAAAGGTGCAGGATAATTCCACACCAAGCTGTACCAACCCTGTGGGAGATTCCTACAGTGGGATCCCCCTGGGGATGGCCCAGGACACAGACCTTAGAGGAACAATTGCAGAAATATTCAAAGAAATCAAAGAATATAAAGAACAAGTCAGAGAACTAAGGAGAGAGAATGAAAAACTCAAGAAAGACCTAGAGGAAGTGGAAACACTGAAAAAGGAAACCAACCAGTGAAGCAAGGAGCTACAGAAAGAGATTGAGAAACTCCAAAAAAAAAAAAAAAAAAAAAAAAAAAAAAAAAAAAAAAAAAAAAAAAAAAAAAAAAAAAAAAAAAAAACACTCATCCAATCAAGAAGAAAGGAAAGGAAAAAGCCTCAGAAATAGAATGGAGGAAGCAGAACAAAGAATATCAGACCTGGAAGACAACACAGAACAACTAAAAAGCTCAAGTAAAGATTATGAAAAATTTTTAAATACACAAAAGTGGAACACCCAGGAAATATGGGACACTATGAAAAGATCAAACCTCCACATCATAGGAATAAAGGAAGAAGAAGAAGAATCTCAAGAAAATGGTATTGATCAGATCTTCATCAGAATAATAGATGAAAATTTCCCCAAACTAAAAAAAAAGACAAACCCATACAAATACAAGAAGCACATAAAACTCCAAACAGACAAGATTAGAAAAGAAACTCCCCATGCCATAAAATGCTAGACACCCAAAACAAAGGCAAAATTATGAAAGCCACAAGAGAAAAACAAGTTACATATAAGAGGAAACCCATCAGAATTACAACTGACTTCTCAGTGCAAACCATGAAAGCAAGAAGAACATGGAGCAAAGCACTCCCAGTGTTAAAAGACTATAGATGCCAACCCAGGTTATTATACCCAGCAAAAATGTTGGTTATAGTTGAAGGAGAGAGAAAAATCTTCCATGACATAAACAAGATGATAGAATACGTGTCCAGAAAACCAACCCTTCAGAAAATTCTTTTTTTATTTTTTTATTTATTATTTTTATGTGTATGAGTGTAATATCTGCATGTAGTTTGGTGAACCCATGTTGTGCAATGCCATGGAGGTCAGAAGAGGGCGTCAGATTCCCCTGGAACTGGAGTTAAAGATGGTTCTTAGCCACCATGTGGGTGCTGGGAATCGAACCTGGGTCCTCTGCAAGAGCAGTCAGCACTCTTAACTGCTGAGCCATCTTTCCAGCCCCCAGAAAATTCCTGAAGCAGTTCAAAGGACCGAAGAGAGGAGCAACTATCCCCAAGCACCTAGAAAGAGAAATTAATAAGAAACAAAAATCAATCTTTTTGTTGTCTTCCAGAAACTCATCTCACCTTCAAGAATAGGTACTATCTTATTGTGAAAGGATGGGGAAAAATATTCCAAGCAAATGACTCTAAGAAGCAAGCAGGTGTTACAGTTCTAATATCAAAAAAAAAAAACAGACTTCAAATTAAAACTAATCAGGAGAGACAAAGAGGATCACTTTATTCTAATCAAAGGAACAATTGACCAAAAAGGCATTACAGTCACAAACATATATGCATCAAACTCTGGTGCACCCAGTTTCATAAAAATAGTACTATGTTGGGGGTGGGGGGGAAGGGAAAGGGAAATATGCCTGATCTGAATTGGAAAATGATGTATAAAATGCACAAACCATCAATAAAAATTAAAAAAAAAATAGTACTATGTGACTTTAAAACACATCCAAAGGACTCATCATACCATAGAGATACCTGTGCGCCCTTGTTTGTTGCTGCCTTCTTCACAGTAGGTAAGAAATGAACACAACCTAAAAGTCCCTCAGCTGATGATTGGATAATGAAAATGTGGTACATTTACACAATGGAGTTCTACTCAGCAGTAAGAAAGGATTAAATTATGCCATTCACAGGTAAATGGATGGAACTAGTGAGTGTTATACTAAGTGAAGTAATACAAAGGCAGTAAAAGAAAGCAACATATGTTCTCCCTCATTTGTGGATTGTAGCAGCAATCCCCTATATGTGAGTATATATATCCTAATGTAACATCAGGGGCCAAGAGAATGGAAATGATACACAGAGGTAAAAGAAAAGAGAGGACCCAAAAGAGAAGGGGAGTAGGAAACAGATGTTACTCCAGGGTAGGAAAAGTGGAAGTGTTTGGCTAAGTGGGGAGGAGGTAGGGACATGTAGGCGGGAATGTAGGGGATGATGGAACTTGGGGGAGAGGGGAGAATGGGGGAAATGGGGGTGCTGGGACTGGGAAAGAAGGAGGGCAGTGGGAAGGGAAGAGGAAATGGTAGAGATGAGTGAATCTTGGGTGGTTAGGGAACCCAGAGGGTAATGTGAAGCCAGAGACCACATGAATAATGTACATACACTGAAAATTAGTGCACAGGTACACCTGGGGGCCATACAGAAGAGACCTCCCTTTGAGTGGTTGCTGAGAATGATCCAAGAGACTTCCAAAATAACACAGCCTCTTGCCAAACTCTTAATTAACTCCCAGAACTAGAAAATAAGATTCTATTGCCTAAGATGGGACATACTTCAGAACCAGGACTTGGAGTAATGGAGTGGGCACTGACCTGGGAAACCTTCTACCTGAAGTTTAGCTCTCATAATGCTAGATGAAAATATCCACAGTGCTAAGGGAGAAAATAAATCAATAGTCCAGCCCAGCCCTAAAGCCTAATACCATAATGACTTGTACAGAAAACTACCTCTATTGGCACAGTAATGGCACTGTTACCTGGGGGTAATCAATGGGTACCTAATTGGACTTAAAGTCCCCTCAGTGTGTGTGAACTCATGGGTGGCACTGTAAAGTCAGCCAAATACACATGGCTGGAGAGGACATAGATCCTAGAGTAAACCCCATATCTGCCATGTCTCTAGACATATCACATTTCTTACCATACAACGAATATGGAATTTTATATTTACAATCAAGCAAACTGTGTACACCACTCATCAAAGAAGCTTCTCTTTGCGACAGATGGAGGCTACTGCAGAATCCCACAACTGGTCAAACACAGATAATATGCATCTGAGAGATGCGCAGTCCTAGTCGACACATCTACAGTTGAACCTCTACACCTCAAGTTTGTAGAACATAGAGGAATGAGGGGCAAAAGAGAAAATGAGTGAATGCATCCACCAGCTCTCACCAGTGAGGCTTCCAGGTACATCAGAATGTGCTGCACATAAAAGGCCACAACTGGCCAAGTTTTAGAGAATAAGATACCGCAGAGTGGGCGTCCCTGGACAGGACTCCTATATTAACCCTCACCTGCCCACAGCTCAGGGATCACTGCAGGAGAAGATGTGGGAAGATTGTACAAGCCAGAGCTGGTTCATGAACGTAGGGAAGCAGAGGCTTTTGGGCCACTGGAAGCATGCCCATGTTTTCTTGTGGGGATGTTGGCATTGGGTACAGGACCCATGCCAACTCAATCAAGCAAGATCCCAGCATGCAGCAGGAGAAATGGGTGTTGGACTGGCCCTGGACTGAGAAGTACTGGAGACTGCTGGGTGAGACTTTGCTTTACTTAAGATCTCTAGATGTGTTGACTAGACTCCAGTGGATGAATTTGCACAGAAGAATATCTAGGTACAAAAGCTTGACTGGATAGAAGGTAACATGGATGGTGAAATTCATGAATTCTGATGGATGGTTTGAGGGCATGGAGGAGGGGAGGGTCTATATTTAATTAGGAACCATTGTATGAAATGTATGAAAGCTCAATAAAAAAACTTATTCACAAACTAGAACATGAAAAAGAAATACAAATTAACCCCAACTCAGTATAGTTGGTGGCTTCAATGCTTCATTATCTCCCAAGAGACAGGTCAACTGGACAAAAAATAAACAGACATCTGAATTAAATTAAATCATGCATAAGGATGTACCAGATATTTACCAAACATTCTACCAAGCACCAAAAAACACTCTCTATTTAGCACCCATGGAAGTTTTTCTAAAACTGACCACATACTGGGGCACAAAACAAACCTCAAAAAATATGAAAAATGGAAATAATTCCATGCATTCTATCAGACCACTGGGTAGTAAAGCTTAAAATCAGCATCAAAAGAAGCTCTAGTGACTACAAAAACACACAAAGATTAAGCACATGATCCTAAATGATGAATGCATAAAGAAGAAATGAAGAAATAAATAAAATTATTCCTGGAACTAAATGAAAATGATAAGACAACACAACAAAACTTCTAGGATACACTAAAAGTAGTTCTGAGAAAGAAGTTTATAGCTCTAAGTGCCTACATTAAAAAAATCAGAAAGAAGCAGGGCATGGTGGCACACGCCTTTGATCCCAGCACTTGGGAGGCAGAGGCAGGCAGATGTCCATGAGTTCAAGTCCAGCCTGGTCTATAGAGTGAGTTCCAGGCTGGCTGGGACTAAAGGGAGACCCTGTCTCATAAAGACAAAAAAAAATCAAAAAGAGTATAAATAAATGATTTAACAGTACACTCTGGAAAGGCAAGAACAAATCAGACCCAAACTTATCAGATGAGAAGAAATAACAAAACTCAGAGCATAAATTAATGAACTAGAAATTAAGAAAACAATACAAAGAATCTGAGAGCTGTTTCTTTGAAACAATAAACAAGATAGCAGACCCTTAGCCCAGTTAACCAAAAGATGGAACAAATCCAAATTAACCAAATCAGAGATGAAAGGGATAACATCACAAGAGATACCCAAAATATCTAGAATATTATAAGGGAATACTTTAAATTATATATTTTATTAAATTAAAAAATCTTAAAGAAATGGATGAAATTCTAAATACATGAAAACTACTAAAGCCAAATCAAGATGAGATCAACAGCTTAAACAGATCCATGATGAATAAGGAAATGGAAACAACAATACAAAACCTCCCACTTAAAAAAGCCCAGGCCCAGATGGGTTAACAGCAGAATTCCTCCAGAGCTACTTCAAAGAAGAACTACAACCAATACTTCTTAAATTATCCAAAAAGATAGAAACAGAATGAGAACTCTTAAACTCCTTCTATGGAGCCAGTATCACTTTAATACCAAAACAAGGTAAAGACACACACAAAAAAGAAAACTATAAACCCATATCCTTACAGAGCAAAAATACAAAAATTCTCTTTTTTTCAAAGCCAATTTTTATTGAAGTTTTGTGTATTTCATACAACATTTCTTAATCAAATTTAGACCCACTCCTCCTTCCTTGCCCCCCACCCCAGCAGAGCTCATGCATTCTGCCATACATGTCTTTCATCTTTTTCTCAGTCTTTTTTTTTTTTTTTTTTTTTTTTCAAGACAGGGTCTCTTTTTAGTCCCAGCTGTCCTGGAA
>VZQC01005228.1:238789-260412 GCA_009823505.1 Rhizomys pruinosus
CCATGGAAGTTTTTCTAAAACTGACCACATACTGGGGCACAAAACAAACCTCAAAAAATATGAAAAATGGAAATAATTCCATGCATTCTATCAGACCACTGGGTAGTAAAGCTTAAAATCAGCATCAAAAGAAGCTCTAGTGACTACAAAAACACACAAAGATTAAGCACATGATCCTAAATGATGAATGCATAAAGAAGAAATGAAGAAATAAATAAAATTATTCCTGGAACTAAATGAAAATGATAAGACAACACAACAAAACTTCTAAGATACACTAAAAGTAGTTCTGAGAAATAAGTTTATAGCTCTAAGTGCCTACATTAAAAAAATCAGAAAGAAGCAGGGCATGGTGGCACACGCCTTTGATCCCAGCACTTGGGAGGCAGAGGCAGGCAGATGTCCATGAGTTCAAGTCCAGCCTGGTCTATAGAGTGAGTTCCAGGCTGGCTGGGACTAAAGGGAGACCCTGTCTCATAAAGACAAAAAAAATCAAAAAGAGTATAAATAAATGATTTAACAGTACACCTCAAGACTCTGGAAAGGCAAGAACAAATCAGACCCAAACTTATCAGATGAGAAGAAATAACAAAACTCAGAGCATAAATTAATGAACTAGAAATTAAGAAAACAATACAAAGAATCTGAGAGCTGTTTCTTTGAAACAATAAACAAGATAGCAGACCCTTAGCCCAGTTAACCAAAAGATGGAACAAATCCAAATTAACCAAATCAGAGATGAAAGGGATAACATCACAAGAGATACCCAAAATATCTAGAATATTATAAGGGAATACTTTAAATTATATATTTTATTAAATTAAAAAATCTTAAAGAAATGGATGAAATTCTAAATACATGAAAACTACTAAAGTCAAATCAAGATGAGATCAACAGCTTAAACAGATCCATGATGAATAAGGAAATGGAAACAACAATACAAAACCTCCCACTTAAAAAAGCCCAGGCCCAGATGGGTTAACAGCAGAATTCCTCCAGAGCTACTTCAAAGAAGAACTACAATCAATACTTCTTAAATTATCCAAAAAGATAGAAACAGAATGAGAACTCTTAAACTCCTTCTATGGAGCCAGTATCACTTTAATACCAAAACAAGGTAAAGACACACACAAAAAAGAAAACTATAAACCCATATCCTTACAGAGCAAAAATACAAAAATTCTCTTTTTTTCAAAGCCAATTTTTATTGAAGTTTTGTGTATTTCATACAACATTTCTTAATCAAATTTAGACCCACTCCTCCTTCCTTGCCCCCCACCCCAGCAGAGCTCATGCATTCTGCCATACATGTCTTTCATCTTTTTCTCAGTCTTTTTTTTTTTTTTGGTCTTTCAAGGAACAGGGTCTCCCCGTATCCTCAGCTGTCCTGGATAGCTCACTCTGTAGACACAGGCTGGCCTTGAACTAAAAGATCGTGCTGTCTTCTGCCTCCGAGTGTAAGGATTAAAGGTGTGCACCCACCATGGACGATTGTCAGTCTTTTTTTTAAAATTTTCAATTATGCAGAAGTTACTGTTTTTGGGCAGAAGTTTATCTGCTTCAGTCAGTTCTTTGAACCAGTTTTATTTGTGTTTCCAATTTGTAATTCACGTCTAATATATACAGTATTCTATGCATGCCACAATGTATATCGAAGAATTATGAGATATAGGTTTTAGCAATCTCAGCTTATGATTTCTTTTTTTTTTTTTTCTTTATTAGGCTGAAAGATGTCGAAGTGTTTGAAGGCTCCTCCTTGGCAACTCTAAACAACCATCAATCCTGCCCTTGTGCTCCACACTGACATCTTCCCTTCCGGTGGTCACCCAAATGAGGTCCATTGAGCACCACGTCCTTTCTTGATCTTCCTGTACTGGCCTCCATGATACAGCCTGGGTAGTCCAACAATGGCAGTCTATACTCTGAAAAGGCTGAAACCCCAGTAGCTGCTCAGTCCATAAGCTGGATGTCTCAGCAGTCCCCATCTGGCACTGAAGGTTTGGAGGATTCTTGGAGAAATTCTTAACAAAATATTTGCAAATCACACACAGACACACATCAAAAAGATCCTCTACCATGATCTAGTCAGATTTACTCCAGGGATACAGGGATGGTTCAATAAATGTAAGACAGTAAATCTAATAAATCACATAAATGGTCTTTAAGACAAAAAAAAATCACACAGTCATCTCAATAGATGCAGAAAAGGTCTTTGACAAAATCCAACATAAAAGTCCTAGGGAGAATTGGACTGGAAGGAACATACCTCAACATAATTAAAGCTATATATAACAAAGCCAGAGCCAACATCATTCCAAATGGAGAAAGAATAGAAACATACCCATTAAAATCAGGAACCAGGCGGGGGCCTGGAGAGATGACCTGGTGGTTAAGAGCGCCAACTGCTCTTGCAGAGGACCCAGGTTCAATCCCCAGCACCCACATGGCAGCTGAGAACATCTTTAACTCCAGTTCCAGGGGAATCTGACACCCTCTTCTGACCTCCACGGCGCTGCACGACACAGGGGCACAAACCTACATGCAGACAGTACACTCATACACATACAAAATAAATAAAATTTAAAAAAAAATCAGGAACCAGGAAAGGCTATCCACTGTCTCCACTCCCTTTCAATATAGTGCTTGAAACTCTTGCTGGAGCAATAAGAAAAGGAAAAGAAAGGGGCTGGAGAGATGGCCTAGCGGTTAAGAGCGCTGACCGCTCTTGCAGAGGACCCGGGTTCGATCCCCAGCACCCACATAGCGGCTGAGAACCGTCTGAAACTCCAATGTGCACAAGCTTGCACACAGACAGTACATTCACACATACAGAAATAAATAAAATTAATAAAAAAAAACCTTTAAAAAAAAAAGAAAAGAAAAAGAAATTAAAGCAGTACTAATTGGAAATGAGGAAGTCGAGCTATCCCTTTTTGCAGATGATATGTAAGCTATCCAAAAATTCCACCAGAAAACTGCTAAGTGGTAAGTTACAAAATCAACTTATAAAAATCAGTAGCTTTTCTATTTACCAATAACAAGCAATCAGAGAAAGCATTCATGAAAACCTTTCCATTCACAATAGCTTCAAATAAATATCCAGGAATGAACCTAAAGATCTCTACAATGAAAATTTTAAATCTTTGAAGAAAGAGATAGAGGAAGACACCAGGAGATGGAAAGACCTCCTGTGCTCATGGTTTGGTAAAATTCATATTGTGGAAAATAACCATCCTACAAAAAGCAATTATAGATTCAATGCAATGTTAATCAAAATCTCCATGACATTTTTCACAGAAAAAATCCTAACATGTATATGAAATCACAAAAGACTCTGGATAACAAAGCAATCTTGTGTAAAAAGAACAATGCTGGGAGATCACCATACCAGATATCAAACTATATTACAGAGCTATAGTCATAAAAACAGCATGGTACTGGTACAAAAACAGACATGTACAATGGAACATAACAGAACACACAAACACAAGTGCATGTAATTTCATCCACCTGGTATTTGACGAAGATGCCAAGAGCACACACTGTAGGAAAGACAGCATCTTCCACAAATGGTGCTGGAAAAACTGCATCTCCACCTGCAGAAGAATGAAATTAGGTCCTTATCTTTCAGCCTGCATAAAAATCAACTGCATCATGAGTTCTGGTGGGGTGGGGAATGGGGGGCGGGGACACAGGTCTAGATTTGATAAAAAATAATAATAAAAATAAATAAATAAATTTTTTTTAAAAATCAGCTGTATCAATGACCAATATGAAAACTGAAACTGTTAGAAGAAAACATACGCAGTGTCCTACAATATACAGGTGTAGGAAAGGACTTTCTAAATTGGACATGTGGTTCAGGCATTAGGGTGAACAATCAACAAGTGGGACCTCATTAAACTAAGAAGCTTCTGTATAGCAAAATTAACAACCAAGGAAGGGAAGAGGAAACCCACAGAGTGGGAGAAAATCTTTACCAGCTATGCATCCAACAGAGGACTCAATAATCAAACACACAGAAAATAAATGACCCAACAAAAAGACTGGGTAAGAACAACAGTTCTCAAACAATGAAATGAAAATTGTTAAGAAACACCTTAAAAGTGCTCAACATCCTTAGTAGTTAGAGAAAAGCAGATAAAAACCACTTTAAGATTTCATCTTACCACAGTCAAACTGGCTAAGACCAAGAGACAAAAGGCACCAAATGCTGGAGAAGATTGGAAAAGGGGGCCCCAGCAGTGCCGGCGGCAATGCAAACTCAGGCAACCACTGTGGAAAGCAGTGTGGAGAACTCTTTAAAAAAGAAAAATGGCAGCCAGATCTCTGTGAGTTCAAGGCCAGCCTGGTCTACAGAGTGAGCTCCAGGCCAGCTGGGACTTAAAGGGAGACCCTGTCTTGAAAATACCAAAAAAAAAAAAAAAAGAAAGAAAGAAAAAAGAAAATGAATCTACCATATAACCTGATGACACCACTCCTTGATACGTACCCAAAGGACTCATCCCACTGTAGAGATATTTATGTATCCATGTTTGTTGCTGCTTTTCACAATATCTAAGAAATGGAAATTACATAAATGTCCCTCAATTGACAAATGGATGATGAAACTACGTTATATTTACACAAGGGAGTTTTTTTCAGAAGTAAAGAAACATAAAGTTTTTCAGGTAAATGGATGGAACTGGAAACTGTTATGCTATATGAGATAATAGACTCAGAGAAATAATGTACATTCTCCCTCATTTGTGGCTCTTAACACTAAATGCTTATGTGTGAGTCTATATCCCAATATAACTGCAGGATCCAGGAAAATGAAAAAGAACCACAGAGGTAAAGGAAAAGAAAGAGCACAAGACAGGGGAATACTAGGAAGCAGATGTTACCACAAGGGGAACGGGGAGATGGCAGAGTTCAACTGGGAACAGAGCAGGGAAAGCTACACAAATCACAGGGGTAAAGCAAAAGAAGACACTCAAGAGAGGGCAGATGATACAAGACAGATATTATCAAGGGAGAAAATGGGAGTACTTTAACTGGAGATAAATGGGGGGAGGTTAGGCAGGGAGAGAGAAGATAGACAATTTTTTTTTTGAGACAGGATCTCCCTTTTAGTCCCAGCTGACCTGGAGCTTGCTCTGTAAACCAGGCTGGCCTTGAACTCACAGAGATCCACCTGCCTCTGCCTCCTGAGTGCTGGGATTAAAGGCATGGGCCACTACGCCCAGCACTAAAGATGGTTCTTAGCCACCATGTGGTGCTGGGAATCGAACCCAGCTCCTCTGCAAGAGTAGTCAGTGCTCTTAACCACTGAGCCATCTCTCCAGCCCCAATAAATTTTATGTGTTGTGAAAAAAAAGAGAAATGTATTAACTCAAAACCTACTAAAAATATATACATACAATATCTGAACATGAGTGTATGTGTATACCTGAAGCTACATAAGAACAAACACAGCACCAGACAGGAGAAACTTCCTTTTAGGTTGTTGGTCAGGATAGTCCAAGAGAATCCCAAAATAACACAGGCTATGCCCCAGCCCTTGATTATCTTCCAGAACTTGAAGGTAAGACCCTATTTTTGAAGACAGGACATACTGACATATTTCTGACACGGGACTTGGAGCAATGAGCTGGAACTGACCTGGAAGCCTCTTCCCTGAAGACCAGCTCTAAGAGTTCTGGAACATAGTATGAAAGCTGCTAAAAGAGAAAATTAATCAGTGGTCAAACCAAAGCTTTAGAGCCTGATAACCACAAAAGTGACCAGCACAGCAAACCGTGCAGTGGAGGCACTTTTATCATGGAGGTAATCAACAGCTATCTAATTGGACTTAAAGCCCTGTCACTGGGAGGGAACTCGTGGGTGGCACTGTAACTGTAGCCAAAGACACATGGCTGGAGAGGTTACAGGTCCTAGAGAAAACCTATCTCTGTCATATCCATAGGCAAATGCAACTTCTTAGCATATGTTAAATATGGTTTCTTGTATTTACAGACAAGTATATACTACACCACTCATCAAACAAGCTTCTTTTTGCAAAAGATGAAGAGCATTAAAAAGTTTCACAACTGGTCACACACAGAAAATAAGTGTCTGAGAGATTCCCAGCCCTAACTGATACATCTGCAGTAGAAGCTCTACATCTAAGGCTCCTGGAACACAGCAGAACAAGGGGTAGAGAGAACACTAATGCATCCCTCAACTCTCATCAGTGAAGTTCCCTCATGCAACAGAGTGTGATGCACACAGAAGGCCACAACTGGCCAAAGTGTAGAGAATATGAGTCTGCAGAGTGTGCGTCTCTGGAGAAGACTTCATTGTAGAACAGGGGGCAGGAAGATGGTAAGAGCCAGGGTTGGTGCACGAACATAAGGAAACAGAGGCTTTCAAGCCTCTGGGAACTTGCTCATATGAATTTACAACAATGGCGACAGCAAGCACAAGACCCATGCAAAGTCAGTCAGACAAAAACCCAGGATAAAAACAGGGAAATGGGCAGCAGGCCCCAGCCTTAGCCAAGGAACTCTTGGCAACTCATTGCTACTGGGTAAGGGAGAGTTGATCTTCTTTAATGGAGTGACTCTAAATAGGCTGACTAGACTCCAATGGACAAAATTCCACAAGAGGGACATCTGATTACAAAAGCTCAACCAGATAGGCCTTAACGTACATGACAGAATGCATGTAATCCAGTAGGCAGAGGTATGGGGGGACAGATGGGGAACAGATATCTCTTTATAAATTGACTGACTGATTGATTAATTAATTGATTGCTATTCTAGGGATCCAATCCTTTTGAATGTTAGGCACTGGGCTACACACAAGCCCAAGAAATCACATATACATTTAAGGTAAGTGTATGAAAAAAAGATATTCCATGTTATTACTGAGTAGAATAAACCAAGAACATGTTTTAATTTTAGATGCAGCAGATTTCAAAGCAAGGACTATTATCCAAGATATAGATTTATATGATCATAAGAGTCATGATTTTAATAACACATAATGATTATCACATATGCACTAAACAACTAATCATAAAATAAACATCAAAGGTATTGCATATTCTTCTCAAGTTCATATGGAACATACACCAAGTTAGACCACATCCTGACCATAAAACACAATTGACCAAATTTAATCCTAGCACTCAGGAGGCAGAGGCAGGTGGATCTCTGTGAGTTCAAGACCAGCCTGGTCTACAGAGTGAGTTCCAGGACAGCTGGGACTACAGGGAGACCCTGTCTCAAAAAGACATAAAAAGAAGGCTAGAGAGTTGGTTCAGCAGTTAAGAACACTTGCTGCTGACACCCTTTCTGGTCTCTGCGGGGCATTGCACACTTTGCGCACTTACACACACGTAAGCAAAGCACTCATACACATAAAATAAAATAAAAATATTTATAAAGAATGAAAATAAGCCAAACATGGTGACACAATTTGATCCCAGCACTCTTAGTTCAAGGCCAGCCTGGTCTACATAGTGAGTTGCAGGCCAACTGGGGCTACAGTTGAGACCCTGTCACAAAAACACCAAAATAATAATAATAATAATAATAATAATAATAATGTATAAATTCACATCTATAAAGTTAAAATCTAGAATATTGACAATGACAATATTGACCATGACAAAAATCCAGAAATACCTGAGTATTTATAATGATGTGGAGATACAGGAACTCTGATTCATTAGTGTTGGAAACACAAAATAGTACAAACACTTTGGAAAATAATTTGGCAATTTCTTGCAAAAAAAAAGACATTTCTAAATCTTACCATATGATCCAGAGATTGTGTTCTTTGATGTAAACTCAAAGGAACTGACCATATATGCCATCCATAGACAGATGTTATAAGCAGCTTCATTCATAACTGCCAAAACTTGGAAATAGCAGTGTCTTTCAGGAGTAAGTCCATATAAACTGCAGAAAGTAAAATATGGGTAATACCATCCTATAGGCTTGGGTCCTGGACTACAGAACAAGAAATATGGATGAGCATGAGATCAGCTTCCTCTACATCCTGACTGCAGCTGCAACATGATCAGTTGTCTCAAGCTACTTCTACCATGATTTCCCCACCATAATGGACTGTACCTTGGAATTTCGAACCCAAATAAACCCTTCCTTAAGTTGCAAGTAGTGACACTTTGGCCTCTTTTTTCCTATTCTTTCTTGTTTCCTATCTCTTTTATTTCCTTCTTTTATTGCTCTAGATAGGATTTTAAGCAGTATGCCTTTCCTCCAGTATACTCTTTCAAGAAGGTCATCAGGTAAGTCATCACTAGCAGTCAAATTGCCGTATTCCCATGCTGTGTTGTCTTTGCACGATCCTTTTCATGGATGAAGAACATTCTCGGTTTAGCAGTTGAATTGTCATATTCTTAGGCTGTGACTTGTTTGTGCATGCTCCGCTTTATGAATGAAAAACATTTTTGATTTTTATATAATCTAATTTATTGGTCATTTATGATGTGGGTTCTTGGGTCCTCTTATTTGAGACTCTGTGCAGATATAAAAAGAAAGCAATGTTATATATTTAAGTGAATGGAGTTATCATCTACTTCAAAAGCAGATATTCCTCAAAGGTACTTCAAAGGCTTCACAAGGGAACAAATTATTCAAGCACTTTGCATTTGTTGGCATCCAGTAAGCCTCCCACAAGCCAAGGAAAATGTTGCCCCTTACAATCTCACATCCATCTATTGTTATTTCCTTGTGTGTCATTTTAAGAATCAGTATGATTCTATTTCTCAGGAAGTCACCAACTTCCCTTCCATTTCAAAAAATTATCTTCAAATGGATAGAGCAGAGTGACTGCACACAGTATGTACAGGCCACAGAACAAACATCCTAAGACTTCACATGTAAAAGATCCCTAGGGGACATGCTCAGCGTTCTCCTTTTTAATGTGTCCTTGAACTAATCACTTAATATTACAGAACCCATAAGAAACCAGATAGGACATTGCCAAGAACACAGCATACCTACCTGAGTCTCCCAAGCATTACCAGAAGAGTGCTCACCCTAATTCAACAGTAACGTCAAATCAACATAAATAAATGGCCATCTTGCATCTCTGTTATATTTATTATAAAATTCCCCCTAACGCTGAACTAAAGTTTCTGCTCATAACTTTTACTCATTAATTTATCAACTCTATTATTCACCAAGCTATCTTTGATCACATTACTAACTGCTAGGCCCTCTGACAAACTAAGACACTAATTGAGGATCTCTCAGAAATTGAAATCTCCTTAAAGGTATCACAAATATGACAAGCATGTTTGAACTAGAAGGGAACTAGATGGGAATCTCACTAGGAGAGTAGCTCTTAAAAAGGAAAGACTGAGATTTTAAATAGTCGGACAGCCTGTCAAAGAAGCAGGGTTTGTTGTGGCCTGTATGAAGCGGGCATAGGAACACAGGTAAGCAAGAAGGCCAGGCGGAGAGAAAGTACACTACTTACTGGCTTGCCTCCTCTGGCCCATGCTTAGCTGCTTTCTTATACAACACAGGACCACCTGGCCAGGTTGGCACCGCCCACAATGAGCTGGGCCCTCCCACATCACTCAACAATCAAGAAAATGCCCCATAGACATGGCCACAGGTCAGCCCAATGGAGGAAATTCTTCAGCTGAGGTTTTCTCCACCCTGGCGTGTCAAGTTGACAACTGAAGCTATCCAGTGCAGGAATAAAAGGATCATGTGGCTTACACATCTAGGTCAGAATCCATCATTGAGAGGAGTCAGGGTAGGAACTCAAGGCAGGAACCACAGAAGACCACTGCTTTCTGACTCACTTGCTGGCTTAGTCCCTGGCTGGCTCCCAGGCTGGTGCATAGCTAGCTTTTTTTTTTTTTTACTTTTTTGAGACAAGGTCTCCCTATATCCCTAGCTGGCCTGGAACTCACTCTGTAGACCAGGCTGGCCTTGAACTCAAGAGATCTGCCTCCCAAGTGCTGGGATTAAAGGTACGCACCACCATGCCCCGCTTAAAGATGGTCCTTAGACACCATGTGGGTGCTGGGAATCGAACCTGGTTCCTCTGAGAGAGCAGTCTACGCTCTTAACCACTGAGCCATCTCTCCAGACCCTAGCTAGCTGTCTTATATAGCCCAGGACCACCTGCCTAGCAATGGTGCTGCCCACATTGGGTGTGCCCCCTTCCATCAATTAATAAAACAAACAATGCCCAAGATCAACTAAATAAAAAGTTATTCAACTGAGACATGATTGAGGTGGTTGTAGGCTGTGTCAGGTTGACAGTGGAATGTTAACTAGGACAGACTGCATAATGCACTCCAAATATCTTTAAATCCTCATCTCTGCAATCTAAGAATGTTACTATATGTGTCAAAAAAAGATTTTGAATATCCAATTAAGTTAATGATCTTGAGGTGAAATATCTTGTATGACCTGGCTAGGCCCCTAAACACAGTCACAAATGTCCTTATAAAAGAGGAGAGGCGGGGCATGATGGCACAAGCCTTTAATCCTAACACTCGGGATGCAGAGGCAGGCAGATCTTTGTGAGTTCAAGGCCACCCTGGTCTACAGAGCGAGTTCCAGGACAGCTGGGGCTACAGGGAAACCAAAAAAAAAAGAGGAGAAGACAGGGAATACAGTTTTTTTTGTTTGTTTGTTTGTTTTTTTTTTTTGGTCTTTTTGAGACAGGGTCTCCCTGTAGCCCCAGCTGTCCTGGAACTCACTCTGTAGACCAGGCTGGCCTTGAACTCACAAAGATCCGCCTGCCTCTGCCTGCCAAGTGCTAGGATTAAAGGCGTGCACCACCACGCCCGGCAGAATACAGTTTAGTACGAGAGCACTTGCCTAGGTTGTGCAAAGCCTGGGTTAAATCACCACCACTGCCAGAAACAAAAGAGAGATAGAAAGAGATTTGACTACAGAAGGGAGAAATGCAACATAATGGAAGCATCTATTGAAGTTAAATGTTTTGAAGATGAAGAGATGGGTCATAATCCAAGGAATATGGGAGATCACAGGAAATCAAAAAAAAAAAAAAAAAGAGCCAAGGAAACAGATTCACTCTCTCAGTGTCTCCAGAAGCATCAGTCTGTTGATTTCATCTTTATTTTAGCTCCATAAGACTTCTGTCCTCCAGAACTTTAGTATGGAAACTTGGGTTGTCATGAGCCGTTGTTTGCAGTTTATTTTTTACCACAGCAATAGGAAACTAATAAAAAGTACACAACCCCACGAATATAGAATTTCATTTCTTGTTAACTGTGGCTTGGTTCTAGGAGTTTGATTAAGTAATAATCTTTTTCTCAATGGTTGAAAAATACATAAAAAGCCCACTAATCTGAACAAATTACATTTCTTAAAAGATTTTTTTTCTTAAATATAACTATCTTGAAGAAAATCATGGTTCCAATCCCCCTGAAAATTGCTGGGTTTTTGTGACTTTGGGTATGTTACTGAACTTTTCTCATCTTACTTTTTCATTTAAAGATATTTAAATTATTATGGATAACTCTGAGTTATTGTTAGGGTCTGTTACAGGAAAACATGTGCAAAACAGAAAGGGAGAGAGTCCTATGTGTTCAGACCTTCGAGCATTCCAAGTAACAAATCTCTACATACTATGTGGCTGACATGGAAGCAGAAAATATTTTAATCCTTGTTGGTTTGGAATGAGGCCCAGGCCCTTCAACTATCCAAAGGCGTTGTCTCACTGGACCCATACACAAACAGGTTTACATGGAAAAGAAAGGCAATGATATCTGGCTACAACTAGAATGGCGGTTTGGAAAGCATACAGAATAAATGGCAATGGCCTTGAAAGTGTTAAATTTCCCAAGAAATTGGGGTGGCCATATGGGTAGCAAGCAAGATATTCTTCCAGAAGTTTCTTCCAAAATGAAGTTGCACGGCATGGAGTGAGGTTGGAGACACACTATTGAGCTTCCACAGCGTAAACAACTGGGACATTGTTTGAGATAAGGTAGAATGTGGTAGAGGCTGGACCTATCTTTAATTCCAGAAGGACTAAGAAAGAAAACATCCAGAAACTATGCTCACATTTCAGGAAGGAGCCCAAATGAAATAACTGGAGAAATTCCTGCATTTCTTCCTCATCCTTGAACTTCTGAACCCCAAAAAGAGATTTCCTGGGAACCTCCGGGAGCCTACTTCAGATATTCTAGACTCCCAGCATGAAAAGATTTTGAACTTTCAAGGAGGAAAGATAAAAATAGTCTGGGGGAGTTGTGGGTTCTTAGTAGCAAAACTCTCCTTTCCCTGAGCCTCACACTCAGGAGAACTTTTCCAGCACTGTAATAAGGTAGACCAGTAACCCTTCATGTTACATAAAGCTCTCCCTGGAAACCTTTGAAATCAGAGTCAGTAATGATATCCCACTTCCTAGTTCACCCTCGGATGAGCAGGCATTTTCCATTTAATATACAGGGAGAAGTTTCTAGAGAACCAGAAAAATACAATATCACACACACAGGGGGGAAGGTAAAGAATTCAAAAGGAAGAGCAGGAAGAAACAGAAGCAAACCCCAGGCAGGTACCAGCCCCTCAACCAAGATCTTGAGCAAGAGGAGGTAGAACTGGTACCAGTGGGTGAGGGAGAGTGTTGTAGTTTGTCTTCCATTGCTGTGACAAAACACTATGACCAACACCAACTTGGGGAGGAAAGGGTTTATTCAGCTCACATCTCCTGGGTCACAGTTCATCACTTAGGGAGCCCAAGGTAGGAACTCAGGGCAGGAACCTGAAGGCAGGAGCTGGAGCACAGGCCATAGAGGAATGCTGTTCACTGGCTTTCTCTCCTGGCTCATGCCCAGCCTGCCTTCTTATACAGTACACAACAACCTGCCCAGGGTGGCACTACTCATTGTGGGCTGGGCCCTGCCACACTGCTCAACCATCAAGACAATAGTCCACAGATGTGGCCACAGGCCAATCTAATGGAGCCAATTCCCCATTGAGGCTCCCTCGACCCAGGTGTGTCAGCACAGAGAGATGTCCTTGCTGACATCCAGGATCAAATCCAGGCCTTGGGGCTTCATTTGCCAGAGGCCACTGGAGAGTGAGGACGAAGATGAGGAGGGAGTGCAGCTTTGAAGGTCCACAGCTCTGTTCCCATGGACCCAGAACATGTAGAGCTGGTGAAAAGGACCATGCTGGGGTAAGCCTGCCTGCTCCAGGGGTTCCTGCCTGGGCGGGAGGTATCCAATGCTCAACGGGAACATGTGGTACAGAAAGCCCTCCAAGCCAGGCAGGCATTTCCTGCCTGGAAGTGGCCACAGCAAGAGCTGCATTATCTCCCCTACATTCCAAGCCAGAACCAGCACAGGACTGAAAACACGTCCGGTTTTAACATCCATCACCATCTTCCCATGTTCCTTTTCACATCAAGGCAAATCAGATCTCTCAGAGACCCACTTTATTCAGTTCTGTACATATGGGGACATTGGCCCAAGCTTAACCCACCTTAGCATGTATCAATCTCTGGAGAATAAAGCTCCCTATGTACACACACGAACACACACACACACACACACACACACACACACAGAATTCAAAAGCAGCCAGAAGCATTACCTAAGAAGCCTTTCCTTTCAAGATTATCATAGGTACATCTGGTTCTTTAGAAGTAATTATAGCACAGGCCTGCCTTTGCCTTTAATGGAGATTTCTTCCTCCTCCAGTGTTATAAAGGGAGCTAGTGACCATCCTTCACATGATCTTCTATCACCCAGCATGCATCCCATGAAAAAAATCTACACACTGTTCATCCTGGCCTTATCTTTCTTCTGCCTCACAGAGGGTAAGTTCCAACAATGGGGAGTGGAGGGAGGTATCTTAGTGGTGCTGTTCTCTAAAGTATTCCTCTCCAAGTCTCAGGAATTGCAACTCAAACCTGGAGGCTCAGGACAATTTGAGTTTCTGGGCATAAGAAATATCACATGTGATACATTAATGAAGAAGAAAATGAAGCGCTGGCAGAGAAACAGGACAAGAGTGTTCGGACTTCCCATTTTTTTACTTTTTATTTACATGGTTTTCATCTTTAGTTCCGGTTTTCTTCAAACACTTTTATCCTGTGTTCTCCACATCATTCTCCCAGCTTTCTTCTATCTGGTTGCTGCTTCTTCTTCCTCTTTTTCTTTTTCTTCTTCTTCTCCTTCTTCATCATCATATATTTTACAAGTTTTTTTATTCCATCTGATGATAAAATTTGGACTTCTCAAAACTTTATATTATCCATACAGATTCCTTTGTCAACTAATCCATTTCCATGGTTTCATTATTATTTATACACTAAGAATATCCAATTTTTTTCTATTTCTAGCCAGAACTCTACTTTGAGCTTCTGTCTTACAGAAGTAAATGCATATTCCACTTGAAAGTCAGCCTTGACATAGGCCCCCCACCTTATCACTAAATGAGGTCCCTACTTAGTAAATGTACTCCAACTGTAATTATATTTCTATTTTGCTACCCTTTGACAATAAGAAATGGTAAATTATGAAATTATTCAAAGGAAACATGGGATTATTCTTTTATAAATGTAATCATGAGGAAGACCTTTCTAACAATGTCTCAAAATCTATAGTTCTTGACAAAATTGACAAATGGCAAATTTTGCCTTATAAATAACTATAAAGAAAATGGAATAAATAAATAAAGTCAAAACATTCTTCATGACAAAATAATTAAAAGGCAACTCATGCCATAGACAAATGACTGCTGTCCCTAACATAGAATAAGTTGCTATAAAGAAAACACAATCTAATAGAAAAAGAAATAAAAGACAAAGAAATTTCATAGTAAATGCAAATAGCTCTTTTTTTTTTACTTAACCTCATTCCACAAATAGCTGTTAAGCATACAAAAATGTGTTCTGTCTCTTTATAGAGTAAAAGAAGTACAAATTGGTAAAACACTGGAATACCATTTCACCTATCAGATTGTCAACAGTCAGAAGTTACATTTCAATAATCAAGTCCTTGGCTAGAGGTGACCTATCTCCTCAGTGAAACATAACCTATCTATTTCTATACTCAAGCTGCATTGTACAATTCATCTAACTGAATATATTTTCTTGGATTTCCCTTTTTATATTTCTTCAAATCTATGTAATATACACAATTTCACTGTTACTTTATTCCACCCTCAAGTTCACAAAACTAAGCTAAGCAGGAATTCTACAGACATCCATTTATGGGGTAAAGGGGCGGTAGAGTCTCTTTGGTTCTGTAATCACTTGCTCCTGTCACCCTGTAGTTCCTCCTAAATATCTTATTCTCTCTCTGCTCAGCAACTGCAGGTATAACCTGTCATGTCTGCAAAAAGTCAAGACATTCAGAGTGTCTAGTGGCCAACACCACTTGCATTACAGGCAGTGATGAGTCATGTTCTACTGTATCCTACTTTGTAGGTAAGTGGGGCTCATTCCATTAATAAAAAGGCCTTCAAAGACCCATCACTCTGGCTGGTGCCTGGGATAAAGAACATAAGATTGTTTAGCCTTGTTAGTGGTGAGGCCATCAATAAAATGGGAGGGGGAAGCAAAAAAAGTGAACTTCCAACTTCTCATTGAGGCCATTGGCATTCAGAGTCAGAGCATAGCATGGGAGCAGGACCTCAGAGAGTCAGGAGAGGGGACCCAGGGAAAAGAGGTTTTCTTCTTTGTAGTGAGTTTCAGGGAGGTATATTAAGAATTAAGATAATCTCCTCCAACATGTATAACAGGATTCTTTATTTCAGGAAATAAACATTCGTACTCAAAGCATTCGTGTATGTCTGGCTGTTTTGAACGAAAAGAGACACAGGGTAAAACACTGGTTTTTACACTGTGCTGTAAGAAGCACCTTTGTAATGCCTTCTAGATGGAGGAGCTGCTCTTGAAAAGGACCATCTTCTACTCAAGATCCAAACTTATATCCCAACCAACATGAGGAGTTTGCTTTCCTACACTCAGTTTCTACACTGGCCTCAAACCCCTGATACAGCAACAGGAGCTGTGTCCTTGTTTCAGTGCAGAGCTTTCTGACAATATCGTTAAACCATTAAAATAATGAGCATTGCAAAAAGATCCTAAGCATTAGCCATGCTTACTATGTTGTGTTTCCCTCTTTTGGTTTGTAAATTCTAGCCCTGTAACAGTCCCACAATTATTTTTATACCCTAATCTCTGCAAAGTGTGACTGTTGCCTTATGTGGCAAAAGAGACACTGAAGATGTGATTAACGAGCTCAAGATGGAAGGTTATTTTGGGTTATCTGGATGGGCCCAAAGTGCAAGTACAAATATCGTTATAAGAAAGTGTTAAAGATTTGACTGCAGAAGAGAAAAAAGATGGTGCAACAGCAGAAGTAGTAACTAGAGTGATGTCTGTGGAAGAAGAATCAAGGGCTCATGAGCCAAGAAATACAGAGGACCACCGGAAGTTGAAAAGGGCCAAGAAATGGATTTTGCTGCACAACCTCCAGAAACTAGTCCAGCTGTTGCTTGATTTTAGCCCCATGAGATTGTTTCTGACTTCATCTCTCCATAAATTAAATAAACTTCTTGGTTTTAAGCCATTAACTTTGTAGTCATTTCCGCTAATGCAATCCCAGTGAATGTCAAGGTATCAAAGTTGTTTGTAATCCTCCCCACTCAGGGGCAAGTCTAAATTCTTTGCTGGCTTGGTTACTTGCAAAAGGACAGCAATGGAAAGGAAGTTCTTTGAAAGAAAGGGAACTTAATCCTCTAACATCAAACTTACAATAAGTTGAATCTGCAGGCAGACTTCAGATGTCACCTTGAAACAAACAGTGCCCCCACCACTCTCTAAAGTCACCAAATGCACCTTCTACCAGATGAACTAGCAGTTTCTCCTAAGTCCCTACACTCACAGCACCTCCCCAGCCCAGTCCTACACTCACAGTACCTCCCCAGCTCAGTCCTACACTCACAGCACCTCCCCAGCTCAGCCCTTCACTCACAGCACCTCCCCAGCTCAGTCTTACACTCACAGCACCTCCCTAGCTCAGTCCTACACTCACGGCACCTCCCCAGCTCAGTCCTATACTCACAGCACCTCCTGAGTGAGGGTTTCTGAGAACACAGTGTGGGTTTGCTTTTTTTGGGCTGATGTTTTTGTATTCAGGCCTCCAGTCACCCACAATGTGCTGAGTAAAAATAAATAAATAAGTAAACTGCTACTTTTCTCCATAGAGTAAGATTTTCTAACCCACTCTGGTATAAAATAAGTTTTCCATTGATTTGTGCTATGTTTTATAGCATACTGAGAATAGCCACTCCTCTCTACTAGACTTCCTCACACAAAATTTCTGGTACCAATCATATGAATGAATGTGAATAACCTCTCTAAGTCTCCAGTGGACACTGACATAGTGTCCTGCAATTTAACTCAACTCTTACATAAAATGCCCAGAGACCCACAGAACTGCCCTTACTTTAGATGCCAGCTTCAACCAATGGGTCCTCAGGATTGGACAACTGTCCAAATTGAATATTTGCACCTCCCTTTGTGAAGGTCCAATGCCTTACAGAATTGGCCCATAAGATGTAGGGAAACAGTTTACTTGCTCTTATAAATTTATTACAAACATTTATTAAGAGATAGAAAGAACAGCCAGACAAAGAGGTGCACAGGATGAGGTCAGAAAGGACCCGAAAGCAGAAGCCTCTGAGCCTACACAGTGTGAGGAGAATCACTTCCTGATGACACAGGTGAATGCTTCACCAGCTCAGCTCTCCAAACTCCTTTTGCTAGGAATTTTAATGGAAGATTCTTTACATAGCAATGACAAATTAAGTCATTATCCATCTGTTGGTGATTAATTCCACCTCCAGTCCCTCTGCTCTTTTCCTGACACTGGGGATAGACTAAAGTTTTAACTCTAATCACATGGTGGGTTTCTTCTGGCAACCTATCCCACTGTGAGGTTGTCTGCCTCCCTAATGTAAACTCAGTTGTGGCTGAAGTGTGTTTTGAAGAACAAAAGACGCAGAACTGTTTCAGGAGTTGAGAACAAAAACCCAAATATTCTACCAAGAGGTGCTCCTCTTGTGTTTATCACTTTGGAAATTGTAAGGATTTTAGAAGCTCTGGGCCAACAACATGTGCAAAGATCAAAATATACCTGTTTCTCAACTCGGTGCTGTAACACCCCAATAAACCCACTGCAAACTGAAAATATCATTCAACTTTAAAGGAATAAATGCATCTGTCCTAAGGAGCATCATAGCTCAACAACAAGAAGTATGCAATTTTTTCCTTGTGAACGTGGGACTTCCTGGGAGCTGCAGCTTCCTGCTGCAATGAAATTTCATATCACTAACCCAGAAAAAAAAAATCAAAACTTAAAAATGTGATGTCAAATGAATGGCATCCCTTCAGCATTGTCATAAAGTCAAAAAAAGTCTAAGTTGAGCCACATTGCCTGGAGACCCAGGTAGGGTCTCCCAGACCTCCTTCCATTCGAGTCACCCAAAAGGCATTCACCTGCTTGCCAGGGATCACCACCTCTTCCTGGCCACAATCCCTCCATTTAGAACTCACCAAATCCCAGCCTGCTCCCATCAGGGACTCTCCAGTCACTCCGCAGGGATCAGGGACTCAGGTAGGCTACCTGTGCCCCCCTGCCAGGCCTCCCTCCATTTGTGTCATCCCCAAACCACAAGTCTGCTTGCCAAGGATCACCGCCTCCTCCTGGCTTTATCACAACCTTATGCCTACCAAAGACTTCTCAAACTTCAGAGAGACACAAGTTCCTCTCTTCCTTCAGGACTCACCAAAGTCCTTTCAGTTGCATGACTGGGACCCTCTATATGTCCTATCCAGCCTTGAGACCCAGGATCTGTCCAAACTGACAGGGGAAATTTCTTCCAAACTCTGTGACCAAGCCACTGCACCAACCAGATGGTACCTGACAAGCAGAAAACCTCAAAGAGAGGCTGTGGCCCTAAGTACCACATAAACAGAGGAAACTGACATCCCAGTCCTGCAGGGATGGTCCAATAGGTGTAAGTCAAAAAATGGGATAAAGCATAAAAATGGACTTACGGACAAAAATCACATGGTCATCTCCATAGATGTAAAAAAAAAAAAAGGTCTTTGACAAAATCCAACATACATTTATGGTAAAAATCCTAGAGGATATTGGACTGGAGGGAACGTGCCTCAACATAATTAAAGCTATATACAACAAACCAATAGCCAGCACCATTGTAAATAAACATGAAAACATTCGCATTAAAATCAGAAACCAGACAAGTCTGTCCACTAACTCCACTCTTTTTCAATGTACTACTTGAAAGTCTTGCTACAGCAATAAAACAAGGGAAGGAAATTAAAGGAGTTCTAATTGGAAAAGAAGAGGTCAAATTATCACCATTTTCAGATCATATGATATACATAAGAGATCCCAAAAAATCCACCAGAAAACTGCTAGAAATTAATACCTTCAGTGAAATGGCAGGTGACAAAATCAACTTATAAAAATCAGTAGCCTTTCTATATGCCAATAACAAGTAATCAGAAAAAGCATTCAGCTGGACGTGGTGGTGCATGCCTTTAATCCTAGCACTCGGGAGGCAGAGGCAGGTGGATCTTTGTGAGTTCAAGGCCAGCCTGGTTTACAGAGTAAGTTCCAGGAGAGCTGAGGCTACAGGGAGACCCTGACTCAAAAAGATTAAAAAAAAAAAAAAAAAAAGCATTNGGGAACGTTCCTCAACCTAATTAAAGCTATATACAACAAACCAATACGCCAGCACCATTGTAAATAAACATGAAAACATTCGCATTAAAATCAGAAACACACAGACGTCTGTCCACTAATCTCCACTCTTTTTCAATTGTACTACTTGAAAGTCTTGCTACAGCAATAAAACAAAGGGAAGGAAATTAAAGGAGTTCTAATGGAAAAGAAGAGGTCAAATTATCACCATTTTCAGATCATATGATATACATAAGAGATCCCAAAAAATCCACCAGAAAACTGCTAGAAATTAATACCTTCAGTGAAATGGCAGGTGACAAAATCAACTTATAAAAATCAGTAGCCTTTCTATCTGCCATACAAGTAATCAGAAAAAGCATTCAGCTGGACGTGGTGGTGCATGCCTTTAATCCTAGGCACTCGGAGGCAGAGGCCGGGGATCTTTGTGAGTTCCAGGCCAGCTGGTTTACAGAGTAAGTTCCAGGAGAGCTGAGGCTACAGGGAGACCCTGACTCAAAAGATTAAAAAAATTTATTAAAAAAAAAAAAAAAAGCATTCAAGGAAACCCTCCCATTCACAATAGCCTCAAAAAATAAAATATCTGCCTTCAGTACACCACTCTCACCAAAAGATAAGTCAACCAACCAGACCAAAACTAAACACAGAAACCCTGGAGCGAGATGACACCATAAATCAAATGGAACTTTCAGACATCTAAAGAACATTCCACCTAAACACCAAAGAACACACTTTCTTCTCAGCAGCCCATGGAACTCTCTCCAAAATTGGTCATGTATTAGTGTACAAAGCAAGTCTCCACAAATTCACAACTGAGATATCATCTTATATTCAATCTAACCACAAAGGAATAAAGCTAGATATCAACGAAATAAAAATAGGAAAAGTACACAAATTCTTGGAAGATAACACATTACTGAATGAAATTTGGACCATGGGAGAAGTCAAGAAAGAAATTAAAAATTTCTTAGAATTGAATGAAAAAATGAAAACATTACATTCAGAAACCTTTAGGACACAGTGACGGCAATAAATACTAAGAGGAAATTTTATAACATTAAGTGTCTGCATCAGGAAATTAGAAAATCTCATATAAATAAATTAATGATGCAGCTGGAAGCCATGGAAAACCAAAAATAAACAAAACCTAAAAGGACAGGCTGGAGAGATGTCTCAGGTTAAGAACACTGGCTGCTCTTGCAGAAGATCCGGACTCTATTCCCTGCACCCACGTGGCATCTATAACTCCAGTCCCAGGGGTAATCTGGCTCCCTCTTTTGACCTCCACAAGGATTGCATGACATAGGCACACTTAAATACATGCAGGCAGTACACTCATACACATAAAGTTAATAAATAAAATATTTTAAAACTTAAAAAGAATAGAGAAAAAGAAATAAAATTAAGGCTGAAATTAAAGAAATAGAAACAAAAACTGATATTAAGAATCAATTAAAGGAAGTTGATTCTTTGAAAAGAGTAACAAGATTCACAACCTTCAGTTAATTTAGCCAAAAGAGAGAGAGAAACCAAAATAGCAAACTCAGATGAAAAGAGAAATATTACAATAGACAGCTGGTCAGTTACTCATATAAACGCACAGCAATGGTGACAGCATGCATAAGTCCCAAGCAAATTCAAACAAGACAAAATCCCAGCACAGACATGAAGAATGAGTAAGCAACCCCAACCCAACCTAAGGACCTTTTGTCAACTGATGGCTGCTGGGAGGGGCAGAGACAGTGTCTTTCAAGGATGGGACTGGGTAGGTTAACCCGACTCAAGTGAATGACTCCACACTACAGGACATTTGGGGACATAAATTAGACTCTCTCTCTCTCTCTCTCTCTCTCTATATATATATATATATATATATATATATATGAAG
>VZQC01005228.1:261740-306247 GCA_009823505.1 Rhizomys pruinosus
TATATATATATATATATATACACACATATATGTGCATGTGTGTGTGTGTGTGTGTTAGAGTACACTAAAATTTGGTAGGGGGAAATATAGGGAGGTGCAGATAGGGGATCTAAATACCATAAAATTATACTATATAAACATTGCAAAAATTCAATATATTGTTAACAGTTTGGTAAAAAGTAAACAGAATCACAGGGGCCAAAACCCAACAACAACAAATGTTAGAAAAGGATGTGATGTTGGAGCTGCTTCTTTCTGTGTGCTGGAAAATCAGAGAGTACTGGTCGTATACAAAGGCGGAGGGATGTCAGTTGAACTTGTGGACTCTTACCTTTCTCATGGTTTATGCTTTCTCTTATTAACTTTCCTTCTTTGAGAACCAGAGTTGTCTGTTGGCCACACTGAGCTTTGTAGTCTGTGGGCTAAAAAGGGTCCCCCATCCTCCCCAGAGCATAAAAACCATGTTGCTAATGATTTTACTTGGAGATGAAGGAGGGTGTTTCCCAAGTGAGTTTGCAGTGGGAAGCAGCTCCAGCCTTGACTCAGTATAGGCAGAGGACTGTCCCTTCAAGACCTCCTCACTTGTTAACCTGGTAGAGGAGGAATATAGGACATCTTAGATGAAAATGCTAAAAACATTTGTGTGTAGGTGTTCTGAATGTATATAAATTTTAAATTCCCATAAGTAAATATCAAGGACAACAATTGCTAGATAATCTAAGTATACTTTTTGTTTGTAGCAAATGCTAAACTACTTTCCAAAGTGATTAGACCACCATTAATGAGAGTTCCTCTTTCATTCTCTTTCTTTTCTTCCTTCCCTGGCTTTCTTCACTCATTTCCTCCTTCCTTCCTTTCCTGCTTTTCTTTTTTTTGTCTTTCCGTCTCAACTTCTTTCTTTCCAGAGTTTTATGTTGCCCAGTTTCATCTCAGATTTGCTAAGTAGCTGAGGATGACCTTGACCTTCTCATCTTCTTGCCTCTACCTCCTGAGTGCTGGGCTTGCAGATGTACACTACTGCTCTCAGTGTATACGATGCTGAGGATGGAGCCCGGAGTGTCCTGCATCCTGGGTAAAAAAACATACAAACCAAGCTAACTTCTCAGACCCATTTCTTCACATCTTCTCCAGCATTTGGTGTTGTCAATGTTTGAGGCTCTGAAATTTCTAATATATGTATAATGTTTGTTCTAGTTTGTCTTCCATTGCTGTGACAAAACACTCTGACCGACACCAACTTGGGGAGGAAAGGGTTTATTCAGCTTACATCTCCTGGGTCATAGTTCATCACTCAGGAAGCCCAAGGCAGGAACTCAGGGAAGGAACCTGGAGGCAGGAGCTGAAGCACAGGCCATAGAGGAATGCTGTTCACTGGCTTGCTCCTCTGGCTCATGCCCAGCCTGCCTTCTTATACTGTACACAACAACCTGCCCAGGGTGGCACCACTCATTGTGGGCTGGGTCCTCCCACATTGCTCGGCCATCAAGACAATACTCCACAGATGTGGCCACAGGCCAAGCCAATGGAGCCAATTCCCCAATTGAGGCTCCCTCAACCCAGGTGTGTCAAGTTGACACTAAAGCTATCCAGCACAATGTTATTTATTATTTTTATTCTTATGTTTCTATTTCCAGTTCTGTTATGTAAAAGGTTATAATAATGCTATATTTTATTTTGAAGATAATTTGTCCTTTCTGTCTGCCTAAAATTTTCTCTGTGTTTTTCACCCTGTCAAGTTCCACTATTCTGTTTTTTTGTTTTTTTTTTTGTTTTTTTTTTTGGTCTTTTCGAGACAGGGTCTCCCTGTAGCCCCGGCTGTCCTGGAACTCACTCTGTAGACCAGGCTGGCCTTGAACTCACAAAGATCCGCCTGCCTCTGCCTCCCGAGTGCTAGGATTAAAGGCGTGTGCCACCACGCCCGGCTCCACTATTCTGTTTTTAAAAATGGGTCTGTCTGCATTATTTTATTGTTTATGATATAGTTTCTTTGTACATTTTAGAATGGAAATTACATTTAAAATGGAAATATCTTAAACATTATCTATTCAAATATATTTTCTCTAGTCCCTGTTTATTGTTCCCTAGAATTCCAGTTATATTAATCAATAATTCACTCTTTATTTCATATATCTTAAATCACTGTAATATTCACTATTTCCTTGTTTTGAAGTTACATTTTACCTGTTCTTTTCAGATCTACTTATGAATCACTGTTTCTACCACTCTATGACAAGATACATGCCATGTATAGTACTTAATATTTGGAATACTTAGATTCCTTCAAAGTATGTATCAGTGTCACAGTAATAGTGACCAAAGCAGAAATCTCATCAACTGAACATTTATTGTACATACTGAAGTATTTTTTTCTATCTATGAAAGATATTCATCTCACCCTTGGGGGGGGTCAGGGACCAGTAATAAGAATAGACTGAGGGGGCTGGAGAAAAGAGGGACCAGTTATAAGGGAACAAGATAGACTCCATTTTTCTATTTTGTGGAAATACACCATCAGAGAAACAGCCCCCCCTCCTCAGATTCCAGGAGAAACTACAGAATATCTCAGTAGCTAACAGGGAAGGACCAAAGGTTGTTTGTTGAAAATAACTACCAAGGAAAGACCAACGGTTAAATATGTTTGCTCTTCCGCCAGGATGTACTCAAAGAGTAAAATCTCCCTCCAACACACACACCCATGGCGCCACCAAAGCCGCCAGGTGGCCCCGACCTATCAGTCTAAAATCATGCTTCTTAAGTCCCTATGACTCAATAACAAAACGCCCAAACTGAAAAATTCCCTGTTTGCAGTTTTTCCTTTAAAAGACCCCCCACCCCCCAGCCAAGGGACCGCTTCTCCCAGCCTGCTGCGTCAGAAGGGTGGCAGTCCAAGCTCAAGCTTGAATTAAAGACTCTTTGCATTTACATCAGAGCCGTGTGTCCTGGTGGTCTTTTGGGGGTCCCAGTGATTTGGGCATAACAAGATGGCTCAGCGGTTAAGAGAGCCAACTGCTCTTGCAGAGGACCCAGGTTCAATTCCCAGCACCCACATGGCGGCTAAGAACCATCTTAACTCCAGTTCCAGGGGAATCCGACGCCCTCTTCTGACCTCCGTGGCATTGCACAACATGGGTGCACCAACCTACATGCAAGCAGAACACTCATACACATAAAAAATCAATTTTTAAAAATTTTAGAAAAAGAATAGACTGAGGAAGTGACAGACTTCCTCGGAACATGGAAACCCATAATGAGGTTACAGAATGCTTTATGATGCATGTTCTGCAAAAAATTAAATGATAAAAGGGAAGGGTCTCCCTAAAAACTGGACAGTTTTAGAAAATGTTATCAAACAAGATTTGAGGCCAAAGAAACTACAGACAGACGTCTCATCAACTCATTCTACATGTGCTATCTATGAACAGTTGTCCTTGACCTTATATTCAGATTTGCTATTAACAGCTGCAGGCGCAAAAGAGCAAACTTGCCCCTCTAGCTTGCCCCAGTATTTCTTCTGACATTCCTATTTGAAAAGCACTGGAAAGACACCAAGGACTTTACATTCCAACTCAACCAGCTGTGTTTATTACATCCCTGGCTGTTCCTCCTCCCTACTCCCTGTCAGAGTTACCAGAGCAGAAGCCCAGGTAAGGATTAGACTCTGCAATCTTAGGTTTATTGAACTTGAAATTCTAGCCCAAGCTCTCCTGGCTTTTTTTTTTTTTTTTTTTTTTTTTTTTTTTGCTTCACATTGATGTTACTAATGCAGAGACCAGTTATTGTAGGTAATTTACTCTTTGCTTCAAACTGAGAATTTCTCTCCTAGAAAAACAGGTGTCTCATAAGTGTCAAGCAGTTGAAGAATTATACTACATAAGAACCATCAAGTCCAGAAAATTGCAAGACTCCTGAGGTTCTGCCTCTAAGATATACAAACAATAAGCAATTGATAGAGAAGAGGAGACTGCAGTGGACCTGTATGCAAGTTGACTGGGAACTCTAGGGATGCAGCATGTGTGAGTTGTTTTCCATGCTAGGGTGGAATTTTTGGTGAAGGAGCTTTCTTTCTTTTCTTGAGTCACACATGCTCTTATAAGTAAACTGTCACTTATACTTCTGTAACTACAATAAATGTCAATAACTTTATTAGCTCACCAAGCAAGGCCTGAATGGAATAGTTTCTTTTTTTTTTCTTTTTTTTTTTTTTGGTCTTTTTGAGACAGGGTCTCCCTGTAGCCCCAGCTGTCCTTGAACTCACCTTGTTGACCAGGCTGGCCTTGAACTCACAAAGATCCACCTGTCTCTGCCTCCCAAGTGCTAGGATTAAAGGCGTGCGCCACCACGCCCGGCAGAATAGTTTCATATATTGTTCACTTGTGCCCTGTCATCTTGGATGAAGAGAACTTTGTTCCTATCATCCCAAGTACAGTTATGCAACAGCAGGGTTGATGTGCACATGAGAACATATCCATTTTTTTAGGCCCAAAAGTCCTCCTTTTCCTCTGTCTTTCTTAGCCTTTGCCCCAACATCCATATAATATTTGTGCATTGTTAGAGTTGATCAAAATTCATTTATTCTAGCACTGTAAACTTCCTGACTAGTCTGAAAAATCCAGACAGGGGAAATAGACCTGTGCATAAGAAACATGGTGGGCAGGATATTAGAGCACTAAAGAACATAAATAGAGCAGAGTTTGTGTTTAGATGAGACGAGGGATATTAGTGACCAGAGCTTTTCAAAGCAACCTTCATTATTCTACAATATAGACAACTATCCCTCATGACAAAGACTAGTCCACAGGAATATATGTCCCCACAAAACCTGTACCTTAGGAAAATGAAAAAGGGAAACAAAGAAAGGAATAGAGTCTTGCTGTGTCCATGATGCATGCTCAGTGCTACATTTGACACTTCACTGGATGCTTGTGAATTTTTTATTTTATTGTAAAAACAAAACACAATATGGTGACTCTGAATTTTTTTTCAAAAATGTCTTATTAGTATGAAAAACGATAGTTGAAATAATTAACATAATACATGGAATAAGTCACATGCTAAATCTGGTGGAAGAATGAACCTGTGAGTGGGTGATCTGATTGTGAAATGTTCCCAGAAGTCATCAACAATGGATGAAGAGAGAAAATATAACATAAAATCTAGGGGGCTGGAGAGATGGCAGAGGACCCGGATTCAATCCCCAGCACCCACATGGCGGCTAGCAACTGTTAGTAACTCCAGGTCCAGGGGAATCCAACGCCCTCTTATGACTCCTCGGTCCTTGCATGACACATGCAGGCAATACAAGCATATACTTAAAATAAAAACAATAAGACATTTTTAATCTAGGACTTATGTAGAATAGGAATAATATGAATTGCGTCTTGAAAGAACAAATACTGAGTATGTCAAGTATTTTTTTAACCAAATGCACTAGCAGTGCATCTTGGTAAATACAGACCCAGAATAAAGCACACCTACTAATAAAAGAATGGAAAAGATTGATTATCTCTCCCAGGAAAGGAGAGCACATGAGTTATTTCCAAAGCAATGTCATCCACAAACAAAGGAAGCATCCAGATGTCATTCAGAAAGCCTGTAATGCTTATATATGAAAGCACTTTTAAGGGCAGGCACATTCCTGAACATCCTGGGTTTAAGTTTAAGTTCAAGAAAAAAAAAGTTTAAGTTCAAGAAAGAAGCTTAGCAGACATACTTTTTATCTTGCTTAGCTCAAGGTCATGGAGTACATATTTAAAAGGTTAAAATGGGCCAGGTGTGGTGGCGCACAGAACCATCTGTAATTCCAGTTCTAGGAGAACTCCAGTTCCAGGGGAATCCGACACCCTCTTCTGACCTCTGCAGCATTGCACGACACGGGTGCACAAACCTACAAGCAGACAGTACACTCATACACATACAAAAATAAATAAAAAAAGAAGAAAGAAAGAAAGAAAGAAAGAAAGAAAGAAAGAAAGGAAGGAAGGAAGGAAGGAAGGAAGGAAGGAAGAGAAAGAGAGAGAGGGAAGAAGGGAAGGGAAGGGAAGGAAGGAGAAAATGAAAGAAAGAAAATATGTAAATGGGAAATGTCCAAATCTTTCAGAAAGAAAGAAAAGAAACTGACAAAAGAACATAGTTCTGGATACAAGAAAACTACAATGCAATTTTTTTGAGACAGGTTCTTCCTGTAGAGCCAGGTGGCCTAGAACTCATTATGTAAAACAGGCTGGACTTGAACTCACAGAGATCCTTCTGCTTCAGCCTCCAGAGTGCTGGAATTAAAAGTGTTCATCACCACACCAGGCTATACAGCTTTAACACATTGAAGGAAAGTAAATTTTTTTGCCTTTTTAAGACAGGGTCTCCCTGTAGTCTCAGCTGTCCTGGAACTCTCTATGCAGACCAGGCTGGCCTTGAACTCACAAAGATCCACCTGCCTCTGCCTCTGCCTCCTGAGTGCTGGGATTAAAGGCACGTGCCACCATGCCCGGCTTGAGTTTTGTGTATTTTTAAGATTACTTTCTGCTGGGCATGGTGGTGTATGCCTTTAATCCCAGCACTCAGGAGGCAGAGGCAGGTGGATCTCTGTGAGTTCGAGGCCAGCCTGGTCTACAGAGTGAGCTCCAGGCCAGCTGGGACTACAGGGAAACCCGTCTCAAAAAGAAAAAAAAAACAAAAAACCACAAAACCTAAGGGAAAGATATTCCTGTGCAATGCTTCTAGAAAAGAAGTGTTCATGGATGAACAATCATTCTTGGCCAGGCATGGTGGTGCACGCCTTTAATCCTAGCACTCAGGAGGCAGAGGCAGGCAGATCTTTGTGAGTTCAAGGCCAGCCTGGACTACAGAGTGAGTTCCAGGACAGCTAGGGCTACAGGGAGACCCTGTCTCAAAAAGGCAATAAATAAATAAATAAATAAATAAATAAATAAATAAATAAATAATGTGCACTCATTCTTACATAAGACATGCATTATTAAATGAAGGCACAGGATACTACCCTAAGAGTGATTGGTCAGGGAGGCCCTAGAGGGCCCCAGAACAACTCAATTTATTGCCATTGGTCTTAGTTGCCAACCATAACTAGATGGTAAGACCCTATTACTGAAAGTACCAGGGCTGGAGAGATGGCCTAGTGGTTGAGAGCGCCAACTGCTCTTGCAGAGGACCCGGGTTTGATCCCCAGCACCCACATGGTGGCTGAGAACCGTCTTTAACTCCAGTTCCAGGGGAATCCGACACCCTCTTTTGACCACTGAGGCATTGCACAACACGAGCGCACAAACCTACATGCAGACAGTACATTCATACACATAAAAAATTTTAAAAAAAGAAAGTACCACTCACCACTCATGACATCAACCTCAAACTTACCAGCATATATTCTCCCTGCTGACTGGATCACATAGTGCTAAGCACTCTACCAGGGGAGAAAAGTCATCAACAGTCTTTCCCGGCTGTAAAGCCTGCAAGATACAATAGTGAATGGCCTGGCCTGGAAAGATATGCCTGCTGGTGCAGTTATAGCAGGGATGTTATGGGAGTAACTAGATTTAAAGCCCACTCCACAAGACAGAACTCATGCCTTGTACTGTTAACTAGCCCAAATCCATGGCTGGGTCATAGGCCATAGAGGAGAACCTATACTATTATTTTTGCTAAATGGAAATAATAATTAACTGCCCCCTAAGTTCTTATCTTTATACCGGTAGATTAGTTTATCTCCTAACTCTCATCAAGGGGACTTCTTTTCAGCTGATGGCAATTAATATAGAGACGTACATCTGGTCCACATACAGAGGATAAGAGAACATAGAGTACTCAGATACAAGTGGGGCATCTATATCACACACCCTCCCACCAAGGCTCAGGGATTATCATGAGAGAGGGGGCAGAAAGCTTGTAAGAGCCAGAGGAAGTAGGTGTCTGCCGTGAGACAGTATTTCCCACATGCCATTGCACACATGAATGCATAGTAGCAGGGACTAGGCATAAGACCTTTGCATGATCAAGCCAGCAAAAATCACAGCATGGATAGGGAAGGATCTCATGAAGTCCCACCCCTGGTGCAGCATCTGTTGCCAATTCATAGCCGTTCGGGGTGGAAAAGTTAGTTTTCTTCAGGGATTCAGGCCCTGCGAGTCTACCCACCTATATTAGATGGCCCTAACTTCATGTATATTCAGGGAACCTATAAGTGAACTTAATGGGTTTTTTAAAAAGGATGAAAATTAGCAAAGTGATAGAGATGGGGAGAAATTGAAATGGAGGGGAGGGAAAGGGATGGTTTGATCAAAACATCCCATGGGCATGTGTGAAATTATCAAACAATAAAAAGATTATTTTTAATATTTTATTTATTATTTTTATTTTGCATGTGTATCACTACATGTATGTAGTGTACCCATGTTGTGCAAAACCTGCAGAAGTCAGAAGAGGGCATCGGATCCCCTGGAACTGAAGTTACAGATGGTTGTTAGCTGCCATATAGGTGCTGAGAACCAAACCCAGATGCTCTGTAAGAGCAGCCATTGCTCTTAACTGCTAAGCCATCTCTCCAGCCCCTAAAAAAATATTATTATTTTTAAATTATGATATGAGCTAAAGCCATGCAAAAATGGAAGCTCATAGTCTCAAGTGTGCAAAGTAGAAAAGGGGGCTGAAAAAGCAATGACTTGAGGATCCTTAACAAGTTGTTTGAAAAATCAGCAAATTAAATGAAAAGAAAGTAATAACAAGGGAATATTAAAGAGTACAAATGGAAATGGCTCAGTTGGCAGGATGCCTTCCTCACACCATGAGGACCTGCATTCACATCCCCAGCACTCACATAAATGCTGAACATCATGATGCATATCTATAAGACTCTAGTATAGAGAAAGGCAGATCTGGAGGCTTGTGGGCCAGCTATTCCAGCTGAATTGGGGAAGAGGAGATTCATTGAGAGACCCTGCTTCAAAAACAAAGGTACAGAGCAAATGAAGAAGACCCCAACACCAAACTCTGGCTCCACATGCATGCGAATATACATGGACACACACACACACACACACACACACGCGCGCGCGCGCACACGCATGCACGCACGCACACACACACACAGGGGAAAGTACAAATAAAAAAGCATAACAAACTAAAATAACTTTAAAAGTAGGAAACAAATTACAATTGAGTCAATAAAGCTGAATTTGGGAATTTGTAAAAACTAATAAACTTGATAAATCTCTAGTAATATTGATCAAGGGGAAAAGGAGGCATAAAACAGCTATGAAATGAATGAAAATCCAGGCATAGGCATGGTGGCACAAGCCTCTAGTCACAGCACTTGAGAGGCAGAAGTAGGCAGATCTCTGTGAGTTCAAGGCCAGCCTGGTCTATATGGCAAGTTCCAGGCCAATTGGCACTACAGGGAGATCCTGTCTCAAAAAGACAGACAGACAGACCAACAGGCAGACAGAGAATAGTGGTCCCTTCAAAGCTCTCCACATATTTATCCCTAATGCCTGTGAATATGTCGTGTTTCCTGGTTATGGGAAAATTAACATCACAAGTAGAATTAAAGGTGCAGATTAGCTGACAGAATGGGATTATGTTGGATCATTCCAGATAGTTCCAAGGTAATCACAAGGGGAAATCACATAATTTAATATTACACTATAAAGAATACTCACCAATTGCTGGTTTTGAAAACAGAAGGGAGCCAAAAGTCCCTAAGATAAAATTAATTATTTTGAGCCAGGCATGGTGGCACATGCCTTTAATCCTAGCACTTGGGAGGCAGAGGCAAGTGGAGCTCTGTGAGTTAAAGGCCAACTGGAGCTAAAGGGAAACCCTGTCTCGAAAAGACAAAAAAAAAATTGTTTTGAGTCACCAAGTAGTGATTTGCTTCCAGTCAGCCAATCTTCTCTCCTGTTTCATGGATTTGCTGTACAGATGTGCAGCTCTATCTCCTAGATAGTGTGAAAACTTTAGAAAAGGGGAGGAAGCCTAGGCATGGTGGTGCACACCATTAATCCTAGCACTTGGGAGGCAGAGGCAGGCGGATCTTTGTGAGTTCAAGGCCAGCCTGGTCTACAGAGCGAGTTCCAGGACAGCTGGGGCTACAGGGAGACCCTGTCTTGAAAAGACCAAAATAAAAGGGGGGGACAGCAAAGTGATAATGACCACCCAAAGATAAAAGATCTCAATCCTATATCTTATCAATGTTACTTGGAGAGAGTGAACTCGTTTCTTCGTAGAGAAGATTAAGCTAAGGGTTTTGGAGTGAGCTGATTATCCTGGGTTATCTGGTTGGATCTCAATACCATCATAAATGTCCTTAAAATATTCAGAAATAATGTACATATCTTTGATGTACATGGAGCCTGCTGCTAAAATTTATGTCACATATGCAAGAAAACAGCCAAGCCTCTCTCTCTCTCTCTCTCTCTCTCTCTCTCTCTCTCTCTCTCTCTCCCCTGCAGCTATGGTGGTGCCAAGCCTCTCTCTCTCTCTCTCTCTCTCTCTCTCTCTCTCTCTCTATCCCCTGCAGCTATGGTGGTCAAACCTAAGGCCATGCACATACTAGGCAAATGCTCTAGACCTGTCCTAGTACTTTTTGAATGGCTGATTGTGACAACCAGAATTCCATATGGACATATGGGGAACACCAAGGAAGAATACTGATACTGCAAGAAATAGAAATGCTGGAACACCAGGAGATACTTCATCCTCGATGGCCACACGGGGGAGCCAATCGGAGTCGGGATAGATGAATGAATTCTCTCCCAAGGCCACAGGGGGGAGCCTGGTCCCTTTAGAACTGTGAGAAAACAAAATTGCCTTGTTCTGAACCAAGTTTGTGGGGATTTCTTCCAGACACTCTTCTCTCCCCGTTTACACAGACTGGACACTGGCTCCTAGTATGCTGCCATGTTTGTCAAGCTCCCAAATGTCCTAGAAATAATCCTCACAATGGGCTTTATCATCCAAATTAAAAACTGTAATCTTTGCTCCACACTTTCTTTTGAAACCAAAGGTTTAAAGAAGGTACTCGCTCCTACAGGACCTCGGTATACTGCACTTGGATGTGTGTGGTGGCCTGTCTGTGCTTACCATGCTATTGCACTTTTTTAAGATTATATTTTTTTCCTTTATTTATTTTTTAAGGGATTCACAATATAAGAGCACAGTTGTTTCAGATCACATTGACGTTGCTCAGTTTGCCATACAATTAGGTAATTGGTGCTAGCATCCACAGATGAGGGATACCATTCCTCCTTTGTTTTTCTGGGACTGTGTTACTTCACTCAGCATGGTATCTTCTAGCTCCATCCATTTACCTGCAAAGTTCAGGATGTCATCTTTCTTTACTGCTGCATAGAACTCCATTGTGTAGATGTACCACATTGTCTCTACCCACTCATCAGTTGAGGGGCACTTGGGTTGGTTCCACCTCCATGCTATTGTGAAGAGAGCTGCAATAAACATGGCTGTGCATGTATCTCTGTGGTACATACCCAGGAGTGGTATGACTGGGTCAGGTGGAAAGTTCATTCCAAGTCTTCCAAGGGTTCTCCACACTGCTTTCCACAGTGGCTGCACCAGTATACATTCCCACCAGCAGTGGATGAGTGTTCCCCTTTCCCCACAACCTCTCTAGCACTTGGTATCATTTGTTTTCTTGATCCTAGCCAGTCTTATTGGAGTAAGATGATATCTTAAAGTGGTTTTGATTCGCATTTCCTTAATGATTAGTGATGTTGAACACTTCTTAAGATGTTTCTCAGCCATCTCTAATTCCTCACTTGTGAAGTCTCTGTTCAGTTCTTTGCTCCATTTATTGAGTGGGTCATTTGTTTTCTTTCTCCTTTGTTTTTTGAGTAGTTTATATATTCTGGAAATCAATGCTTTGTCAGATGTTTCTGCAGTAAAGGTTTCCTCCCACTGTGCGGGTTTTCTCTTCACTTCCTTTATTGTTTCTTTTGATGTACAGAAGCTTTTGAGTTTAATGAGGTCCCATTTGTCAATTGTCGACCTTATTTCTTGTGCAGCTGCTGTCTGATTTAGGAAGTCATTTCCTATGCCTATGTCTTGTAGTCTGCTGCCAACTTTTTCTTCTATTGCCTTCAGAGTTTGGGGGTTCACGTCGAGGTCTTTAATCCATCTGGAGTTGACTTTTGTACAAGGTGAGAGGTAGGGGTTTAGTTTCATTCTTCTACAAGTGGTGATCCAGTTTTGCCAACACCACTTGCTGAAGATGCTGTCTTTCCTATATTGTGTCTTCTTGGGCCCCTTATCAAATATGAGGTGTATGAAATTATATGTGCTCAAGTTTGGATCTTTGGTTTTGTTCCATTAGTCAACAGGTCTGTTTTTGTGCCAGTACCAAGCTGTTTTTATGACTATAGCCCTATAATATAGTTTGAAGTCTGGTATAGAGATCCCCCCCTGTATTGCTCTTTTCACTCAGGGTTGTTTTGGCTATTCGGGGTCTTTGGTTTTTCCAAATGAAATTAAGGACTTTTTTCTCCAAGCCTGTGAAAAAACTCTTGGGGATTTTAATTGGAATTGCATTAAATCTATACAAGAGTTTGGGTAGAATGGACATCTTTACTATATTAATTTTCCCTATCCATGAGCATGGGAGGTTTTTCCATCTTCTGACGTCTTCTTCAAGTTCCTTCTTCAGGGGTTTAAAATTTTTCTTGTAGAGATCTTTGATTTCTTTGGATAGGTTTGTTCCTAGGTATTTTATTGTTTTTGAGGCTATTGTGAGTGGGAAGGTCTCCTTGAACTCCCTCTTCAGTTGCTTGTTGTTGGTGTAAAGAAAGGCTACTGATTTTTCTAGGTTAATTTTGTATCCTGCCACTTTACTGAAGCTCTTAATCATTTCTAGGAGTTTTCTGGTGGAGTTTTTAGCATCCCTTAAGTAAACAATCATATCATCAGCAAAAAGGGATAGCTTGACTTCCTCTTTTCCAATTAGTACTCCTTTAATTTTCTTTTCTTGCCTTATTGCCCTAGCAAGGGTTTCAAGCACTATATTGAAGAGGAGTGGTGACAGGGGGCAGCCTTGCCAAGTTCCTACCTTTAAAGGGAATGCTTCTGTCATTTCCCCATTTAGGATGATGTTGGCTGTGGGTTTCCTGTATGTGGCTTTGATTACATGGAGGAATGATACCTCCAATCCAATTCCCTCTAGGACTTTAAGCAAGAAGGGATGCTGGATTTTGTCAAAGGCTTTTTACACATCGATTGAGATGATTGTGTGGTTTTTGTCTTTCAGTCCATTTATATGCTTGATGATATTTATTGATTTTCATATGTTGAAACATCCCTGCACCTCTGGTATGAATCCAACTTGGTCTTGATGTGGGTCTGTATGCGATTTGCCAGTATCCTGTTTAGAATTTTGACATCTGTGGTCATTAGGGAGATGGGTCTATAGCTCTCCTTTTTGGTTGTATCTTTCCCTGGTTTTGGTAATAGAGTGATGCTGGCTTCATAGAAGGAATTTGGGAGAAATCCTTCTGTTTGTATCCTTCTAAACAATTTCAATAATAATGGTTGTAAGTCTTTTTGAAATGTTTTATAGAATTATGCTGTGAAACCATCTGGGCCTGGCCTTCATTAGTTGGGAGGTTTCTTATTACATCTTCAGTTTCTTTATATATTATGGGTCTATTTAAGCTGTCGATCTCTTCTTGATTGAGCTTTGGTGATTCCCAGGATTTCAGATATTCATCCATTTCTTCTAGGTTTTCAAACTTGGTAGAGTATAGGTTTTTGAAGTATTCCCATGTCATTTTCTGGATCTTTTCATTGTCTGTTGTGATATTTCACCTTTCATCACAGATTGTTTTGATTTGGAGTGGTTCCTTCTTTCTTTTGGTTAACTGGGCTAGAGGTCTGTCCATCTTGCTTATTCTCTCAAAGAATCAACTTTTGGATTCATTGATTTTTTTGTATTGTTTTCTTTGTTTCTATTTCATTGATTTCTGCTCTGATTTTTGTTATTCCTTCCTGTCTGTTGCATTTAGGTTTCATCTGTTGTTGTCTCTCAAGTGTTTTTAGCTGCAGTGTTACATAGTTCACTTGTGCTCTTTCTGTTTTTCTAATGTAGGCACCCAGGGCTATAAACTTTCCTCTTAGGACTGCTTTAAATTATCCTATAGGTTTTGTTGTGTTGTATTATCATTGTCATTCAGTTCCAGGAATGCTTTTATTTCTTTTTTTTTAATTTATGTGTATGAATGTATTGTCTGCATGTAGGTTTGTGCACCTGTGTCTTGCAATGCTGCAGAGGTCAGAAAAAGGTGTTGGATTCCCCTGGAACTGGAGTTCTCCTGGAATTGGAGTTACAGATAGTTCTCAGCCACCATGTTAAGAGTGCCGACTGCTCTTGCAGAGGACCCGGGTTCAATCCCCAGCACCCACATGGCAGCTGAGAACCGTCCATAACTCCAATTCCAGGAGAACTCCAGCTCTAGGGGAATCCGAGACCCTCTTCTGACCTCTGCAGCATTGCATGACATGGGTGCACAAACTTACATGCAGACAGTACATTCATACACATAAATAAATAAATTAAATAAAAAGATTTTAAAATAGCAACACCTGCCTTCTTTTTGGTACCATTTGCTTAGAATATTTTTTCCATCCTTTCACTTAAAGTGGTGCCTATCCTTGAAGGTAAGATGCGTTTCTTGTAGACAGCATATCGATGGGTTCTGTTTCCTAACCCAATCTCCCAGTCTATGTCTTTTGATTGGGGACTTTAGTCCATTAATATTTAAGGTTATAACTGATAGATGTGTGTTGCTTCCTTTCACCTTATTATCCATTTGCTTTTTTGGTCTAGGTTTCTACTAGTTATAACTACTACTGCAGTTATGCTTTTATTAATTTCTCTTTCTAGGTGCCTGTGTATAGTTGCTCCTTTCTTCTGTCCTTTGAATTGCTTCAAGTATTCTCTGAAGGATTGGTTTTCCAGACATGTATTCTATCATCTTATTTATGTCATGGAAGATTTTTTCTCTCTCCTTCAACTATAATCAACATTTTTGCTGGGTATAGTAACCTTGTTTGGCATCTATAGTCCTTTAACACTGGGAATGCTTTGCTCCACATTCTTCTTGCTTTCATAGTTTGCACTGAGAAGTCAGTTATAATTCTGATAGTTTTCCCCTTATATGTAAATTGTTATTTTTCTCTTGTGGCTTTCAGAATTTTCTTTGTTTTGGGCATCTAGCATTTTAACTATGATATGGCATGGGGAGTTTCTTTTCTGATCTTGTCTGTTTGGAGTTCCATGTGCTTCTTGTATTTGTATTGGTTTGTCTTTTTTTAGTTTGGGGAAATTTTTGTCTATTATTCTGCTGAAGACCTGATCAATACCATTCTCTTGGGATTCTTCTCCTTCCTCTATTCCTATGATGGGGAGGTTTGATCTTTTCATAGTGTCCCACAGTTCCTGGTTGTTCCACTTTTGTGTATTTTTAAATTTTTCATAATCTTTCCTTGAGGTTTTTAGTTGTTCTGTGTTATCTTCCAGGTCTGATATTCTTTGTTCTGCTCCCTCCATTCTATTTCTGAGGCTTTTTCCATTCCTTTCCTCTTGATTGGATGAGTGTTTGATTTCCTTTCTCATTTCTTCTTCTGATTTCTTTAGTATTTCTACTTCCTTTTGGAGTTTCTCAATCTCTTCCTGTAGCTCTTCGCTTCACTGGTTGGTTTCCTTTTCTTTTTCAACATGGGATCTTTTCAGTGTTTCCACTTCCTTCCTGAGTTTGTCATTCTCTCTCTCTAGGTCCTTCTTGAGTTTTTCATTCTCTCTCCTAAGTTCTCTGACTTGTCCTTTATAGTCTTTAATTTCTTTGAGTATGTCCACAATTGTACTTCTAATATCTGTGTCCTTGGCCATCCCCGGGGGGATCCCACTATAGGAGTCTTCCACAGGGTTGGTAGAGCTTGGTGTGGAATTATCCTGCACCTTTCCCATGTTGTCTCTTCTTTGTGTCCCTGGCATGTGGATTTCTCTTTTCCTGTATTCCAATGCAAATCCCAAATGCCTCTTCACTGTGTTGAAGGCTTGCTTTGGTTGCCTCCTTCAGATGCCTTTGTTGTTTGATTGATTTTGTTTTTCTTCTTTTCTCCTTGCTTATGGAGTGTTGACTTGTCTAAGTTTTAGGCTTTCTATTGGAAGTCTAACTCTTTCTGTTCTGAAGTTTCTCCAAAGAATCCACTTGGACACTTTTTGGCAATCCCAGTTGGCGGCGGTGGGGGAGGGGGGCACGACACAACACTTCCTGTTTAGCCGGTGCCCCAGTATCTGTGCTTCAGGTGGTCTTGGAAAATCCTTGATCTCAAGTCTCATAGTGGCAACAGGGCCACCTTTCATACCAGCTAGGAGGACAACTCCGCCCCCACAGCCACACAAGCCAATCAAGCCAAAGAGGATTGACTCAAACCAAACAATCCGCACGGCTGAAGCACCCAGCTCCTACCCACATGTGCTTCAGTGGTCTTGGGAAATCCCCGATCTCAAGTGCTATTGCATTTATTAAAGAAAAGAGAATATAACTCACTTTGAGTCCTTTACCCTATTACAATCCCATTGTCAGTTCTCATAGAGTCTTACTGTTTTTTCTCCAAAAACATTTCTCCTCATGCATGACCCGTAGCCTTCTTTCTAGAAGGCCAGGGGATAAAGTGGGCCTTCTCACCTGATGCATCAACATGCCTCCATGCCCCCAAAAGGGAAATTCTGTGAAGTACATTCTAGAAAATAGCACCTGCATGTGGCACCAGCTGTACCTATCATGTCCCCCTGGAGACAGGAAGGAGTATATACAAAATGAGATTTTTATGTTCCTCCCAAATAACCAGGGAACATCATATATGTAATGAGTTAGAAGCTCTCTTCACTTTGGATCTGCTATTTGAGTCACTTCAAAAAAATTATCTAAAATTAACATTAAAATAAAAAGTAGATACAAACATATAGCCTCCGCGGAGAGGTGAAGGCAGCGTGAAGACAGCCAAGACTCGCCGCACTGACACCACCAGAACCAGAAATTCTGCAACAGGGATTCATACTTTGTTTTTTTTTTTTAATTTTTTTATTAATTTTATTTCTTTCTGTATGTGTATGAATGTACTGCCCGCATGCAAGTTTGTGCACCCGTGTCGTGCAATGCCGCGGAGGTCAGAAGAGGGTGTCGGATTCCCCTGGAACTGGAGTTCTCCTGGAATTGGAGTTTCAGATGGTTCTCGGCCGCCATGTGGGTGCTGGGGATCGAACCCGGGTCCTCTGTAAGAGCGGTCGGCGCTCTTAACCGCTAGGCCATCTCTCCAGCCCCCATACTTTGTTTTATCTGTCCTCTCTATTAGTGGGGAGAGGAATTGTCTTTTATTTTACATTCTAAGAAAAATGTTACGTATATGATCTCACAAATGTTACTAACCTGTCTAAGGCTGCCAGGGAACCCAGGGAAGAATTTAGCGGTGAAGAGGTATTATTGTGTTTGCACCAAGGATGGTTTGGGTTAGGGGCAAAGAGGGCAGGGATAGTGAGAGCAACAAAGACTGGAGTGAAATAGTGTTTCCTTCCAAAAGTGAGAAAATAAAAAAACAATGGACAGAATAGATCCTATGTGGAATGAGAAAGAGGAGAGAAGGAAGCCTCCATGGACTTGATCTTGGAAACTCTAGGGTTAGAAAGTACCAAAGTGAGCATCAGATCTGGATAAAGGAAGTAGTAGAGCCTTCGTAAGGAAGTTTCCAGTGTCAAATAAAGTTCTTGGCTTCTCCCTTATTGATAGGCCAGTCAGCACACGCTGATATGGAAAAGGCATGCTAATGAAGGTGGGAGTGCTTGTACACAAATTTGGGGATGGGATTTGAATAGAAGTGAGTTATTTTAAATTAAATGCTCAATTGCACTTTGATCAAGCATATGTATTAAACTTACCTTTTTAGGTTCTTTCAATGTCCAGGATATCTAACATGATCCTTGTTTGATGTAGAAATTAAGACTGTCTTGTTTTCATAATGATGAGCCACTGGAGACTTTTAATCAGAAGAATGAATGAGGAGATCTCTTTATAACAACTAACTCCATCAGATGTGGAAGCAAAAGGAAAATTGTTTAGAAGCAGGCAAGAAGTATGACAGCGACTGAAGACTGGAAGGAGAAAAGGATACAAGAGAAGTGGCTTGGTGAGAAACACTGAACAGATGAATGGAGGTAAAGCTGGAGCAGTGGCTCAGAGCTGTAGAGAATTCGCTGCTCTTGCACAGAACCTGGTGTTCCCAGCATGCAAGGGCAGAATGCCCACAGGTACCAGACACACATGCAGTACTGCACATACAGACAGACATGCAGGCAAAACATACACGTAAAATAAAAATAAGATATTTAGGGCAAAAATAGATGATTGAAGGGTAACTATAGGATTCCAGAGTTGAACATGCATACGTGGACAAGATAGGGGCACATGTAGGCAATACATTCCTACATATAAAATAAAGATAATAAATAACTATTAAAATTTAAATAAATAAAAGACAACTAAATCAAGAGATTAATGCAAAGCAATAAAAAACATTTATTGCACACAGAGACTAAGTGTCTCTGAGATGCCCAGCTGTAAGTAATATCTCTCCAAGGAAACTTCTGTGCCTAAGGCTCACAGAACATGTTGGAACAATGGATAAACAGAATACTAATGCATCTTTCAACTCCAGTGAACACAGAAGGAAAAATGGGCCAAAGTGTAGAAAATAAGAGACTGCAGAGTACATGTCTCTGGATAGGACTCATTTTATACCTCACCTACAGAGGGTCCCAGAACAGGAGCAGAAATATTGTAAGAGCTAGGGGTGGTATGTAACCATAAGGAAACAGAGTTTCCCAGGCTTCTGGGAACTTGCTCATATGAACTTGCAGCAATGGTGACAGCATGCACAAGACCCATCAAACCCAGTCCGACAAAAACCCAACTTAGAACTGGGAAAACGGAGAAGAGGCCCCAACCTTAGCCAAGGGACTGTTGGCAACTGATTACTGCTGGGCGAGGGAAAGTTGTTTTTTTAATTTTTTTGTTTGCTTATTTTATGTGTACAAGTGGCCTGAATTTATGTAAGCGCACCCATGTGGTGGTTCAATGCCCATGAAGGTCAGAAGAGAGTGTCAGATCCCCTGGAACTGGAGTTATGGACAGTCGTTAGCCACTATGTAGATGCCGGGGTCGCAGGGGTTAGAAACCAGGACTTCTGCGCGAGCGGCCAGTGTTCTTAACTGCTGAGCCGTCGGAGTTGATCTTCTTTAAGGAAGTGATGCTAGAACAGGCTCCAGGGGATGAACTCCCATCAAGGGATGTCAGTGTACACAAACTTGACTCAATAGGCCTTAACATCTATGACAGAATGCATGAAGTCCAGTGGGGGTGTATAGGTCTATAGGGGTACAGACAGGGGAGGGGGTTTAAATATGATTAAGATTATAAAATGCACACAAATTCAATAAAATTTTAAAATTTTTAATTAAATTTTATAAAATAACTTTATTTGTCCATTGTCAACATATCTGGTACAGTTATTGATTGTGCTCCAGCAATAGCAAATAAAGGAGAGGGACTCAGAAAATTAATAGATGGTGCAATTACCACCCAAAACATTCAGGTATCATTGCATAAACAAAATGCAGATACTGTCATAAAAATTGTCATCCAGACTATGAAATTCACAAGGTCAAGGAATTAAATCACCAATTCCAGAAAATCTTTTTTTTTTTTTTTTTTTTAGTTTTAAAGGAGGGTTTAATTTAATTATGACACTGGGCCAACACTCAACTCAGGAGGAATGTGACCATGAGGAGCCGGTCACACAGCCTTTTATAAGCACAACAGCCAATCAGAGTTTAGCACAACAGTTAGCATTACCAATCAAAGGGAAGTGAACCAAGCAAACAAGGAAAATTGAACTTAATGGCATCTGCGAGCACTATCCCTGAGTTTTTATAATCCATTATTTCATTCCCCCCTATTGTTGTGAGTTCTTCAAATCCTTGAAGAAAGTTCATAAGAGTTGACCTCAGTAGGTGTTTCTGAGGTGAAATGATCTCTGCTAGGGAGGGTATTGTATTGAGTCCTTAGCACTATGATTTTAATAGAATTTACCTACTGGTTAATAAATCTGACAGTGAGTTAAGGATACATGGACTACAAGTTAGAGCAACCAGAAGGATAAGTTTACTGGCAGATCCAGGAAGTCTTCAGTTCCCAGCTGAGAAAGAAACTGGCTCTTTGAGGGGTCTTGACCCTAAACTGCCTAGCCAATTTTTAGCTCCTACTTTTATCACATTACCCTCCAAGGAGGTTACCCCAATTGCCAGGAGGGAATCGAGGTGCTGACCACTCTGATTTCTTCCATGCTGAAAAGAGGTGTAGGGGTGACAACTGAGGTGCCCCCTACTCAGTGGGTCTATCCAAAAGATCCCCAGAAGTGTAGTTATAGAGAGAACAAAGTCCTTGACTGGTGCCTGTGAAGGAGAAGTGAAGGCGAGAGTAGTTAGGTACATTTTCTAGGCAGAGAACCAGGAGATGAACAGGGTGAATTAAAATGTCCAACTTTAAAGTCTATTAGAGGGGCTGGAGAGATGGCCTAGCAGTTAAGAGCACCAACTGCTCTTACAGAGGACCCGGGTTTGATCCCCAGCACCCACATGGTGGCCAAGAACCATCTGGAACTCCAATTCCAGGAGAACTCCAGTTCCAGGGGAATCTGACACCCTCTTCTGACCTCCGCAGCATTGGTGCACAAACTTGCATGCAGACAGTACATTCATACACATATGGAAATAAATAAAATTTAAAAAAAAGTCCATTAGAATTTCTCAACAAGGGATTCCGAAGCATCCATTATTGGGCTTCTCCTTTTGTTCATTTGGCCATGGTGTCTGGACTCAGGATCTGCTTTCCAGGCATTTTGATAGTCACGGTGTGAGTTTCCTCTTAGGTAGTTGCTAAATAGAAAGAGGAAACATTATTTGACAACAACAGATCTCATATGACTTCAAGTGTAATATTTGGAAGCACAATCTCTCAGACTTTAAAGGAAATATAATGATTACTTATCTTTTGGGTATACTTTCCTTTTGGGTATTTAAGCCCATATCGTTAGGCCAGATCAACCAAGCTTTGTTTTCTCAAGGTCAGTTGAGAATCTGGTACTCAGAGGCCACTCAGATTTGGGGGGGGCATCTGGCTCCTTTTGGCTTTTCATTTACCAGTTCCATCCACAGGAGGACAAAGTCAGGTCTTGCAGGACCAGGCTTCCCTTTTTGATGCATGAAGAGACTTTCCTCTTTATAGACTGGACACTGGCTAGAGTCCCATTAGTGGATCTCCAAGATCTCCCTGCACAGGAGGACTGGTGACTCATAATTTCAAGACTTTTTAAGAGATGTCTCTATACATAGTCCCCTTGGACTTAGTTGGCATCAGAGGGCAAGAAACAAAGTTGTTCCTTAAGTCCTTGGCAGAATTGGTATGGACATTAAGTATGGTTGTTAACTATCCGGAAAGGCTAAGTTACACCAGCCTGATACTTTTAATTACTGTATAATAGTTTAGATAAGACTTGGACAAAAACCCAAGCAGTCTTGTATAATACTGACTGGAAGAGAGACTTAACAGCATAAGTTAAGCAAACATAGCCCATGAGAGAGAATTAAACAATTCCAGGCCCATCTTAAATGTAAACTGTCTATGACAATTTCAAACAGAAACAATCTCTTTCTTTCCCAGACCCCCCTATCCTGATTTATAGTTCTCCCAGAAAGGTAGGAGTTGTATCACACACCAGAAGACAGGAAATAAGCTAGTAAGGATTACCACAATTCCAGAAATTCTTTAAGAGAGTTGATACTGACTGTGGCAACACCAACTATTTTTCAAAAATAAAATGTCAAATGTTGGGTAGATTTTATGATCTGAGGCATTAAGTCACTTATGGAATCACAAACAAAATGCTAGGACTTGATAATAAAAATGGGGTTACAAATTTAGCACTGTTAGTGGATTTAACCTGTTCACTTAAATGAGTTAAATATGAGTCTTCAGGGTGAAAACCAACTTATGAATACAATGCTTCAAGTCATAGCAGTGCTCCAATTGAAACTGAAATTACAGCAAGTCCCACAACACATGAACAATGAAAACTAGGTAGCACTGCTTTTCAATTGATAAAAGAATTTGAGAACAGATTTCAAGATCTCTGGGAAAATAATGCCTTAGTATATTTACAATTCCATTTTTAGTCAACATAAATGTTTCCTGCCCATTTTCAAATAGCTTTTGTAGAGCTACAACCTGACACTCAAAGAAAAATTTGTCCATGTTTCTACCAGACACTGGTCTTGTCTTCCCAGAGATAGATAGCCCTCACTTCAAAATCACCCCTTATTCTGCTATTGTTTTTAAAAGCACCTATTTGTTTCATTTCACATAAAAATTGTTTCATTCCTCATAAGAAAAATCTTAATCACAAAATATGTATTTTAAAGGGTTGTATGAAGATAGAAGAATCATACTTTGAAATTTTACAAAGTTCCTGAAGCATAAAGGATGCCGGGTTTGGGGCTGGAGAGATGGCTCATCATTTAAGAGCACCGACTGCTCTTGCAGAGGACCCGGGTTTGATCCCCAGCATCCACATGGCAGCTAAGAACTGTCTTTAACTCCAGTTCCAGGGGAATCCGATGCCCTCTTCTGACCTCCACGGCGCTGCATGACATGGGTGCACCAATCTACATGCAGATAGTATTCATACACATAAAAAATTAAATAAATAAAAATTTTTTAAAAGTTAAAAAAAAAAGAGCATAACCACTAAAAAAAAAGGGGGATGCTGGGTTTGCCAGCACTTATACATCATTCTTTCTTTTTTGGTCTTTTCGAGACAGGATCTTCCTGTAGCCCCTGCTATCCTAGAGCTTGCTATGTAGATCAGGCTGGACTTGAACTCACAGAGATCCACCTCCTTCTGCCTCCCAAGTGCTGGGATTAAAGGCGTGCACCACCACACCCAGCCATGATTCTTTTTAAATATTTTTTTATTTCATGTGTGAATTATCTGCATTGTGTAAGTGCACCTGTGTCATGAAATGCCTGCAGAGGTCAGAAGAGAGTGTACTTCCTTCTGAAAAGACTCATTCCAAAATCAACAGATTTACTTACTTAATTTTGACTTCGGAGACAATTTTAGAAAAATATCAATTTCTCTGGTTCATAATATTTTCTTTTTTTTTTATCGATGCTTTGTGTATTTCATACATCATTTTCCAATTCAGTTCAGGCATATTTCCCTTTCCCTTCCCCCCACCCCACCCCATCCCAGATCATGCATTCTGCCATAACTGTCCTGCATCTTTCTCTCAGTTTTTTTTTCATTTTTTAGCAATAAGTGATAATTTATGAGTACAAGCATCCTTCATGTAAAACCAATTTGCAGGCAGTTGTGCCCAAACCCACACAGCTCACAGGTCCCACAATCCAGTGGGGGTGGGGTGGAGCTTGTATGTTCAATCAAGTTGATCAAATGAGTGTCCAGACTATATTGCTGTAGTTTCACCATTCACCCCAATTGTAGCCCTTACATTCTACCAAGCCCCCTCTTCCTCAGATTGTTCCCTAGTCTTAGAAAAGGGGCACAAGTGGATGAGAAGCAAAACAGTGTACTTTTTCTGGAGCTGTTGTCTTGGACTCTGGTCAATTCTGGCTGTTTCATTTCATGGTCTGACTGTTTGTCCAGGAATAACCTTTTGATCCTACTAATGANGAAAAATATCAATTTCTCTGGTTCATAATATTTCTTTTTTTTTTTATCGATGCTTTGTGTATTTCATACATCATTTTTCCAATTCAGTTCAGGCATATTTCTTTCCCTTCCCCCACCCCCCACATCCCAGATCATGCATTCTGCCATAACTGTCCTGCATCTTTTCTCTCAGTTTTTTTTTCATTTTTAGCATAAGTGATAATTTATGAGTACAAAGCATCTCATGTAAAACCAATTTGCAAGCAGTTGTGCCCAAACCCCACACAGCCCCTTGGTCCCACAATCTAGCAGGCGGGGGGTCCTGTATGTTCAATCAAGTTGATCAAATGAGTGTCCAGGCTATATTGCTATAGTTTCAGAATATTTTCATATTGTATTTTACGTTATACTCAAGATTCTGGAATGTAAAATATGAATTCTTTTCTCTCTCTCTCTTCAGCATTTGCATTATTAGGCTTCAAACTTTTGCTTTGCATAGACAGCTGAAATTATCCAATGTCATTATTTGCTTCAAGCAAACCAAAGAACACAGTTTGAAAAGCTGCCTTTTTCTTTAAAGCCAAGTTTTCATATAGCCAAGACTGGTCTTGAACTCTCTTTTTTTTTTTTTTTTTTTTTTTTTTGGTCTTTTCGAGACAGGGTCTCCCTGTAGCCCCAGCTGTCCTGGAACTCACTCTGTAGACCAGGCTGGACTTGAACTCACAGAGATCCACCTGCCTCTGCCTCCCAAGTGCTAGGATTAAACGTGTGCGCCACCACGCCTAGCTTGGTCTTGAACTCTTGATCCTCCTGCCTCCATCTCCAAAGTACTGGGATCACAGGCATGTGCCACCATGCTTGGCTGGAGAAACAGCTTCAACTCACATTTGAATTAATATTTATTCTGGTTAGAGCCTGACAACCTCATGTGACTATAAAAGGAAGTTGCCTAAAATGTCACATTACTTTCAGTGTAACCACAAAGCTTCCCCTTCCCCGTAATCTTAATTGAGACACCTATATTTTATGTCATATTTTTAATGTACGATTTTATTGAATTTTGTACATTTCTCCCTTATTTTTAGTTTATGTGTATGAGTATGTTGCCTGAATGTGTGTAAGTGCACTTGTGTCATCCAATGCCTGCGGAGGTCAAAAGAGAGTGTCTGATCTCTAGGAACTGGAGTTACGGCTGGTTGTTAGCCACCATGTTGGTGCTTGGAATCAAACCTTGGTCCTTTCCAAGAGCAGCCAATGCTCTTAACCACTGAGCCATCTCTCCAGCACTGAATTTTTGTACATTTCATACAATACATCTTAATCATATTTAGATACCCTCCCCTATTTTCACCCCCTCCCATAGCTTGCCCACAGGGTTTCATGCATTGTCATATATGTTAAGGCCTGTAGAGTCAAGTCTGTGTCCCTCAGTGTGAATTTATCCACTGCCTGTTCAGCCTGTCTAGCATCACCACTCCCTTAAAGAAGATCAACTCTCCCTCACCCATCAGTTATTAGCTGTCAATAGTTCCTTGGATAAGGTTGGGGCCTCTGGCCCATTTTCCCAGTTCCATGCTGATTGAGTTTGCACAGGTCTTGTGCATGCTATCACCATTGGTGCAAGTTCATAAGAGCAAGTCCCCAGAAGCCTGGAAGAATCTGTTTCCTTACATTTGTGCACCAACCCCAGCTCTTACAATCTTTCCACCACCTCTTCCACAATAGTCTCTGAGCACTGGGTAGGTGAGGTTTAGTATAGGAGTTCTATCCAGGGACACGCACTCTGTAGTCTCTTATTCTCTACACGTTGGCTAGTCGTGGCCTTCCATATTTATTGCCCTCTGTTTCATGAGGAAGCCTCATTTGTGAGAGTTAAGAGATGCATTAGTATTCTCTCCACCCCCTGTTCCACTATATTCTGTGAGCCTTAGGTGTAGAAGTTCCATTGCAGATGTGTCATTTAGGGCTGAGCATCCCACACTTATTCTCTATGTAACTCTGTAATAGTCTCATTCTGTTGCAAAAAGAAGCTTCTTGGATGATTAGTGACTGGTGTGCTTGTCTGTAAATATAAGGATCCATATTTAGCATACAACGAGAAATTACATTTGTCTAAAGATATGACAGACTTAGGGTTTTCTCTAGGATCTATGACCTCTCCAGCCATATATATTTGGTTAAAATGGAAGAGTAAGGAGACACTTAGGAAACAAGGCTGAAAAGGTACAAAGGATCCAGATTGTTCAGAGTTCAGGGACAGTTTACTCTAGCGAAAAGAAATCACTACAGGTACTTAAGCAGAATGCCCTGATTACAATTTCAGGAAGACTTGTCGGACAATGAGGTAGAAGATGGAGGAGCCACTAGTAACTTAAAGACAGAGGGCATTTATCTAATAAGATTAAAGAATGACAATAGCATACATATCTATATTGTATTGTTTCATAGATACTATACTAACATGCATTTATCTAATAAGACTAAAGAATGACAGTACATATCTATACTGTATTGTTTCATAGATACTATACTGACATGCATTTATCTAATAAGACTAAAGAATGACAATACATATCTATACTGTATTGTTTCATAGATACTATACTAACATGCATTTATCTAATAAGACTAAAGAATGACAATACATATCTATACTGTATTGTTTCATAGATACTATACTAACATGCATTTTCTCACCATTGTCACTGCAAGTTTATCAAAGAAAACTGCTAAGAAGAAAAACTAGCTTTTTCCTTCATTTTTTCTCAAATATCAGTCAAACTGCACTTACATGGGAGGTCATTTCCTCATCCACTAGGCAACCAAAGTGTGACCCTTGAGGACCAGATCCTCAATTGATCTTGAGAAAACAAAAACCTTGGTTAATCTGGGCTGTGTGGCCTTAAACATCCAAAAGGAAAATATAACCAGAAATAAATAAATAGTAAGTCCTGAGAAATTATACTTCAGGTATAAAACTTGAGATATTAGTAAAAAGACAAAAAGTTAAAAAAAAAAAAAAAAAGAGCACAGCGGTTTTGCCTGTCTTACTGGCAAGTGCAGCTACCCTGTGGCTGCCACTGCTTTTGCCATCCTTCAAAGACATGAGACACAGCTTTTCAACCTTCCAATATGGACTGAAGACTCATGTCTCTCCAAGAATCCTCCAAATCTTCAGTGCCAGATGAGGACTGCTAAGATGTCCAACTTGTGGACTGAGCTACTACTAGGGTTTCTGCCTCTTCAGAGTATAGACTGCCACTGTTGGAGTAACCAGGCTGTATCCCAGAAACCAGTACAGGAAGATCAAGACAGGATGTGGTGCTTACTGGACCTTATTTGGTGACCATGGGAAGGGAAAACCCCAGTGTGGAGCACAAGGGCAGAACTGATGGTGGTTTGGGCTTGCCAAGGATGAGCCTTTGATCATGACATCTTTCAGCCTAATAAAGAAAAAAATCATAAAATGAAGATGCTAAAACCTATGATATATGTGGCATGCATATATGCACATTTTGGAGTGATGCATATTGGAAGGAATAACAACAGCAACAGCAACAAAAACAACAAAAAGACTGGGTCAAAGAACTGACTGAAACAGTGAACTTCTGCTTGAAACAGTAAACTTCTGAATCGAGAATTTTGAGAGAGACTGAGAAAAAGATGAAAAACATGTTTGGCAGAATGCATGAGCTCTGGTTGGGGGAGCAGGGAGGGGGCACGGGTCTAGATTTGATTTGAGCTTTCGTATGAAATGCACAAAAACATCAATAAAAATTGGCTTTGAAAAAAAATAAACATTCACACACATTCATATATATTGTTCCCGCTTAAGCATAAGGGAGGTTCATGGAGGATTAGAGCTATGTTTTAGGTTATGAGAGGAGCACAAGGCTACTACATTGTTTTACATTATAAATAGGCTGAGATAGTGTTAAATGATCTCAAAACATAAGATTAATATTTTTAGGTTGAAAGGTTAGGTAAAAGTCATTTGTCCAGACCACGTCCATTTTGTAAAAGTCTGTCCAATAGCTCAGTTTACCTGGGACAATGTTATAAAGAAGTCCATTATGCTTTAACCCTATTCAGAAAGCATGTTTGAGATGAATGTCTTTGTTCTTGTTACTTTCTTCAGCCCTTTTCTTTATATCAAACCAACCCTCTGCCTTATCAACAAACACTCCATCTATGTTGGAGAAGGGACAAGTTTCCCAATTCTAGAATCACAAATAAAATCCAATTATACCTTTGAAATAAATGTGTTTTAATTTTATCTTTTGACATCCCATCTTATTAAATGTGTTACTGAAGGAAACCAAGAAAAAATTATTAGGGATGAACTAGTGATTAGTGGTAAAAAAGGACATGGAGGGAGAGACATTAGGATTTTTCTAGGAACATATGACAGAACTTTGTAACTATCGGATACACGAGGATGAGAAAGAATAAGAATAAAAAGTCATTTCTTGGGCTGGCGAGATGGGCAATATAACGCCTGAGGACCAGAGTTTGTATGCCTACAACCCACATAAAAGGCAGACACAGTAACACACACCTAGCACTCCTATGGCAAGATGGGAGTAGAGGCAATATGACTCCTCCACCCCCAGAAGCTTGCAGGGCAGCTAGCCTAGTGTACGCAGCAGTGGGCAGAACGAGATGGAGTCTGAAACAAGATGGAAGGTGAGAATCAACACTCATGCATGCTGTGGTATGTGTGTTCTCCTTCTCCAACAGACATGAGAGGAGAGAGAGAGAGAGGGAGAGAGAGAGAGAGAGAGAGAGAGAGAGAGAGAGAGAGAGAGAGAGATCATACACACACAAATAGCAATAATAATACATTTTTAGAAAATCATTTCTTAAGTATTAGGAATGTGAAGAAATGATACCAAAGATAGAAAATATCACAGAGAGATGGCTCAGTGGTTAAGAGCACTGACTGCTCTTGCAGAGGACCCGGGTTCCATTCCCAGCACCCACATGGCAGCTAGGAACTGTCTTTAGTGCTGGGCATGGTGGTGCACGCCTTTAGTCCCAGCACTTGGGAGGCAGAGGCAGGCAGATCTCTGTGAGTTCAAGGCCAGCCTGGTCTACAGAGCGAGCTCCATGCCAGCTGGGACTAAAGGGAGACCCTGTCTCAAAAATAAAAATAAAATAAAATATCACAGATAAAAATACAGAAATCACAAGTGTGAATTCAGAGGACAAGTTAGGCAATGGGTACTTCAGATATATTGCATTTGGAAAGATGAAAAACTACTGTTGTGTTGTTAGAGTAGGCAAATAAGCAAGATTATCTGTTGAAATTTCTTGAGTCAGGGGAAATTGTTTTTTGTTTTTTTCTTTTTCGACTGGCTCTCGTGAGGAGGTCTCTGTAGAGGTCTGGAGTAAGTGCTTCTCCCCCTGTCTGGTTTCTGATGGAGAAAATAACTTTTAGCTGCCAAAGTTCTGGGCCCCAAATGAGGAATCTTCTGCCTGAGTTTGATGCAAAAGGTATCTCTGCTTAGGGTCTGGGGTGGGGGTCGGGTTCTGTGAGTCCTGACATTAATGATATAGCGAACTTTTCCAGCCTGCAATTCCTACCTCCTAGCACAGCTCTTCTGGACCCAGCCACAGACATGCAGTCCTCTGTAAGTCTGCCTCTTCTCTACTTCATATCCCTGTTCTAAACATGCTTTCACTGACACTTCAGGCTGCCTTGAGCATACTGTCTCTCTTTACCTTCTCTCTAAAGCTTCCTTCTCCCTTCCGTGCGGCAGCTAGTCTACTACCTGCTCTAAACCTACACGGCTTCATGACTTTTCCCCCTTTTCCCTCCATTCTCTCCTCAGAGCAGCTGCCAAGACTCCCTGCTTTACCTGCCTTAAAGATTTTTCTTTAACATTCTAATAAAATTGTCCTACAGTTTTTGTTTGAGTCCATTCTTAAATTCTTTTATGAATGAGACTAAGATACCTCTAGGGGATTCTGTTTATCCTGTGTATCCGTGTGACACAATTTCTGGGGAGATATGAACAAACATCTACTCACCTCAGATAAGGAACCTGTGAGGACCAAGCTGACTCCATTTTAGCTTGGTCAGCTCCATCTTGGCCTAGAGTTCACCTCAAAGTTTTAAAAAAAAGAAGGGACAAACAAAGGCATGGTATAGATAAAATAATAGGATTTAACTTCTGCCAAAAAGCATACAGATAAATGCTTTATGGGAACGGAAGGTCCAGATCAGATAAAATAATAGGACAAGGGGTACAGAACAGGTGGACTGATCCAATGAAGAACTGCCTGGTCTGCAACCACCAAGACCCCACCAATCAGAGGAAAGGTCACTGTAACTGCAGTAAAACCCCCCTAACCCCTAACTGGGAATAAAAGCTAAAGCAAATTGGGTCTCGGGGGCGCTGCCCTCCAGTCCCATGGGAGTGTGCTCAGCTGGACGCGTCTTCTGCTCTATTCTGAGTTGCTGGTTGTTGTGGCTTCTTTTATGCTTGCTTGTAACTAACCCTCGCTTAAACTTATATCTACAACTATTTGTAGCCCCCCGGCACCTTTCTTGTGTGAGTGTGACGGATTGAGCCTAACGGAACCGATGACAGAACAAATAATACCATAAAGTCCAACTTGATGAACCACTAAGTTAATTGGTGTTACTTACAGGGGCATGGATGACTTAGGGACTCCTGCATCACTCAAAGCCCGCTCCAGCATAGATGACAACTTACAGAGGATCAAATCCTGAAGCTCTCTGCATGGCTTGCCTGCAGCTTGACAGGTCAGAGAGTCTCCTCTCAGCTGGTATGAGTGTCTCCTTACCAGGCCATACATTTCTTCTGGCTCTGCATTCAGATTTTCAACTGCCTACTTGTAGAGGCTGTGGAGATGGCTTGGTGGCACATAGTAATCTCAGTGCTGGGGAGGCAGACAGGCAGATCTCGGAAGCTCACTGGCCAGCCAACCTTGTCTAATCAGCAAGCCCCAAGACCCAGTGAAACCCTGTCTTTCAGTGTGGGTTCGTCAATGGGTCCACCAAGAATCCCATCCCTGTAAGACACTGTATTTCTAAGGAAACAGAGTCTTCCAGCAGCTGGTCAGTTACTTGAAGCAATGGTGACTGCCTGCACAAGTCCTCTGCAAGCTCAAACCAGACACAATCCCAGCATAGACATGGGGAAGTGGGCAAGAAATCCCAACCCAACCCAAGGAACTCTTTCAGTTTCTTAAAACCAAGTTTCCACACTTTTATTTTTGCATATGCATTTCCTGCTGCCTATAACATGCCTTTCACCCCCATCTCTACCCTCCACATCCTTTCACTCACCCTTCAGTTCTTGGTTCAGTGATATCATGCCAAATCTCCTTGTTTCAGAAGTTCTCATTAACTTTGCTTCCCCTTAGCACTGACAAACCACAGTTCTTTTTTTTGTTGTTCTTTTTTTTTTTTTTTTTTTTTTTTTTTTTTTTTTTGTCGAGAAGGGTCCGTGAGCTCTGGCTGTCCTGGAACTCACTCTGTAGGACCAGGCTGGCTTTGAAACTCATAGAGATCCGTCTGCCTTGCTCCCACGTGCTAGATTAAAGGNGCTCCAGCTTCGGGTAGACTGGAGCCCTCACAGGCTTGCGGGCTCTGGCGTCCTTCGCTGTGTGTTGGTGCAGTCCTCCCGGCAGGGTGCGCCAGCCGCGGACTCCCATGTACCTGTACTCTCCCAGCCAGAATGCACTATTTTCCATTCCCTGGGTTTACTATTTTTTTTTTTTCTTTTTTCTTTTGGTCTTTTTGAGACAGGTCTCCCTGTAGCCCCAGCTGTCTTGGAACTCACTCTGTAGACCAGGCTGGCCTTGAACTCACAAAGAAGATCCGCTGCTCTGCCTCCCGAGTGCTGGATAAGGCGTGTGCCACCACGCCCGCTGGGTTTACTCTTAACAATCAAATATATTAATCAATGAAAAAATATGTTTTTGGTCTTTTTGAGACAGGGTCTTCCTGTAGCCCAGGCTGGCCTTGAACTCAAAAGATCTCCTGCCTCTGCGCACTGAGTGCTTGGATTAAAGGCGGTGGGCCACCACGCCTGACTGAAAAAATATTTTTAAAACAAAATGTCTGACGTTTAAAACTTTTGTTACGTGCCCCCCCCCACCAAAAAAAAAAAGTCTAGTGCTTTGGGGTTGTGGAGGATGAAATTGGAAGAGCCCACAGAATTCAGTAGTTACTGGTGTGCATTGAATCCAATTTTATCTTCCAAAACTTGACAGTTGTGTTTTCTACCTTACACAAACGGACACATTCCTAAAATCTAGAGTGCTTAACTCTTCTAAATACTTCGTAATACTTCTTACCCCAGCTTGCTTTTTCCCAGGATCTTTGCAGTATCTCTGAGGAACTTTAGGATTTGTAGAGGAAGACAATAGAATGAATAAATAGAAATAATGAGAGAAATAGATTGGGGAGATTTGAATGACTATTTCTTGATTGGCAATATCCAACACTAAGCCCCGAATTCTTTTTTCAGGAACAAATATTCCATTTTCGGGTTATAGTTGTGTGAATTTTTCTATGGTATAGAATCTCTTATCAATATGTCTTGTAGATGATTCATTTTTCTTCCTAATTTGTGCAAATTCCAACAAAATCCTTATACCTTAAACTGAGAGCTTGCACAGGCTAGGACAGGCTTAGCTTGGAATTGCAATGTAGGCCTGGCTAGCCTTGATCTCAAGGGCTTCCTGCCTCTTCTTCCCACTCGTACTGGCATCAGAGGCCTGTACCGTGATAACCAGCAAGTGGACATTTCAAACTCATAACCTCAGTACTATAATCATACCTACTTTATACGTAATGCTTCATATGATTGAATATCCAGTGTTCAGCTTTCTACTTTTCCCTCTTTCAACTCAGAATCTAATCAGATTGGCACATTGTGATTGCTTGGTATGTCTGTTTCTTTTTTTTTTTTTTTTTTTTATAATTTTTTTTTAATTTAATTTTATTTATTTTTTGTATGTGTATGAGTGTACTGTCTGCATGTAGTTGTTGCACCCGTGTCGTGCAATGCCGCGGCGGTCAGAGAGGTGTCAGATTCCCCTGGAACTGGAGTTCTCCTGGAATTGGAGTTTCAGAACGGTTCTCAGCCGCCATGTGGGTGCTGGGGATCGAACCCGGGTCTCTGTAAGAGCGGTCAGCGCTCTTCAAACCGCATAGGCCATCTCTCCAGCCCCCGTCTTGTTTCTTTTACTCTATAAAATGTCTCCATTCCTTCCCCAACCTCACCCCGCCTCAAGTTTGTTTATTAATAATTAATTAATTAATTATTATTTATTGGGTATTTTTTGAGACGGGTCTCCTGGTAGCCCCAGCTGTCCTGGAACCAACTCTGTAGACCAGGCTGGCCTTGAACGCACAGAGATTCCACCTTCTGCCTCCCAAGCACTGGGATTAAAAGGCTTTATTTTTTAAAGGAGCCAGATGGTTTGGCTTTTGCTGATTCTAAGAGGTGCAGCATAACTTGGTTTCCTTTTAATTGCCACACAATTCTCTTGTGTATAGTTTTAACCCATCAGCATCTTTATAGGTTCAAATAGTGCCAACTGGTTATATGGTTATGCTTGTTAACCAATCCTTTATATCTTAGCTTACCTTCACCTCTTTGTTGACATTTTCAAGCCCCTTCAACTGTGGCTCTGTGCCTGCATGATTGCTCCTATCATTTTTCGTTTTTTCCCCTTTTGTCTTCCGAGTATGGAGGAATAATAGAAAAGAACAGCAGAATGAGAATAAGTCACTTTCCCTGGACACCGCTGGCATATTGTTATCCTGCCTGTTCACCTCTCCTCCCTACTGTCTTTGCTCAATTATTTCTAAGTTCTGTGGTGATTTGAGAGAGGTATCCCCATAGGCTGTGTAAGTATTGGAATACTTGCTTCAGTAGGTGGCACTGTTTTCAGAGGTTTCGGAGGCGAGGCCCGTGCTGGCGAAGCAGTCACTTGGGTGGGCTTTTGAGAGTTCATACTGTGTCCGGTTTTCCCCTCTGCTGCTTCCTGTGCCTGGCCTGAAGATGTGAGTCGCTCAGCTTTCACTCTGGCTGCCTCCTGCCAAGGTCTCCAGCCCTGATGGTCTCTTATCCCTCTGAAACCCTAAGCCCACAAACCCTCCTTCTATAAGTTGCCTTGGTCTTGTTTTTTACCACAGCAACAGATATAAGTTCCAACCTTTTGAATTCTGCCTTATCTGTAAACTCTCAAGCTACTTTCTAAAGATACTGTTGATCTTCATTTGTCTTAAGTCTTTTTTTTTTAACTTCTTAAGAGTATTTGATAATTTATTCAATAAATACATTTATTGGACCACCAATACTATTTAGTGTGATTCGATATATTCTATGCGATTTATTTTTTCATTTATTTTATTTGAAAGTGTTTATTGTATAATTGTTATGCCTGCATGTGTGTAGTGTTGTACCCATGTTATGCAGTGTCGGAACTGGAGGTTACAAACAGTTGTTAGCTGCCATGTGGTGCTGGGATTTGAACTTCAGGTCTCTACAAGAGCAGCCAGTGCTCTTACTGCTAAGCCATCTCTCCAGTCCCATTACTGTGATATTTTTTGATGATTTGATAAGTGAGCAAAAATTCCAGCACTTGAGAGACTGAGGGAGCAGGATGCTTGAGTCTACATAGTGGACTCAAAAAACAGCGAGCTGGCTCAGCAGTTAAGAACACTAGCTATGTGGGTTGTTTCTATCGCTGTTGGTGGCCACAATCCATATGATATTATTCCCTCCTAGAACCAGCTGGCGTTCTACAAGATGCAGCTTTGGAGGTGTCTCCTGCCGGCAGGCTAACAGCTCCTAAACTGAGCTTCTGCAAGAAGGGGGGCAGGGGGACCTTGGAAAGTTACCAAGGAGAGAAAATGGCTCAGAGAGAGAAGGTCTGGGAGGAAGATTCAAGTTGTAACTCAAGGCTTTTATACCAACTCTTGCATGGGCTGGGACACATACACACATTGGGGGCTGGGGCAGGCAACTGGGACAAGGAAGCCTTGTTCTTTCCTAAGAGATCAAAGACAGACTCAGGCTTCACAGGTCTGTGAGGATAACAGCAGGGGTCGAGGCTTCGCTGCTTTGCTGAGTGCTTTTAAGTGCTTCTGCCAAAAGAATGCCTATATAGCTACTCCTTGCAGGGGACCTGGATTTGGTTCCCAGCACCCACATGACTGCTACAAGCCCATAATCTCCAGTTCGGGATTTCCTTCTTCTGATCTCTGTATGACACAGGTGCACTTAGGCGCATGGAGGCAATACATTTCACACATAAATAAAATAAAAATAAAATTTAAAAAACCCACAGAGACTGAGGATATAGTTCAGTGATAGTTTGCTTGCCTAAAATGCATAAGGCCCTGAAAAAAAGGAAAAGAAAAGAAACACTGTGTCTTTTTCTTTCTTTTTTTAAAAAAATTTATTTAAATTTTTTTATTAATTTTATTTATTTATGTATGTGTATGAATGTACTGACTGCATGAAAGTCTGTGCACCCGTCATGCAATGCCGCGGAGGTCAGAAGAGGGTCTCGGATTCCCCTGGAACTGGAGTTCTCCTGGAATTGGAGTTTCAGACGGTTCTCGGCCGCCATGTGGGTGCTGGGGATCGAACCCGGGTCCTCTGCAAGACCGGTCGGTGCTTCTTAACACTAGGCCATCTCTCCAGCCCTAAAAAAATTTATTTTTAGCCAGGCATGTTGGCAACACCTTTAATCCTAGCACTTGGAGGCAGAGGCAGGTGGATCTTTGTGAGTTCAAGGCAGCCTGGTCTACAGAGTGAGTTCCAGGACAGCTGGGGCTACAGGGAGACCCTGTCTCGAAAAGACCAAAAAAAAAATTATTATTTATTTTTATGTGTATGGATGTACTGTCTGCATGTAGGTTTGTGCACCCGTGTCATGCAATGCCACGTAGGTCAGAAGAGGGTGTTGGATTCCCCTGGAACTGGAGTTAAAGACGGTTCTCAGCCGCCATGTGGGTGCTGGGGATTGAACCCAAGTCCTCTGCAAGAGCAGTCGGCGCTCTTAACTGCTAGGCCATTTCTCCAGCCCCCAGTCTTTCTTTTTCAAAAATTTCTTGTTTCAAAAATTACTATAAAACTGAACTGTGGGGCAGGCGTGGTGGCCGCACACCCAAGTTCTTTTTTTTGTGTTCTTTTTTTTTTTTTTTGTTTTTGTCTTTGGAGACAGGCTCCCTAGCCTGGCTGTCCTGGAACTCACCTGTAGGACCAGGCCTGGCTTATGAAACTCAGAAGATCCAGTCTGGCCTTGCCTCCCAAGTGCTAAGATTAAAGGTGTGCGGCCACCACGCTGGCCCCACAGTTCAGTTTTATAGTAATTTTTGAAACAAGAAATTTTTGAAAAAGAAAGACTGGGGGCTGGGCGAATGGCCTAAGCAGTTAAGAGCGCGCGTCTTGCGTGGCCCTGGGTTCACTCCCCAGCACCACATGGCGGCTGGGAGAAACCGTCTTTAACTCAGTTAGGGGAATCCAACACCCTATATCCTTGGAACAAAAGGTTAAAAAAAATAAAAAAAAAAAAAAAAAAAAAAAAAAAAAAAATAATAATTTTTTTTTTGGTCTTTTCGAGGACAGGGTCTCCCGTAGTTCCAGCTGTCTGGAACTCACTCTGATAGACAGTGGCTGGCCCTTGAACTCACAAAGATCCACCTGGCCTTGCCTCCCCAAGTGCTAGGATTAGTGTGCGCCACCATGCCTGGCTAATAAATAAATTTTTTTAGGGCCCCCTCGGGTGGGGGGGGTGGATGGCAGACGCATGGCCTAGTGTTAAGAGCGCCGACCGGTCTTGCAGAGGACCGGGTTCGCTCCCCAGCACCACATGGCGGCCGAGAACCGTCTGACAACTTCCAATTCCAGGGAGAACTCCAGTTTCAGGGGAATCCGAGACCCTCTTCTGAACCTCCGCGGCATTGCATGACACGGGTGCACCGACTTTCATGCAGTCAGTACATTATCCACATAACATAAATAAATAAATTAATAAAAAATTAAATAAATTTTTTTAAAAAGAAAGAAAACAAGACCACAGTGTTTCTTTTTCTTTTCCTTTTTTTTTCAACTCAGGGCCTTATGCATTTTAGGCAAGCAAACTATCACTGAACTATATCCTCAGTCTCTTGGGGTTTTTTAAATTTTATTTTTATTTTATTTTATGTATGTAAATGTATTGCCTCCATGCGCCTAAGTGCACCTGTGTCATGCAGTGAGGAGGTCAGAAGAAGGTGTTGGATCCCCTGGAACTGGAATTATGGGCAGTTGTTAGCAGTCATGTGGGTGCTGGGAACCAAATCCAGGTCCCCTGCAAGAGTAGCTATATAGGCATTCTTTTGGCAGAAGCACTTAAAAGCACTCAGCAAGCAGCAAAGCCTCGACCCCTGCTGTTATCCTCACAGACCTGTCAAGCCTGGGCTGTCTTTGATCTCTTAGGAAAGAACAAGGCTTCCTTGTCCCAGTTGCCTGCCCCAGCCCCCAATTGTGTGTATGTGTCCCAGCCCATGCAAGAGTTGGTATAACAGCCTTGAGTTACAACTTGAATCTTCCTCCCAGACCTTCTCTCTGAGTCCATTTCTCTCCTTGGGTAACTTTCCAAGGTCCCCTCCCCCCTTCTTGCCAGAAGCTCAGTTTAGGAGCTGTTAGCCTGCCGGCAGGAGACACCTCCAAAGCCTGCAGTCTTGTAGAACTGCCAGCCTGGTTCTAGAAGGGAAGAATATCATATGGATTGTGGCCACACAACAGCCGATAGAAACAACCCACATAGCTAGTGTTCTTAACTGCTGAGCCAGCTCTCTTGTTTTTTTGAGTCTCACTATGTAGACTCAAGATCCTGCTCCCTCAGTCTCTCAAGTGCTGGAATTTTTGCTCACTTATCAAATCATCAAAAAATATCACAGTAATGGGACTGGAGAGATGGCTTAGCGGTTAAGAGCACTGGCTGCTCTTGTAGAAGACCTGAGTTCAAATCCCAGCAACCACATGGCAGCTAACAACTGTTTGTAACTCCAGTTCCAGACACTGCATGACATGGGTACACTTACACACATGCAGGCATAACACTTATACAATAACACTTATAAAAAATAAAATAAAATAGAAAATAAAAGAAATAGAATATAAATCACATAGAATATAAATCACACTAAATAGTATTGGTGTCCAATAAATGTATTTATTGAATAAATTATCAAATACTCTTAAGAAGTTAAAAAAAAAAGACTAAGACAATTGAAGATCAACAGTATCTTTAGAAAGTAGCTTGAGAGTTTACAGATAAGGCAGAATTCAAAAGGTTGGAACTTATATCTGTTGCTGTGGTAAAATACCAAGACCAAGGCAACTTATAGAAGGGTTTGTTGGGCTTAGGGTTTCAGAGGGATAAGAGACCATCAGGGCTGGAGACCTTGGCAGGAGGCAGCCAGAGTTGAAAGCTGAGCGACTCACATCTTCAGGCAGGCACAGGAAGCAGAGAGGGGAAAACCGGACACAGGTATGAACTCTCAAAGCCCACCCCAAGTGACTGCTTCAGCCAGCACGGCCTCGCCTCCGAAACCTCTGAAAACAGTGCCACCTACTGGAAGCAAGTATTCCAATACTTACAGCCTATGGGGATACCTCTCTCAAATCACCACAGAACTTAGAAATAATTGAGCAAAGACAGTAGGGAGGAGAGGTGAACAGGCAGGATAACAATATGCCAGCGGTGTCCAGGGAAAGTGACTTATTCTCATTCTGCTGTTCTTTTCTATTATTCCTCCATACTCGGAAGACAAAAGGGGAAAAAACGAAAAATGATAGGATGCAATCATGCAGGCACAGAGCCACAGTTGAAGGGGCTTGAAAATGTCAACAAAGAGGTGAGGTAAGCTAAGATATAAAGGATTGGTTAACAAGCATAACCATATAACCAGTTGGCACTATTTGAACCTATAAAGATGCTGATGGGTTAAAACTATACACAAGAGAATTGTGTGGCAATTAAAAGGAAACCAAGTTATGCTGCACCTCTTAGAATCAGCAAAAGCCAAACCATCTGGCTCCTTTAAAAAATAAAGCCTTTAATCCCAGTGCTTGGGAGGCAGAGGTAGGTGAATCTCTGTGAGTTCAAGGCCAGCCTGGTCTACAGAGTTGAGTTCCAGGACAGCTGGGGCTACCAGGAGACCCTGTCTCAAAAATACCAATAAATTAATTAATTAATTAATTAATTAATTAATTAAACAAACTGTGAGGCGGGGTGAGGTTGGGGAAGGAATGGAGACATTTATAGAGTAAAAGAAACAAGACGGGGGCTGGAGAGATGGCCTAGCGGTTGAGAGCGCTGACCGCTCTTACAGAGGACCCGGGTTCGATCCCCAGCACCCACATGGCGGCTGAGAACCGTCTGAAACTCCAATTCCAGGAGAACTCCAGTTCCAGGGGAATCCGACACCCTCTTCTGACCTCCGCGGCATTGCATGACGGGTGCACAGACTTTCATGCAGTCAGTACATTCATACACATACATAAATAAATAAAATTAAATTAAAAAAAATTATAAAAAAAAAAAAAGAAACAAGACATACCAAGCAATCACAATGTGCCAATCTGATTAGATTCTGAGTTGAAAGAGGGAAAAGTAGAAAGCTGAACACTGGATATTCAATCATATGAAGCATTATGTATAAAGTAGGTATGATTATAGTACTGAGGTTATGAGTTTGAAATGTCCACTTGCTGGTTATCACGGTACAGGCCTCTGATGCCAGTACGAGTGGGAAGAAGAGGCAGGAAGCCCTTGAGATCAAGGCTAGCCAGGCCTACATTGCAAATTCCAAGCTAGCCTGTCCTAGCCTGTGCAAGCTCCTCGTTTAAGGTATAAGGATTATGTTGAATTTCCAAATTAGGAAGAAAATGAATCATCTAAGACATATTGATAAGAGATTCTATACCATAGAAAAATTCACACAACTATAACCCGAAAATGGAATATTTGTTCCTGAAAAAAGAATTCGGGGCTTAGTGTTGGATATTGCCAATCAAGAAATAGTCATTCAAATCTCCCCAATCTATTTCTCTCATTATTTCTATTATTCATTCTATTGTCTTCCTCTAACAAATCCTAAAGTTCCTCAGAGATACTGCAAAGATCCTGGGAAAAAGCAAGCTGGGGTAAGAAGTATTACGAAGTATTTAGAAGAGTTAAGCACTCTAGATTTTAGGAATGTGTCCGTTTGTGTAAGGTAGAAAACACAACTGTCAAGTTTTGGAAGATAAAATTGGATTCAATGCACACCAGTAACTACTGAATTCTGTGGGCCTCTTCCAATTTCATCCTCCACAATCCCCAAAGCACTAGACTTTTTTTTTGGGGGGGGCACGTAACAAAAGTTTTAAACGTCAGACATTATTGTTTTAAAAAATATTTTTCAGTCAGGCGTGGTGGCCCACGCCTTTAATCCAAGCACTCAGTTCGCAGAGGCAGGAGGATCTTTTCGAGTTCAAGGCCAGCCTGGGCTACAGGAAGACCCTGTCTCAAAAAGACCAAAAACATATTTTTCATTGATTAATATATTTGATTGTTAAGAGTAAACCCAGCGGGGCGTGGTGGCGCACGCCTTTAATCCTAGCACTCGGGAGGCAGAGGCAAGCGGATCTTTGTGAGTTCAAGGCCAGCCTGGTCTACAGAGTGAGTTCCAAGACAGCTGGGGCTACAGGGAGACCCTGTCTCAAAAAGACCAAAAGAAAAAAGAAAAAAAAAAATAGTAAACCCAGGGAATAGGAAAATAGTGCATTCTGGCTGGGAGAGTACAGGTACATGGGAGTCCGCGGCTGGCGCACCCTGCCGGGAGAACTGCACCAACACACAGCGAAGGACGCCAGAGCCCGCAAGCCTGTGAGGGCTCCAGTCTACCCGAAGCTGGAGCACTGACCCAGGGGCTGTCGGGAAAGAAGAGACGGAATCACAAGGCCGAACAAGCCGCTCTCCGAACCCTCCTTACCCTAGAGGCGGAGACCGCGGCAGCCTCCCCTCCGCCCCTCCCGGGTGCAGTCAAGGGGAGAGCCAGGCGGACCGCACCGCCACACACACACCCTACGCTACTTGTATGTAGGCCGGACTGCCGACACTACCGCGCTACAGCCCCGCGGGTTCCGACTTCTCGGGCTCCACGCCCCCAAACGCTCACGGGGAGAGCCAAAAGAAAATGTGCACCAATCGTTATGTAGACCAGGAGGACGACTGGCCCCTTAACCAATGAGAGAACTGGTGGGCGGAGTCGAGGGCGCGGTATCACTCCTGGGTTTAAATGAAGCCAGCCGACCGTTAACTGCAGCTCGGCGCCGGGGTGGGTGGTGCGCTTGCGCGTGAGGATTCCCTTCAGGTCCATAGTGGTCGGCGGCGGCTGCGGCTGTGTTGAGCGAGGACGACCTACGTTGTGCCGGGCTGCAGCAGACCGCTGTGCTCCTTCCCCTTGGGGGCACTGCTCCGAGTTGCCGCTGCCTGTCCCCAGCATTCGAGGTAAATCTGGACCGACCGTGCCCTCCCCGCGCGGCGCTGAGCAGAGGTGGGCCTGGCCCTGGAGGTCTCTGCTCCCCTGCCGGGTCAGGCCGTTCGCCCTGCCGGGGGTCGAGCGGCGAGCGCTCAGGGCGCGGAGCCGAGGAAAGGGAAGGAGCCGAGCTGCGGGCTCGCCCAGGGCCAGATGGCACGGCTATTGTCTTTATTGCTTCACAATGGAGGGAAATCCCGCGTTTGGATCACACCTATTGTGGACCGTGCATTGTGTATGCTTGGGATTTAGGATAGCCCATAAACCTGAGGAACCTATGTAGTCCTACCCCAAGTGAAAATACAGTATAAGAGTAATGCAAATTAAAACATCACAATGTCTTAAGTTAGTAAGAATTTTCATTACCCTGGGCTGATGAAAAGAAAAAACACTCTGACTCGTGATTTGGAGGTAATCAGTTTTTCAATAGTGTTGGACTTAGAATTTAAATTACACCGTAAGCTGTTATATCCATTTCCATGAATCTAAGGAGTTAACCCACCCTCAAAATCTTTTCAGTTATAAGTAGCTAAACCTGGAGCATTAATATAGCTTAAGTTTTGTGGAGTTTGTTTGGGGGGAGGGGCCTCCCTCTAGCCCCAGTTGGCTTGGAACACTACATAGACCAGGCTGGTCTCAATCTCTTAAGAGATCCACCTACTTCTGCCTCAAAAGTGCTGAACCACACCTGGCTGTTAAGATTTTTTAAGAAAAGATACTATTAGGTATTTTGACCAATATTAACCATATTTATTCACGAAATACAAGATGCTTTAGTTTCCATATAAGTTTCCCTCTAGGTAATGAGAAAAGATGGTGATGTGTTTATTAGGGGGAAAAAACCTGTAGGCCTTATGATAAGTTGTATTTAACTATCTGTAAGCCTTTGAGGAGTAAAATGGATGGGACAGAGGTCTAAAGAAATGGCTTAAGAGTTTAGAGCATTTGCTACTCTTGCAGAGGACCTGGGTTTGGTTCTTAGCACCCACAAGGTGGGTAACAACCATCCAGGACCAGTTCCAGGGGGCTCACTGTCCTCTTCTGGCCTTCACAGGCACTAGATTCACCCTACACTTATATACAATGCAGGGAAAGCATGGATATTTAGAAATGGTTAAGTTGGGGCTGGAGAGATGGATCAGCAGTGAAGAGCACTGGCTGCCCCTGCAGAGACCTATGTTCAGACCCAGCACCCACATGGCAGCTATTAACAGTCCCTAACTATCTGATACTCTTCTGGCCTCCATGGCATTGCAAGCAGTGCAGCACTTACAAACATGCAGGCAAACTAAAGTGGGTTTTTTTGTTTTGTTTTGTTTTTTGTTTTTATAAGAAGAGCTGGGCATGGTAGTGCATACCTTTAATCCCTGCATTCAGGAGGCAGGGGCAAGTGGATCTCTGTGTGATTGAGGCCAGGCTAGTCTCCATAGTGAGTTCTAGGCTAGCTGGGGCTACAGGGAGACCCTGTCTGAAAAAGACCAAAAATGAAAAAATTTTATTTTTATTTTTATTTTTTTGGGTCTTTTCGAGACAGGGTCTCCCTGAAGCCCCAGCTGTCCTGGAACTCTGTAGACCAGGCTGGCCTTGAACTCACAAAGATCCTCCTGCCTCTGCCTCCCAAGTGCTAGGACTAAAGGCGTGCTCCACCACGCCCGGCCAAAAATGAAATAAATTTTAAAAATTAAAAAGGAGAAAGTAGCCAGGAGTGGTGGTGCACACCTTTAATCCCAGCGCTCAGGAGGCAGAGACAGACTGTGTAGACCAGGCTGGCCTTGAACCAGGCCTTCACCAGGCCTGCTCTTGCCTCACCAGTGCAAGGTTAAAGGTGCCACCAGGCCCAGCCTCCTCCTTTTCTTTTTCCTGACTTTAGTTCTTAATTTGGAATTTGTATGTTAGCTCTGATGAGTAATTTTGGAAAAATACATTTGGGGGGGGGCTTCTCATTTGCCACATCTGTGATGAGTACTGATAATGAGGTCACTAAATTTTTATAGATTTGATAGCTACCCTCATAAGGATTTTACTAAAAGACCTAAGGCCTTGAACACTTTTCATTCTATAGACTCTCATACAGCTTTTTAATTAGGACCTTTTTCTAATGTACTATTGCTTTAGAGTTGACTAGTTAGATTTTTGTGTTCATGTTTTGCCTACATGTGTATATAGGTGCATGACATGTATGCAATGCCCACAAAGGCCTTCTAGAAGAGGGTGTTGGAGACCATGAAACTGAAGTTAGGACAGTTGGTAGCCACCCTGTGAGTACTAGAACCCAAACCTGGGTCCACTGCAAGAGCAACCAGTGCTCTTAACCACCGATCAAGACAGCTCTCCAGCCCCTAAATGAAGACTATTTCTTACACGATTTTTCTTTTCTAGGTTTCATTCTTTTTTTTTTTTTGTCTTTTTGAGACAGGGTCTCCCTGTAGCCCCAGCTGTCCTGGAACTCACTGTGTAGACCAGGCTGGCCTTGAATTAACTCGAATACTGCCAATCAAGGCATGCCCACAATAAGGTAAGAAGCTGAAAAATAACTTTGGTTTGTTCTTCTGTGTTTTTTGTTTTTCTTTTTGAGACAGGGTCTCCCTGTAGCCCCAGCTGTTCTAAAACTCATTCTGTAGACCAGGCTGGCCTTGCCTGCCTCCCAAGTGCTAGGATTAAAGGCGTTCACCACCACCCCACACCCTACATGTTTAAGTAAAGTTATTCTACCATGCTCAGTGATGCAAATAAGAACAAGACCTTGGGGCTGAAGAGTGGTTAACAGCACTTATGCTCTATGAGAGAACCAGAGTAGGGATCCCAGTGCCCCTATCAAGTGGTTCACAAATGCCTATAACAAGGGCTCCAACATCCTCTCCTAACCCCCCTGGGTACCTGTGCAGACACACAAACATACACATGCATAAATCTTTTTAAAGAAAGGTCTTTATACTTTAAACATTAAAGGACAGAACAACCATTTAAAGAATATTACATTGACAAGATTTTTTTTTTTGCAGGGGGGCGGGGGGCTTTTTGAGACAGGGTCTCTCCCTCTAGCCCCAGCTGGCCTGGAACTCGTTATGTAGACCAGGTTGGCCTTGAACTCATGTAGATCCGCCTGCCTCTGCCTCCCAAGTGCTGTGATTAAAAGGGCCACCAC
>VZQC01005228.1:310302-337418 GCA_009823505.1 Rhizomys pruinosus
TTCCTCCATTGTGTCTTCTTGGCCCCCTTGTCAAATATGAGGTGGCTGAAATTGTATGAGCTCAGGTTTGGATCTTCAGTTTTATTCCATTGGTCAACAGGTGTGTTTTTGTGCCAGTACCAGGCTGTTTTTATGACTATAGCCTTGTAGTATAGTTTGATGTCTGGTATAGCGATCCCCTCGTATTGCTCTTTTCACTCAGGGTTGCTTTGGCTATTCGGGGTCTTTTGTTTTTCCAAATGAAATTGAGGATGTTTTTTCCAAGCCTGTGAAGGACTCTTGGGGATTTTGATTGGGATTGCATTAAATCTGTACACTACTTTGGGTACGATGGACATTTTTACTATATTTATTTTCCCAATCCATGAGCATGGGAGGTTTGTCCATTTTCTGATGTCTTCCTCAATTTCATAGGAAGAATCTCAAGAGAATAGTATGAAAATTTACTTTTAAATTCTTAATAGAATAAGACACTTAGGCAAAGCTCTTTATAAGAATTATGATTAGGCCGGGCGTGGTGGCGCACGCCTTTAATCCTAGCACTCGGGAGGCAGAGGCAGGCGGATCTCTGTGAGTTCAAGGCCAGCCTGGTCTACAGAGTGAGTTCCAGGACAGCTGGGGCTACAGGGAGACCCTGTCTCGAAAAGACCAAAAAAAAAAAAGAATTATGATTAGTGACTATCTCATTTGCCTTGAAAAACAGTGGCAATAATAAATGAGATACTGGCCAGGCGTGGTGATGCACACCTTTAATCCTAGCACCTGGGAGGCAGAGGCAGGAGGATCTGAGAGTTCAAGCGCAGCCTGGTGTACATAGCAAGTTCCAGACCAGCTAGGGCTACAGGGAGACCCTGTCTCAAAAAATAGATGGACGGGCGGATGGACGGGATTCTCTCAATCAGGTTTTAGTGAATTTGAACACAAGGCAGATAGCAAGGGGTGCATAACTTACAATTGTTTTTTGCTTCATTTCTTTTAGATAGGGATGAGAATGTTTAAACCCTCGTTTGTTGAATTCTTTGTGTATGAGTGTATTGCTTATATATGTGTAACTGTGGCGTTGTCTTGCAATGCCCGAGGACTCAGAAAAGGGCCCTGGATTCCCCTGGAACTGGAGTTAAGGACAACTGTTAGCTGCCATGTGGGTGCTGGGAATCAAACCTGAGTCCTCTGCAAGAGTAGCCAGTACTTCTTAACCACTGAGCCATCTCTCCAGCCCCTGAATTACTTCCTGTTGGCCTTTCTTGTAAGTTTTTTGGGTCTTGCATTTGTACCTACATACCATTCGCTGGTTGCTGCTCCCTAGACCCAGGTACAGATTCATGCTTCCTGGGATTATATGCTTTTAATTTCTGCATCTACACAGACCCTCTTTGTTGGTTTCTCTAAAATAGTTTCTTCTGTGTCATCACAGTCCCTTTTGGCTTGTGTTTCATCCTTACAGAGTAAATGTGGGTGCTCAATGCGTCCTCTACGTACAAAATGCTGGATTCGGGATTCCAGGCCTTGGCATTTAGGGCGATCCATGAGGGGCTTATATGTTCGCGTTTTCATTCCTTCTACAAAGGCACTGGTCTGCTTTATGACAGAAGGCTTAATGTTTCTCCATTCTATTGCTTCTTCCATGTTTGTTCCTGTCCCACAGGGCATCACAACAGAGTCCAGTCCTTGTAACATACTGTACAGCAAGTGAGTTTTAACAGCATGATTGGCCCATAGTTGTTGTAGATGGGCAACATTGAACTCCTGAACTTCCCGGTCATAGATCCACTTGGTATTTTCAAATTTACAGTCGTATAAGACTAGAGGAAATTCTACAGCCATACTAGGGAGTAAGAAGAAACTAAGTATGAGAATACATTTATCCAGTAGTTCTTTTTTTAAAACTGAGGTTTATTTACAAAGGGCAGGAAAGACCCACTAATGTCAATACAAAGTAATAGCTAAGAAAGTATAACTATTTTTAACCTAGAACAACCTTATCATGAGTCCTTTTAAAAAGGGAAGGAAAAAGCTGGGCATAGTAGCACATGCCTTTCATCCCAGCACTCGGGAGGCAGAGGCAGGCAGATCTCTGTGAGTTCAAGATCTGCCTAGTGTACATGGTGAGTTCCAGGCAGCTGGGGCTACAGGAAAACCCTGTCTCAAAAAGAACAAAAAAGATGGAGTAGGGGGCCACAATAATCTATTTGGTCTGTATTAAGTAAATGTTGGTAGTAACAAGTCACCACACTGAGTTGATACAGCTTCCATCATACCATAAAATCCTTTTTTTTTTTTTTTTTTTTTTTTTTTTGAGACAGGGTCTCCCTTTAGTCCCAGCTGGCCTGGAGCTCACTCTGCAGACCAGGCTGGCCTTGAACTCACAGAGATCAGATCCGCCTGCCTCTGCCTCCTGAGTGCTGGGATTAAAGGTGTGAGCCACCATGCTCGGCTCACCATAAAATTTTAAACAGGTATTTATCCAAATTTATTAATGTCATTCTCACAATTTGGGAATGAATTATTGGTGTCTGCTTAACCACAGCCTCTAAAAGAAAAAAAAAATTCTTTTATACCTTTCCTTCCATTTCAGAAGCTGAGAATTGGGAAAAACTCAAAAGTATAGTGTATAGTTGCTGAGTAATACAACAAATAAGCAAGATTTAACATGAATAGTTTGAATACTCAATATTTTTATCAGAACCTAAAATAATGTGTGCTATTATTCAGAAACAAAAATCAAGTAGGAATGAATGCACTTGAACTTAAGGTGCCTGGTCCCAATACCTGTTTCCTTACATATGGGATAGAACAATGAGATGATTAATAGATCCTGTCCCTTCCCACAAGTCCATAACATTCTACAGATTAGATTAACAGTTTCATGCAGACAGAATCAGTGGCTTAGTTATTTTGACAATCATAGGAGAGAGGGGATGTACTACTTCAGTTTAGCTTACCTATATTGAGGTTTCTGGGGATTTTTCTCTATGTTGAACAATTCATCAATAATCTCTGGTTTCTCCATTCCGTGGCCAATCAGAAATAGGATAGCCATCATACACCGTACTTGATGATAGAGGAATGCCTGGCCAGTTACTTCAAATTGACATAACTGGAAAGGTTCTTGCAATCTCTCCTCACCCAGGCTCTGGCCCACTAGTTGTACTTGAGCAAACAGAATAGTCCTCTGAAAATTAATCACTCCATTGGCTACATCCATTTTGCACAAGTTCCTGAAATCATGAGTGCCAACATACTTCTGAGCTGCATAATTCATAGTTCTAATATCTAAATCAGCACGAGGAAAAAAGTAGCGGTATGTCCGCTCAAGACAGCTGAACCTAGCACTGAAGCTAGGTTCTACAGGGGCCCAGGCTAGGACACGGATATCTGGAGGGAGCACCCGATTGAGAATGTGGGTGTATCGGATCTCTTTAGCAACATCATTAGCTTCATCCTTTAAATTGAGATCTTCTAAATCCTTGCTTTTTGGAAACTGAGAACGTAGGTACAGAGAAATCACCTGTGGAATTATATAGAGAGATTGTTCAGAGACAAAGATATGTACAAATTTTCTGGTATCACTTGCTTTGAAAAACGGTGTTACTGGTCCTTACCTGTCCAAAGGCACTAACTCCTTTGTCTGTTCGACCACATCGATGATAGTTGGACATCTGTCTGCTTTCTACTAGTCGGGTCTTGCTTAAAGCCTCAAACAATTTCTCTTCAATGGTATTGCTTGTATTTTCCTGACTTGCAAAGCCTTGGTATCCCCAGCCTAGGTAGGCAATTTTTAGAGCTACATGCCGTCGGCCATGAGCGCTGAAATCAAATTCACGCTTAGCTCTTCCAGATCCTAAAGAATTTTCTCTAAGGTTTGAGACTTTGTTGTTGGCCTGTTCTTTCTTAAGTCTTTCCACCTCCTGTTCAAGTTCTTTCACTCTGATTAGGAGTTTCTCAATCTGGCTTCCATCTTCGTCATTTCCAGACATGATGACAGACCCAGGAATACACACTACCTGGAAGAGAGAACAAAGGGGGTGGGTTACAAGCAATTTGAGTGCTAGTTCCTTTGGTAATGTTGTATCAGTATGATCCCATAGCATCTTACAGTACCAGCACTTGGAGGGGGGGGCAGAACCAGGAGGATTGCTGCACGTTCTGGGCCAGCAGGGATACAGTGCAAGACATCATAACAAAACGGCATCTAAGATTTAATCTGATGCCAGATAGGATAAAGGCTTTGCTTGCCCAGGGTTTCCAGTTTAATTCTTTTTATGGGTTGGTCACCCACAGACATCATTCTTTTATATTCTACCTGGTTCTTTCACAAGGGAAAAAGAAAAATATATTCATCTTTTAAATTTTTTTAAAATTTTTTGGGGAAGTGTCTAGATTTCACTAAACAAAATGAGGACTCGTGCTGTTTTTTTCTCCCGCTGACATTTCCTCTCGATTTATGACAGCTGTCTAATTTCTAATGGTCGGATTTATTTATAACTGGCTTGTATGTTTTATTATCTATTATTGTGTTTTGTGTTAAAGGTGGTACAAGAGAAGCTCTCCTAACTGAATAAGTATTATCATTGATTATATTTCACATTGGAAGTAGAATCTCAAGATAAGCTTTTGTTTCAATGGCACAAAAAAGGTAATTAAACATTACTTTTTTAAAACCGAATTTAATGTGTTCTGGTAAAAAAAAAAAGTCTGATATAATGCAGATATGTATGTTGAGATTGCTGGTATATTTCAATAATCCTAGAACAACTATACAACATTCTTAAGATTGGGACAATTCTAATCTATATTGTGGCTATATAGTTATAGAAGATCATTCTACATTTCTACATCTGTTGTAAGACTATGTCACCTAAGTAGTTCTTTTAACCCTTTGAGTTTCTGTATCTATGATTAATAAATTCAACATTTAAATTAAAAAAAAAATAAAATTACTAAAAGGAACATGGAAAAACACTTATCACAGAGGGAAAGGCTCCATATCCACCTCCCTCCCCAAAAATTTACTAAGAATTGTATCTAGGGTCTCACACACTGAGCAATAGCCAAGGAAAAGGCATTTCTCAGTAAAACACTACAGAAAGCCCACACTATAGAAAACCAAGGGGAAAAATGTGACTGTGTAAAAATAAAAAACTTGACTAGCAAGGACAAACTCAGAAGGTAAAACAACAAACAGGGCTTGGGACCTAGCTGAGTGGTAGAGCACCTGTGCCTAGCATGCAAGGCCCAGGTTTGATGTCTGGCACTTCCCCCAAAAAGGTAAACAGTAAACATATTTTGTAAAAAGTTTTAACATAGGTAATAAAATGTCAGCCTGAGGATAAATGAGCAAAGATTAGCCATTTCATACAAAAGAAGGAAAAAAGCTTATAAATATATGAAAAATATGTTCAGGTTCAAAGTACTTGAGAATAATTATTCATGGAACAGACTACAAGGATGAGAAAGTTTGATAGTGCACCACAATGGAAGGGGGTAGGAAACCAAACTCTTGGTACTTTAGAGGTAAGCATTTTGTTTGTGGGTTTTCTCTTGGAGTGTTTTATTTTTTTGGACAGGGTCTCTCTGTAGCCTCAAGCTGTCCTGGAACTTGACCAGGCTGGACTTGATCTCAGAGACCAGCCTTCATCCGCCTCCCATGTGCTGGGATTAAACACCTGGTTCTAGGGGTAAGCATTTTGGCAACAGCTCTCAAAACTGGAGAATACATCTTTGACCTATTTATTACATGTCTGGAAATTTAACCTGTTGCCACATGCTTGTGAGAGTATTTAAAAACTTATACTCATTGTACATTAGTTTTTAACAAGTGATCATAAATCTAAATTATGTCAAGGGACTAAGTAAATTTGATACACTGGAATTTGACAAAACTTTAACAATGAAGTAAGTCATATGTGCTGATAGAACTGAATTGCCAAGATTATCTTTAAGATTCAGAGAAGGCTTTAAACTATGCTTCTTTACAGTATAAAAAATTGTGAATATGGAAAATTATAGAAAAATCCCAAGAAACTGCCTTGTACAGGGAAATTTCATCAGGAGAGGGACATCCTTGCTTAAAGTTACATGCATGTGGCTTTCAGTTTCCGAAGAGAAACAGTAGAGAAAGTAGCAGGCAATAGACACCTCCCTGAACTCTAGTCAGGAAACTTAACCACTGGCTATTCAACTGGCAGATTTGGATACTAAAAACTATTTGTTAGAACAGATTTATCTTGGAGTAATATGCATGCACATACATGTACCCCCATTCTTTTGATGTTTCATATCACTTGTGATTAAAAGCAAGGACTCAAGTCTGAAATCAGACTGCCTGAGTCTAATTCCAGCTCCTGTTTACTAGCTGTGTACCTTTGCATGAGTTAACTTCTGTTAAAAACCCTAAAATTTAAGGATTAAATGGATTAATAAATGCCAAACAAGAGTAATCATAATACATAAAATATTCTCTAAATGTGTTCTATAATGTTCACTAAGCATGATGCCTTATAACATGTGGTCTCTTCACATGGCAGAACTCACCTATTCTCATAGGAGCTACTAAGGGTAGCAAGGCAGTAGAGTGTTAGGAAAGTGAAAGTGAAAGCAGGAAAGAGATAAATTATAGATCTCTATCATAACCACTGAATTTATCAGTCTTTTTCATTTGACTGTAAAATTGAGACAATGAACAGTTAATGAGCTGAAAAGTGTTTTGTCTGAAAATGTTTTCTCTTGTAGACAGTCTCACAATGTAGAGGAAGCAATGGAGCACCTGATAGAACCTCATGGACGAAAATGGGCCAATATGGATCCTGAACAACAAATATTAGCAGCTGCTACAGCTTTTACACATACCTGTGCAGGGCAGGGTGAAGAAGATATTAGGAGAGAAGCCCAGTATGATCCCTACAGTAAAACTTCAGTAACATCAGGAAAGAGGCCTGCTCTTCCTGTGCAGCTGCAGTACCCACATAGAAGTGGTGTCACTTCATCAACAGTTTCAGAGACCTCCCCAAAACTCCGAAAACCAGTTATGAAGAGAAAGGTGCTGCGTAGAAAGCCAGGTGGAGAAGTATTGGTGACAGATGAGTCTATTATTATCAGTGAATCCGAGTCTGGCACAGAAAGTGATTTGGATCTCTGGGACTTAAGACACAGGCTTATGAACCTGCAATGCCGAGAAGACACAGGATCCCCAGTTGATGCTTTACAAGAACTTAATCTACCAAAACACGAATACCAAGGAATTTCACAAGATCAGCTCATCTGCTATCTACAGAGAGAAGGAATAGGCCCTCCAGTTTATGAGCAAGACTTGATTGTTGCCAGCAGACCCAAGTCCTTTATTCTCCCCAGGCTAGACCAGTTAAGCCGAAACCGGGGAAAGACAGATCGAGTTGCCCGATATTTTGAATACAAAAGGGACTGGGACTCAATGCGGTTGCCTGGTGAAGATCATAGGAAAGAGTTACGCTGGAGTGTCCGAGGTCAGATGCTTTCCCGTACAGAGCCCCAATCCAAGCCTCAACATGTCTATGTTCCAAATAATTACCTAGTACCAACAGAGAAGAAGAGGTTAGCCCTTCGTTGGGGTGTTCGTTGTGATCTTGCAAATGGTGTCATGCCCAAGAAGCTTCCCTTCCCTCTTTCTCCTTCTTAAATCTTAAAAAACAAAACAAAAACCCTGCTTTTCCTTCCACAGGATTGTTTAAACTAGTTCTTAATATCTCTCCCTTTAAACACAAACAACTGACTTGAAAAGCCCATGGAACATTATAAAGAATAAGGATCCACTAGTCTTCTAGCTAGCTCTGTTAAATCACATAGGTATCATACACCACTCATTCTTAAATTGCCATTCTCAAATATTGCAACCCTGGTCTTTGGATTTTGTCAAATTAGTAAGTTCCATTTTTAAAAGACTTGATTAAAGAATTTTGGAAAGTAATGAGTTTGAACTGTATTCTTTAAATACCTCTCAAAGTAAGATAATCTCAGTCCTAGCCCATGATTCTGGATCATCTAAAACACAACCAAAGCCTTTATATTTATAGTCTAACATGGAGTCAGCTGCAAATATAAAAATGAACCTACATTGGGTATGGATCAAAATGTTTTATACTGAATCTTTTTGAAATAGGGTCTCCCTGTATCCCCAGCTGGCCTGGAACTCACTCTGTAGACCAGGCTAGCCTTGAACTCAGAGATCTACCTGCCTCTCTGCCTCCCGAGGGCTGGGATTAAGGGCATGCCCCACTACACCCAGCTTGGACCTTACATTCTTGATACCCCTAATGCAGTAAGGAATACCTAAAATCAAAGTTGGCAGTTTTATGCATTAAATGTAAGCTTGAAAGGTGACAGGTTGTTCAAGGAAAAAATGCCATTACTATCTGCTAAAATACATTCTGCATACTGTTTGAGGCTGTGTAATACATTCCACTGTTAGCCATGTATCAGAAGGAAAAATGAGCAGTGACCCAGCTTGTCACTGCCAATGTAAAAACTGCAAACTCCAGCCGGGTGTGGTAGTGCACACCTTTAATCCCAGCACTTGGGAGGCAGAGGTGGGAGGATCTCTGGGAGTTGAAGGCCAGCCTGGTCTACGAAGTGAGTTCCAGGCTGACTGGGGCTACAGGGGGACCCTGTCTCAAAAATGCCAAAAAAAAAAAAAAAAAAAAAAAAAACCAACTGCAAACTCCAATGGTGGAATGTCTAAGTATGATGGTACGGAAACCAACAATGAAGCAAATACGTTGTAAACCATACAGCAAGATCTGTCATGTAAAGCATGGGGAAAGGTTAAAGCCCAATTCTAGACACCTGGTTTAAGGTAATTACCATTTTTTCAAAATGCTTTTTTTAATGGTTGTATTAGTCACTTTTCTGTTGCTGTGATAAAACACGATGACCAAGGAACTTATAAAAGGAAGAGTTTATCTGAGCTTACAAATAAAAGAGTTTATCTGAGCTTACAATTGACGGTTCCAGGGAACTGGAGTCCATTGTGGCAGGAGGCGTGGCGGCTGGATCTGGAGCAGCAAAACGAGGGTCACATCTCGCAAAGAGCACAGGAAACAGAGAGGGCAACTGTAGACCACAGAGGCTTGTTAAAACTCACTAAGCCTGCCCCCAACAACGCACTTCCTCTAGCATGGCCACACCCTCCAAGACCTCCAAAAACAGTACCACCAACTGGAGACAAATGTCTGAATACTTACAGCCTATGGGGGACACTCATGCAAACCTGGCCCCCATAGGCTCCTGATCATATAAAATACAAAATGCATTTAGTCCAACCTTAAAAGTCCCCACAGTCTTTACCAGTCTCAATGCCATTCAAAAGTCCACAGTCCAAAGTCTCCTCTGAGACTCAGGCCAATCTCCCAAACTGTAAGCTCCTGTAAAATCAAACGACAAATTACATACTCCCAACATACAGTGGAACCGAATACACACTCCCATTCCAAAAGGGAGGAATAGAGGCATAGTGAGGAAATATTGGACCAAAACAAGACCGAAAACCAGCAGGGCAAAAAACACCAAGTCCTGTAGCTCCACATGCAACTTCTGGGACTTAACTTCCAAAGGGCTTAGATGGCTCAGCTCTTCCAGCTTTGCTTGCAACATACATCTCTTTCTTAGGCTGGTACCACTCCCTGTATGCAGCTCTCCTTGGCAAATATCTCACAGGTCTGGCATCTCGAAAGTCTTCTTGGGGTCTCCGCTGCCAACCAGGCTTCACACAGCTTCACGCAATGGCCTATCAGGGCCTTCTTTATTCAGGGACGCCCCTGCTGTACTCTGCCTGGCCTCTTTGGCTCTCTGAAACCGTGGAGGAAGAACCGATGATCCCTTCACTCTTGCAGACTTCATACCTCTAAAGCCAGCACCACGTGAATGAAACTGCTGAGTTTGGCTGCAAGTTCGGGATGGACTCTCTCCTACTTTAACCACATTTGTAATTTTTCTCTGCCCTGGACTTGCTGGAGGATTAGTTGGGTGTGGTCTTGCCCTGAAAGTACTGATTCTTTTGTTTACTTGTAAATCTCCAGGCCTCTCCTTAATGGCTTTAATATCCTTAAGAAAGGGAGCCTCTCCTTCACAAGCCTTGGCCCCACCTTTAATCTTCCTAGTGCAGTTATCAGATCCAAACTGTACATTCTGCATTTCTTTCTGCCCCATCTGCTCTTCTTCACTGTAAATCTGCACAATATTCACCATTAAAAGCCACGCCACCATTTCTACATTAGGCTGTCTTGAAATATCCTCCGCCAAAGACATCAGTCCACCGCTTTTCAACTTAGCATCAGGCAAGCATCTGAGCAGTGGGCAAACTGCTGCCAGACTCTTTATCAAAATATCCCGGTTGCTGCTGCCTAAGTCTGTATTTTCCCCTGGAACCACATCTTTTGCAGCCATGCTTTCTTCCAGGCCTCCACTAGAATGGGCCTTTAAGCTCTGCTTACAATAGTCAACAGCCTTTCCAGCCCAAAGTTCCAAAGTCTTCCACACTTCTCCAAACATACACATGGTCAGGTTCTTCACAGCCAACAGCCCACTCTCTGGTACCAATTACTGTATTAGTCACTTTTCTGTTGCTGTGATAAAGCACCATGACCAAGGAACTTATAAAAGGAAGAGTTTATTTGAGCTTACGATTGACGGTTCCAGGGAACTAGAGTCCATTGTGGCGGGAGGCGTGGCGGCTGGATCTGGAGCAGCAAAAGAAGGGTCACATCTTGCAAAGAGCACAGGAAACAGAGAGGGCAACTGTAGACCACAGAGGCTTGTTAAAACTCACTAAGCCTGCCCCCAACAACGCACTTCCTCTAGCACGGCCACACCCTCCAAAGCCTCCAAAAACAGCGCCACCAACTGGAGACAAATGTCTGAATACTTACAGCCTATGGGGGACACTCATGCAAACCACAATGGTTTACCTTTATCTGGATTTCAAAGTCCAAATTACCAAAATTTAAAAGTTCTGAAAGTGACTATCTCTGTTTAGTCCCAGGAGAGTCATCAGATTTGGGAGGGGTTTTATTTTTAAGACTAACCCAAGGATGGGCCCGGTACTGTCCTTTCTCCAGCACAGCACACCGAGACACGGTTATCAATGAAAATGCAGTAAGTACCCAGCTAAATAACTGGCAGTGACCACCAAATTACCAAAAAGGGAATTCCTGGTGTGCTAATGATCCACAACGTTCATATTTGGAAGTTAAAAAAAAAAAAAGGCAGATCTTTTACAAAGTATCCAAGCGAAAGGTAGAAATTCTTTCCTTGTGATAGAGTAACATCCAGCGGATTGGAGACGCACTATGATCTTCAGCTGTGAAATGCAATTATGGCCTGTAAGCAGTCACCCAAATATTATGCAAGCTCCCGCCACGCCTCCTCCCATCCCATTCTGACTGGACTACTGCTGTTTTTGAATGAACAATTCTAGTGGAGCGAAGTTAACTGCACAGGGGAGGACCCGCTAAACTCCTGTTGCAGCCTACGCCCCACTGGTGGGGCGCCATCGGCCCCCCGCACAGCAGCGGTTGCGTGACCTTGGGTTCCACTGCATACAGCAGCGCTTTCCTGAAACCAAAGTACGGGGTGGGAGGTAGCCGGTTGGCCGGCGTCCGCTTGCTCATTCCTCTGCAGAACTCAGAAAGCAGCCCACCCGAGTCTGCCCACACTTACCTTCCCGTCACTTGCCGCGCGGCGCTCGATGAGGCCGGAAGCCGTCACTTTCGCGTCTCTTGCGGGCGCGCGCACGGCCTCACGGGAGGTGCGGCGGCGTTTGTGGGAAATGTAGTTCGAGAGCCCGGTCTGGCCAAAATCCACCACCCCTCCGGAGTTTCTAATCCGGCCTCCAACTCCTCCACCCCTACTGGGCAGTCAGTACCAGAACAAAAGCAGGGATCCTAGCTCTGCCTTTTAAGGTAGTTTTCAAATGCCCGCTATTCTATAAGAAAACAAAGATACCGAAAAGTCTGGCCCAATCGTGTTCCTAGTTTAATCAGTAGAAAGTTGACATTGAGAGACGAAAACATGTACTATTAGAAGCGAATGCAAAGATGAAAGGGAAGGCTATGCCCTCCAGAGGCGACCCGCCATTCTCTCACATGAGGAAGCGGAGGAGCGCTGCTTCAGCACCACGGAGAGATCCTAACGGCGCCTGCCTCGGTCCGGGTTCCAGGGGTGCGGCCCCAGCTCTGACATTCCAGTCAGCAAACTGGAAACCCTGGTTCTTGGTCCAAATTTGGCACAAGCGTGAGCGCTCTATCCTGGCCTGTGCAAATGCGTGTAACAGGTGGTGCTGGTCGAGCTGGCTTCAACACGGACCCACGCCTCCGGAAAAGAAAAGCAGAGCGTCTGCAGAACAGCAGACACCTAGCGCTGGGCAGGGGCCACACGCGAACTCCGCCTTCTTCCTGGAACCCGCCACGCCAGGCCCTTTGTCGGGGCCACCCCACCTGTCCCTCGCCTCCCGCGTCGCCTGGCGGGGCCAGCGCTCCGTCCCGGGAGACCCAGCCCGGGATCCTGCTGCGGGAAGGAGACCACGTCCGCAGCTCACTTTCGCCCCGCCGGGCTGAGGCCTGCCAGGCCAAACGGAAGGCGCGCGCCCCTCGCGCCCAGCCGCGCCCACACGCCGCTCGCCGCTCTCCCTCCGCCCGCCAGCCCGCGCAGACCTCGCGCCTGCGCACCGCGCCCTGAGGTGGTCGCGAGGCCGACGCCGGCCCCGGGACCAGACCATTGGCCGCTGAGCGAGCTGGCGCTGCCCCGTGAGGGGGGTGGAAGCACGTGCCGGGGGCGGGAGCGGAGACCGCAGTTATGGCGTCGTTACTTTGGGGAGGCGACGCTGGCGCGGCAGAGAGCGAGCGGCTGAACAGCCACGTAACCGCCGCCGAGCAGGGGAGGGCCTGGGGGCGGGGGCTAGACAGGGACTCCAGGGGATGTCCCCTGGGAGGGGGACGGAGGACCAGCCCCTAGCCTTGGAGTGGGGCGTCAAGTGATGGGGGAGGTGTGGACGGGATTGGAAGAGGGCCATGCAAGGGAGACTCCCGGGAAGAGGCCAGACCTCTGGTTTGAAAGGACACAACGAAAGCCCCTAGAAATCCAGAGAGGCCGCTGCTAGTCCTAACTCTACCCAGCTTTCTGCTCTCCTAATTTGACCTTTCCCTGGCTTCCCTTCTTTATCTGCCAACGTTCTTTCCTAGCCAGGATCCCCTTGTGGGTGTTGTAAACCACCCAGGGTACTGCCCATGTTTAGACCAAGAGGCCTTATTAAAGAAGGACTACAGAACTTCTCATCCTTTCTTAGGTTAATTAATACAGTACACTAATTCCTAAAACAGAATCATTATTACCTAACATTGCAAAAGAAACAGTTTGGGGTGGTCTTCTCTGACTCTGCTCTTAAGACAGCCATGGGCTTACTAATGATGGCCTGCTTCCTAATATTGGTTGAAATTTGTGCCTTTCAATAGTTTTCAAATCTCATCCACCCCAGGAAGAATCTTCGGGGTATTAGAAGTACCACAAACATAGGTGAGTGCTCTTAGGGTAAAGCAGACTGGCTTTGATTCATCAAAAATCATTGCATTCTTCTTGTATCTCCCACCTGAAAGAGCTTTGACTCTTAATTTATATTCAAGACCTCCCACTACCTTCTCTTCCAGGGCATGGCTCGATACACTCTGTCGATGTAGGAGAAAACTTGAAAGAGTGCCCTGTACATTTCTGCTAGACGTTTTCCTTTACATTTATTGTGTCTATTCTACCTTTTTAGATGGCTCTCTTAACACCGAAGAAGATGATGAAGATGATGTAGGTAAGAGACCTACACTGGAATAGCAGGAGAAGTGCTAAATTGGGGGTATTTTTCTTTAGAGGAACTTGAAATGGAAAATACAAGGTTTGGATTCAGAATTTTCAGCAAGGAAGAATTAGGTCCTGTGGAACTAGATGTTGAGGACAGAGATTAGTGCAATGGAGCATCAGAAACTGGATCTTTGTCAAAGAAGGAATTCTCAGTGCTAGGCCATTCCTTCTAGAACTTTCTTTTAGAGGAGAAAGATGGGAGTGGGTGCAGTTGCTTTATATACTGCTACTGAGTGGGAGAGAAAAACTAATTAGATGTGATCGAGGAGGTTTGATGCCCTTTATTTTTGCTTTTCTAGTGGATTTGGCAGCCAATTCACTCTTAAACAAGTTAATCCGTCAGTCCTTAGTAGAATCCAGCCACCAAGTGGAAGTCTTACAAAAGGATCCCAGCTCTCCACTCTATTCAGTAAAAACATTTGAAGAACTTCGGCTGTGAGTATCTTAACTCTTAGTATGTAAAAATATTTATGCTCAGCATGTAATAAACTAATCTAATAATAAAAAGCTACTTTTTTTTGTTTTTTTGTCTTTTCAAGACAGGGTCTCCCTGTAGCCCCAGCTGTCCTGGAACTCACTCTGTAGACAAAAAAAAACTTTAAAATGTTTGTTTATTGCTTCTGAAATTTTCTACCAAGGTGTTCACATCCATTTATAGTAACTCTACTCCTTTAAAATTTACGTTACCAAAATTTACATTACCAAAACACCAATAGAAGACCTTCATATAGAAGCCAGGTCTCATGTCANTCTGAAAGTAAGTTATATATTAATTACAGAAGTAGGACTTAGGAAAAGATGAAAGCCAAAATAATGTGGGGAAAGGGGCCTAATCGCAATACTTCTCTTCTCGGGTTTCTTTTAATTGTAAGCATGTTGCAGGAGTCATGGCACCAGGGTATCGGTCTCTTCAGAGACTGGGTCTGATGGCTCGACCTGGTTGCTCCAATCACTGCCTCCGGAAAAGGACCCTCAGTTAAAGAATTTCCTCTACCAGAATGGCATGTCCATGGGATATTTTCTTGATTGTTAATGACGTAGGAAGGTCTGAAACCATCGACTGTGACCGAGTACAATGCCGTACGGGCAGAGGTGACTATTGGGCGTGCGTAAGAACATGGTAACCTGTAATCATGTGATTGGGCAAAAATAAGAGTAGTAAACACCTGTAATCAGGTATTGACGACTATCACTCATAATAACAGATTCAATGTAATTCCATTTAAAATCCCCAAGAGCTTCATTCACAGGTTTGGGAAAAAAACTCTCTCATTTCATTTGGATACACAGGATCACACGAGGGACTTCCAGGCGGTGCCGCCGAATAGGGAGCCCATGACAAGCACCCTCGTGAGCAAAAGAACAATTTACAGGGGGATCCTTACTAAGCTCCAAGAAGAATTTAAAAACTCGTGATAAAACACACACACACAAAACATGCCTGGAACTGCTGTCTCAAAAACGACCAGGTGTTTTACCATGGAACACAAAACAATTTGAAGATTGCCACACTGAGCACAGTACAACGTCAGGTCGCACCAGTCGAGAGAGTAAAGGGTCCAAGAGACACAATTAAGAAAGACAGCATTCACCAAGTGGTCCTGCTGGGCGCAAAATCGGGATCTACCCGACTCTGATAGAAGAATTGGCCGTGTAAATAGAAACCCAGTACTCTTGCTTTTCGACTCAAAAGTCCAATTTCCTAGAGGGAGTAAAGGACCTCGATTAACACTGAATACGACAAAACCTTGGAGCTTATAATCCAGAAGAAAACTTAGGGCAGCAGAGACTACAAGACATAAGGTAGGAAAGACTCTAAATCAGACAACAACTGCAAAAGAAATAAGATAGACTATTAAAAAGGGACCTTATTAGACTCAAAAGTTTCTGTACATCAAAAGAAAACAATAAAGGAAGTCAAGAGACCCCACTGAGTGGGAGAAATTTTCACTGCAATCACATCTGACAAAGCATTAATCAGAGTATACAAACTTACTCATAAAACAAAGAAAAGAAAAACAAATGAATACTCAAAAGAGAGCAAAGAGCTGAAAATACAGACTTTCTCAACGCAGTGAGGAATTAGGATGGCTGAGAAACATCTTAAAAACGTTCCCACCGTCCCTATAATTAGGAAGATGCAAATTAAGACCACTCTAAGATCATCTCACTCCGATAAGCCACTGCGCCAAGGCGAGAAAAACAAATGTTACTAAGTGTTGGAGAGGTTTTGGGGAAGGGAACACTCATCCATTGCCTGTGGGAATGTAAACTTGCTACAGCCACTCCTGTTGGAAAGCAGTGTGGAAAACCTTTGGAAGACTCAAAAATGAGCACTTGGAGCATTAGAGCTAGACCGAGTACATACCACTCCTAAGGTAATGAATACGCTCCACTAAGGCAAATCAACTGACTCAGACTAGACATGCACGAAATACATCCACCACTATAATTTTATTGCACGTCGCTGGTCCTCACATTGCAAAAAAGCTGGAACCAACGCGCAAATGCCCCTCAACTGCATGAGATGGAATAGAAATAAAATGTGTAATGTACACAATGATTCTATGCACAAAAAGAAGGATGAATATTCAAGAACTTCTGCAGCGGCACATGGCATGGAGCTGGAGGATGATTGAGTTAAGTGAGTACACAACAACACACAGAAACCGAGAACACGAATCGTATGACCTCATACGTGGATGCTACAGCACCATAACCAGTTATTAATATTTTCTTGTGAAGAGGATGCCACATTGAGAGAGAACAACAGAAAACTGATTCTGCTATCAGAAAACTGACTGCTAATGGAAGAACTGACGGGTAGCGAGGGGCGGGGAGGGAACATAGGTATAAGCCTATTTCAGTACTTAGCCATTAATTTGAAAAATGTAAACACACTGGTATTTTGGTCGGGGCCATTTCCATCCAAATTTATATACAAATAATTTGGGATTACACTAAACAATATGTTTCTCATTAGATTTTTTCGCTCGTTATGTCAGTATCAATCTTATAAATCCTCTTTTACCTATAGCGATAATTTAAACTAGAGGATTTAAGTTTGCTTCCCAAACTAACAAACGAATGCCATCTCCACGCCAAAAAAAAAAAAAAACATGGTACAAATTTGATGAAAATACACCCTTGAATTCCCTGCATTATTAGGTTATGACTACAATGTCTTTTGAATTTAATGGGTCAAAAAATAAAATAAAAACTTTCAAACCACAGCCGGGCCAGATACCACTCGCCCTTATCATTAAGCCTTTTGTCAAAAACTTTTCAATTTAATCTTAAAAACTAACTATGGGTAACTAAGATTGGTCATGTTTTCCCACAGCTCAACCAACCGTACACCAACTCAAAGCGCGATGAAAGACAAGAGACAGCCCCTTCCCCGTCGTGGGTAGGTCTGTACCAGAAATTCCAGCAAAGAAGTTCACCATCTTAACACTAAAAGGAAGATAAGCCTGAGACGTGCTACCGGGGGGGGGCAGATCAGACATGGCGTCTGCAGCGACCCATCCCAGGTGTAACATCTGTTACAAGTGAGAGGTCCTAACTGAACGTCTACATCTCTAGTGCAGGCCAGCAGTCTCAACGAGTAGCAACCCGGGAGATCCTTACTACCTCTTTTCATAGCACCACACAAGAAAAGACAGCCGCGTGTAATGGGAGAGAGTCATACCTTAATGGTAAACTTTAGAGGCTGACTCTGTATAGAGTATAGCGTTGCCGGCGAGGTGGCGCACCTGCCCTTATGTAGAGATGTCCTAAGCACACTTGGAGGCAGAAGGCAGCGCCGGATCTTGTGATTCAAGCCAAGCTGGTCATCGTAGGGTTCTCAGGACAGCTGGGTCGCTCCAGCGCGAAGACTCCTCCAGTTCCTCCCGAAAAGACCAAAAATAAAAATAATATAAAAGAAGTATCTCATTATAAAACTGGAAAAAACTGCTTTCTTTAATTGGATAATAGGCATAGGAACTGTGAAAAAGGATTATTCCCTATTAAGAACCAAATATAGCAAACTAAATCTCTTTAAGAGTTCATATAAATTAATTCACACTCAGGAGCACGCAGGCGCATCCAGAGCTAGGAATGGATTAAACTGTGCCAGGAGCAGATGTCTAGCAGGGGGCACCCAAAGCCCGCCGCCGCCCAAAAAGGTTAAGCTTATTGCCTGTAAACTGGAATACATAGCAAAAGAGGTTAGGTCGCCCTCCCTAAGTCAATAGACCTGCCGATGAACGGATGGGAAATATGGTATCGCGAACGAGTCGCGCCACTTCAATATACGCAGTTTGGTCTCTGGGATGCCTGAGAGTGTTACCAAGGGCCATTGAACCAATAAACCAAATGTTTGGTCTCCTTGAGTCAAGCACACTCCTCCACCAAACATCCGCTACAACGCCAATGTGCTTGAGATACCTGTGGCCCCACGCTACCGTCGGCCAGCCACTATGTCTTGTATATCCCACTTTATTTGATTATTACGTCTCCTCCGTTCGGAGGAACTCGATGGAATGTCCGCCGATAAAAGCTTATACCTTCCTAGTGGATAGAGATTTATATGACGCACCACGTAGGTTGATCATCTCTCTCGGCCGAAAAAAAAAGTAATCCCAGGGGATTAACATCCATCCAAACATCTGTGTCTATACACAAGTAACCTACCATAGTAATGCAATAGTTTAAATGCATGTATATTTAATTGCTTGTGTTTCATTAGCAGGATTGAAAGACCTGTCCTGGGCAGTCGGTCCAGCTGCATGAAAGGAAACAGCCAGAACAGATTAGAGTCCAAAACGACAACTCCAAATAAATTAGACTGTTTGTCTTGTCCCCGACTGTGCCCCATCTCAAGCATGGAACATTCTGTGGAAGAGGGGAAGTGGTATATTGTAGGGCTGCGATAGGGGTGAAAGGTAAAACTACAACATAATAGTCCACTGGACACTTATTGATCAATTTGATTGAAATGTCAACCCTCCAGCCTGGAATGGTGGGGTCTTGGGGCTTGTTGGGCCGGGGCACAACAGCTTGTAAATTGGTTTCATATGGACGGGATCTCTTTGCAAAAAAAAAAAAAAAGGAAGGCTGATTACTGACATTTGAACTAACTGGGAATAAAATTAGTTGGGGGCTGGGAGAGATGGCTAGCGGTTAAGAAGGAGAACCGCTCTTACAAGGACCGGCGATCCCAACAGCACCATGGCGGCTGAAACATCTGAACTGCCAGTTCAGGAGCAACTTCCATTCCAGGGAATCTGAGACCTCTTCTGACCTCCGCGGGCGTTGCACATCACGAACACGGGTGCACAGACTTGCATTAGACAGTACATTCATAACCACATCCACAGAAATTCAATAAAAATTAATACAAAAAAATTAAAAAAAATAAAAAAATAAAAGCTAGTTGTTTTATTTATAGTTGGTATTGGGTTGGTCTCTATAATTTTTCTGAAATACCACAACATCACAGTGTTAAACTTCTTTTACTTTAGGAAATTGGAAAGGAATTAAGCTTATTCTTACTTCCCCAATTAATGTAAGAAGTCTTTAGTCAGTCATATAGCATTAAAAGAGCAGTGTTTATTGGGTAAAATTTTTTTTTTTTTTTTTTTTTTTTTTTTTTTTCCTGAGAAAGATGACATGGACTTATCGGATAATTTAAGGTTAGTGAATTGTTTAGATTAGTTAAATTTAGGTGTAGTTTTGGTGAAATGGGTAAACAAATTGAACTAATTAGGAATTATAAAATGTTAATTGGTTTATTTATAATTTGTACTGGGTTAAGGTATACAAATAGCCTATATATCTTTTCTGAATAACACAACATCACAATTTAACACTTTCTTTTACTTGTAGGAAATTTAAAGGAACTATAGCTTAAATTTCCTTCCCAAAATAAGTAGCATACAGGTCATTGAGAAACAGTTTGGGTAATTTAATGAAAGCTTATGCTTGGCTCCTGTTTTAGGGTATGTGTAATACAACTTAGGCATCTATAGGGTAAAACATAAAAACCGATAAAAAAAAAAAAAAAGAAGAGGTGGAGTGGAGTACTATCCTCTATTGGATAACTCGCAACCTGTGTTCCAATCCTAATGATAAATTCAATTTTCTGGAATCTTGAAACTAACAATGGGAGGTAGAATTTATGTTCCCACAGGTAAAAATCACTAATCTTAATGACTGAAAACATACAACTTATGCCTGTGCAGGATGAACTAGGAAATGCCAGCAGAGGTTGCCATCTGAACATTAGGAATGAGGAACCTCAGACTGCTTGAATCACAGACACTGAACATCTCCCTGAATAATATTAGGAGGTTTGACTGTTTAAATGGAATCCTAAATGAAGTTTACTTTCCCAGGTGCTTGAGAAACCTTCTACCCTCCCTTTTTTTGCGGAAAAAGACACCAATAACCCAGCATTCATGCCGCGCTCCCCCTCACGACTCGCAAAAAAGAACCACGCCCGACAACGGTAACAACTAAGTAACGCCAACTGGCGCCTGCAGTCGCATCATTTCCGCCTATACCCATATGACAGGGCGCCTGAGTTACGCGATAGGACTCTGATAGCCCGACGAGCAGTGAACCGCTTGAACAGCATCTCCCGAGCTAAGACGGCCCAAATCAATATAAAGTGTATGTAAAGTTGGACAATTACAGCCAAAATTGAGCCTGACTACAGAATAGGACTCTGGCAAATTGCACTGTGGAAGTTCTTGTCTCTGCCCCTCGAGATTGTGGCTAGGATTCAAACCCCGCCGCAGCGCGCGAGGAGTATAAGGGCCATTTGAGCCAGTGATGCTGCGAGAGGCGGAGAGCGCGAGACAGCAGAAGAAGTTAGCGTAGCTACGGTTTGACTGGAATGATCTTGGGGAGCTGGTGCGTAGCGCGGACAAGAAATGGTTACGGCGACACCAGAGGAGCTCGACTAGGGCCTAACGGGCTGAGGACTTAAAATGGGCCCTAAAGTTACACCTGGCCAAGACAAAGGCTAGAGAGGAGGGGAGGGCTGGGGGCGGGGCTAGCACGAGGGACTCCAGGGGATGTCCCCTGGGAGGGGGACGGAGGACCAGCCCCTAGCCTTGGAGTGGGGCGTCAAGTGATGGGGGAGGTGTGGACGGGATTGGAAGAGGGCCATGCAAGGGAGACTCCCGGGAAGAGGCCAGACCTCTGGTTTGAAAGGACACAACGAAAGCCCCTAGAAATCCAGAGAGGCCGCTGCTAGTCCTAACTCTACCCAGCTTTCTGCTCTCCTAATTTGACCTTTCCCTGGCTTCCCTTCTTTATCTGCCAACGTTCTTTCCTAGCCAGGATCCCCTTGTGGGTGTTGTAAACCACCCAGGGTACTGCCCATGTTTAGACCAAGAGGCCTTATTAAAGAAGGACTACAGAACTTCTCATCCTTTCTTAGGTTAATTAATACAGTACACTAATTCCTAAAACAGAATCATTATTACCTAACATTGCAAAAGAAACAGTTTGGGGTGGTCTTCTCTGACTCTGCTCTTAAGACAGCCATGGGCTTACTAATGATGGCCTGCTTCCTAATATTGGTTGAAATTTGTGCCTTTCAATAGTTTTCAAATCTCATCCACCCCAGGAAGAATCTTCGGGGTATTAGAAGTACCACAAACATAGGTGAGTGCTCTTAGGGTAAAGCAGACTGGCTTTGATTCATCAAAAATCATTGCATTCTTCTTGTATCTCCCACCTGAAAGAGCTTTGACTCTTAATTTATATTCAAGACCTCCCACTACCTTCTCTTCCAGGGCATGGCTCGATACACTCTGTCGATGTAGGAGAAAACTTGAAAGAGTGCCCTGTACATTTCTGCTAGACGTTTTCCTTTACATTTATTGTGTCTATTCTACCTTTTTAGATGGCTCTCTTAACACGAAGAAGATGATGCAGATGATGTAGGTAGAAGACCTACACTGGAATAGCAGGAGAAGTGCTAAATTGGGGGTATTTTTCTTTAGAGGAACTTGAAATGGAAAATACAAGGTTTGGATTCAGAATTTTCAGCAAGGAAGAATTAGGTCCTGTGGAACTAGATGTTGAGGACAGAGATTAGTGCAATGGAGCATCAGAAACTGGATCTTTGTCGAAGAAGGAATTCTCAGTGCTAGGCCATTCCTTCTAGAACTTTCTTTTAGAGGAGAAAGATGGGAGTGGGTGCAGTTGCTTTATATACTGCTACTGAGTGGGAGAGAAAAACTAATTAGATGTGATCGAGGAGGTTTGATGCCCTTTATTTTTGCTTTTCTAGTGGATTTGGCAGCCAATTCACCTCTTAAACAAGTTAATCCGTCAGTCCTTAGTAGATCCAGCCACCAAGTGGAAGTCTTACAAAAGGATCCCAGCTCTCCACTCTATTCAGTAAAACACATTTGAAGAACTTCGGCTGTGAGTATCTTAACTCTTAGTATGTAAAAATATTTATGCTCAGCATGTAATAAACTAATCTAATAATAAAAAGCTATTTTTTTGTTTTTTTGTCTTTTCGAGACAGGGTTCTCCCTGTAGCCCCAGCTGTCCTGGAACTCACTCTGTAGACAACAAAAAAAAAAAAAAAAAAAAAAAAGCTATTTTGTTTATAATATGAAATATTAAAACTAGATTTGCATGCATTCAAAATACAGCTCAAAGCCGGTGTTGGTGGCCCACGCCTTTAAATCCTAACACTCGGAGAGGAGGCAGAGACAGGCGGATCTTTGTGAGTTCAAGGCCAGCCTGGTCTACAGAGTGAGTTCCAGGACAGCTGGGGCTACAGGGAGACCCTGTCTCGAAAAGACCAAAAAAAAAAAATTATATATATATATATATATATATATCTCAAAGAAAACTTGAATGCCCTTGTTGCCTAGCAAATTGAGAACACTTCTGGTAGTTAACTATTTTAATCTTGGAGTAAACAGGTATGACCAAGCCACGTACAGTCATATAGTTGCTCTCTATACCAGAATCCAGATGTAGGCACTGATGACCCTAACCTCCTCACTTTCTTTTTAAAAATTAGAAGCTTTTACAGCCAGGCGTGGTGGCGCACACCTTTAATCCTAGCACTTGGGAGGCAGAGGCAGGCAGATCTTTGTGAGTTCAAGGCCAGCCTGGTCTACAGAGTGAGTTCCAGGACAGCTGGCACTACAGGGAGACTCTGTCTCAAAAAGACCAAAAAATAAAATAAAAATAAAAATTAGAAGCTTTTACTATCCTAATTATAATTTGTTTCGAATGGTATTAAAATGAGTAACTTTCTTAAATGAGTTTTCATCTCCTAGGGATGAAATTGATGTGAAGAAAATGTATTCTAATGAAAAGAGAAAGTTACAGATATATGTGGCCAAACTAGATCTGTTTTGCTGCCATGCACAGTGGGGAAAATGGACCTGATTAGGTAGCAGTTTGACCAGCCAGCCAGGAGGCAAGTCTAGACAGATCTTTCACCCATGGCTCCTGGGCCCCATTGCTCAAATTAAGAGCCAAGAGTAAGTGTGAGCATATGACAAGCCAGTCATCCCAGGACTTTCTGTGGTTTGGTGTTGTCAATCTTTAGCACGTAATTTTACATTTGTAATAGAGAAATGGCTTATAGATATAGATGATACCTTATGTAATTTAGAGAATTGCATTCCTATTTCTCCTGGTTTGGCCTTTGTTGAAAGGGTCCTAGTTTGGGGAATACCCAGTATCTGGTTTCTATAGATGATACCTTATGTAATTTAGAGAATTGCATTCCTATTTCTCCTGGTTTGACCTTTGTTGAAAGGGTCCTAGTTTGGGGAATACCCAGTATCTGGTTTCCAAGAGTTGGTTTGGTAACATATGGATTTGTATAAAGGGTAAAAAAAATCCAACATCCTAATGCCTAGATGTTTTCTAAGTGGTAGACTCTAGGAAGGATACATTTAAAACTCATGCCTCTGAAGGGTGAGATTATAGGTTAATGAGTATGAGAGAAGTGACAAAAGAGTCACTTTAAGAACAGTTTGTCTTTTCTTAAAATTGCTGTCATTCATCAAACTCATTGTCATCCATAAAAAGAGAATTAAAATGTAAATAGTACTTGGTTTTCCAGTAGTGAACTACTATACTTAGTTTATCAGATGAATCCCCCATCATCTCTTTAACAGAAAGTTCAAATTTATTCCTTTACCACTTCGTTTAACCTAGGCTTTTAGCCTAGCTTATTATTTTAGTGGTTCAACTTAGAGACAGGATTTTATATATTTGGGGGTATTGAGGTATAAATGGAGCATTTCTTTTTTAATGTATATTTCTATTGATTTTTATGCATTTTATATAAAACATATTAATCATCTTTAAACCCCCTTCCCCATCTATACCCCCCCATATTCCACCCCACAAGATTTCACAAAGACTGTTAAACCAAACTGGGCATGGTGGCGCACACTTTTAATCCCAGCACTCAGGAGGCAGAGGCAGGAGGATCACTGTGAATTCAAGACCAACGTGGTCTACATAATGAGTTCCAGGACAGCTGGGGCTACAAGGAGACCCTGTCTCAAAAAAGACCAAAAAAGAAAAAAAGAGTATTGAGTCAAGTTAGTGTACCAGATGTCTCTCTGCAAGTTCATCCACTGGGATCTAGTCAGACTATCTAGAAACTCTCCTTTAGATAAACTCTCCCTCATCCAGCAGTAATCAGCTGCCAGTAGTTCTTTGGCTAGGGTTGGGGCCTGCTGCCCATTCTCCAGTTCTATGCTGTATTTTTTTATGGTTCAGTTTGTGTGGGTCTTGTGCATGCTGACACTGTTGCTATAGGTTCCTATGAGCAAGGTCCCAGGAGCCTATAAGACTTCCATATGTCATGCACCTCCTCCCCTGGCTCTTACAATCTTCCCAGTGCCTCTTCCACAATGGTCCCTGAGTCATGGGTGGGTGAAGTTTAACAGGAGTCCTGTCCAGGGACCCATACTCTACAGACTGTTACTCTCTATGCTTTAGCCATTTGTGCCCTTTTGTATTCATTGATGAGAGTTGAGAGATGCATGAGTGTTCTCTCTACCCCTTGCTCCACTATGCTCCAGGAGCCTTAGGTGTAGAGCTTCTATTGTAGATGTATCACTTAGGGTTGGGTATTTCACAGACACTTATTCTTGGTGTGTGACCAGTTGTGGAACTTTGTGATAGTCTCTTTCTGTTGCAAAAGAAGCTTCTTTGATAACTAGTGACTGGCATACTGGTCTGTAAATATAAGGATCCATATTTAGCATATAGGAGGAAATTACATTTGTCTAGGGATGTGACAGCCTTAGGCTTTTTTCTAATATCTATGATCTCTCTGGTCATGTATATTTGGCTATATTTACAGTACTGCACATGAGTTCCCTCCATTGAATGGGCTTTAAGTCCAATTAGGTAGCTGTTGATTATCCCCAAGATAAAAGTGCCACTACTGCATCGATATAGTTTGCTGTGCCAATCACTGTTGTGGTTAATTAGGCTTTAAAGCTGGGGTTGGACCATCAGTTGATATTCTCCCTTGCATAGTGTCCTCTAGAACTATTGAGAGTTAGCCTTCATGGAGGTGGCTTCAAGGTCAGTTTTAGCTTGAATGTTTTAGCTTGAATGGAGCATTTCCAAATAATTACTTTCTGTGCTTGTAAATGGTTAATCTTTGGTTCCAACTTTACCTAGGTTATATACATCTGGATGAATTTTTAAGGGTGTTTCCAGGGAGGATTACACAAGGAGGAAAGAATACCCTGAATGTGGGTGGCACTGTGTCATGGGGTCTAGGGTCTCTGACCAAATAAAAAGGGGGAAAGGAGAAAGCAAGCTGAGCATGAACATTCATCTCTCTCTGGTTCCTGACTGCAGATACAATGTGACCAGTGACCTCACACTCCCATTACCTTGCATTTCCTGACATTATGGACTTCTTAAACCTCGAGCAAAAACAAATCCTTCTTCCCTTAAGTTGCTTCCCTTAAGTATTTTGTTAAAACAAACAAGAGAACAGTAATGTAACAAAATGTTCAGTTGCAAAATGGCTTAACTTAGAAATAACCTTTCAGATTGCATTTCTGAAGGCTGTCGGTACACATATTAAGGCTGCTGAGCATTTGTAGTGTGTTTGATCATTTGTTCATCTATTTTACAGAAAGGAAGAGTTACTAAAAGGGATTTATGCAATGGGATTTAACAGACCATCCAAAATCCAAGAGATGGCCCTCCCTGTGATGCTGGCACATCCGTGAGTTTCCAGGGTAGTGGTTTTCCAAGTTGATTAATTTCAGTCTCTTCAGTTTATGCCCAGAATCTTGTATTCAGTTTATAGCCAGTTGTCTCCTCTTTTCCACAGCCCCCAGAACCTCATAGCACAGAGCCAGTCTGGAACAGGAAAAACAGCTGCCTTTGTCTTAGCAATGCTAAGCAGAGTGAATGCACTGGAATTGTTCCCACAGGTAAGGAAGGGCTGTGGACAAGGTGAGAATCCTTGTTTCTGCAGTCCCATTGATGTTCTAATAATGACTGGTATAACTGCAAGTACACGGTTGGTACCGTGACACAGATATGAATAGGCATTCTTTCATATAATCTTAGACCATTGGGTAGAGTACGGGATAGTGATGGACAGCACAGGCTTTAGAGTCCAACTGGCTCCAGTTGTAACCTCTTCACCATTGGCCAGCTAGCTGAATGTCTTTTTTTTAATTTATTTATTAATTTATTTTTATTTTTTTATCAAATCTAGACCTGTGCCCCCCCCATTCCTCCACCCCACCAGAGCTCATGCATTCTGCCAAACATGCTTTTCATCTCTTTCTCAGTCTTTCTCAATATTCTCCATGAGGAAGTTGACTGTTTTGAGCAGAAGTTCACTGTTTCAGTTAGTTCTTCGATGCAATCCTTTCTGTTGTTGTTTCCAATATGCATCACTCCCAGCTGCTTTGGACAAAAGCTCAAGGGGCCGTGCACAAGAAATACTTACAACTAGGTGATTGGCACTAGCATCCACAGATGAGGGATACCATTCGTCATTTGTTTTTTTTCTGGGACTGTGTTACTTCACTCAGCATGATGTCCTCTAGCTCCAGCCATTTTCCTGCAAAGCTCATGATGTCATCTTTCTTTACTGCTGCATAGAACTCCATTGTGTAGATGTACCACATTTTCTCTATCCACTCATCAGTTGAGGGGCATTTGGGTTGGTTCCAGCTCCTTGCTATTGTGAAGAGAGCTGAAATAAACATGGC
>VZQC01005228.1:347599-382300 GCA_009823505.1 Rhizomys pruinosus
CATCATGAAATTTGCAGGTAAATGGATGGAGCTGGAAGACATTATGTTAAGTGAAGTAACACAGTCCCAGAAAAACAAACGACAAATGGTGTCCCTCATATGTGGATGCTAGTACCAACAACCCAGATATAAATATTTCTCATGGAGAGGGAGGCATAGTAAAAGAACAGAAAGACTGCATCAGAAAATGGACTGAAATGGTGAATTGGAAAGGGGGGATGGGTGGGAGAGGGACACGGGTGTATATTCGATTAAGGCATATTTAATTGACGTGAGCTCAGCAAGTACCCAGTTTCGCCTAGACACTGTCTACAGGACACATGGTGTTTTTTTGGTCTTTTTAAAAAAATTTTTTTAAAATTAATTTTATTTATTTCTGTATGTGTATGAATGTACTGTCTGCATGCAAGTCTGTGCACCCGTGTCGTGCAACGCCGCAGAGGTCAGAAGAGGGTCTCGGATTCCCCTGGAACTGGAGTTCTCCTGGAATTGGAGCTTCAGACGGTTCTCAGCCGCCATGTGGGTGCTGGGGATCGAACCCGGGTCCTCTGTAAGAGCGGTCGGCGCTCTTAACCGCTAGGCCATCTCTCCAGCCCCTCTGTTCACTTTTTTTATTGTTTCTTTTGCTGTACAGAAACTTTTTTGTTTAATGAGGTCCCATTTGTTGATTATTGACCTTATTTCCTGCACAACTACCATATGATTTAGAAAGCCTTTTCCAGGACTGGAGAGATGGCTCAGTGGTTAAGAGCGCTAACTGCTCTTGCAGAGGACCGGGGTTTGATTCCCAGTATCCATGTGGCAGTTAAGAACTGTCCTTAAGTCAGGCATGGTGATGCTCGGGAGGCAGAGGCAGGCAGATCTCTGTGAGTTCAAGGCCAGCCTGGTCTACAGAGTGAGTCCCAGGCCAGCTGGAGCTATAGGGAGACCCTGTCTCAAAAACAAAAAACCAAATGTTTTTTTCTCACAACAGCCTGGCAAAGAGATCTGGAGTAGAATTCCACTTACAATCCTCTACTAATTAATTTTATTTTGTTCACAATTAATATTAATGATAAGAGGTCTGGGCGTGGTGGTCCATGCCTTTAATCCCAGCACTTGAGAGGCAGAGGGAGGCAGATCTCTGTGAGACTGGTCTCACATAGCAACTTCTCTGTGAGCCTGGTCTACATAGCAACTTCTAGGTGAGCTAGTGCTACTGGGAGACTCCCATCTCAAACACCACACACACACACACACACACACACACACACAAAGAAAGTCAAAGTCTTTTCCTATACCTATATCTTGTAGGTTACTGTCAACGTTTTCTTCTTAACATTTTTCAGACTTTCAGGTTTCACATTGAGGTCTTTGATCTATTTAGAGTTGACTTTTGTACAAGGTCAAAGGTAAGGGTTTAGTTTCATTCTTCTGAGTCTAACTTTACCTAAAGAGTCCCTTTCCTACCGTATGAGTTTTTGTCCCATGTGTACATTAACCAGACACCTCAGCTACAGTCAGTCCATCCTCCTCTAGACTCTTGGGAGCTTCCTCAGGACCCTCAGTTAGAGAAACAGGACACCATTTCTGTTTCACAGTCATCCCTTTCTCTGTTCTCTTTTTCACCATGTTTCCAAATTGAAGAAGGACATCTGTTTTCACATGGCATTAATGTCGGGCCAATACTGTAAACTTTTTCTAGGGCCACCAACAGTAATAGTCATCTTATAAGCACAAGTCTACATAGTTAAATATCTTACTGTGGGTTTAAAACTGAGAAGTAGCCAAAAACTTAGAAAATGAAAGGTTTAGTGTCAGAGCTGATCAGATCATAGCTGTTTTCTAAGGTGTCAGGTGCAAAGTATGCAGGATATTTAGCTGTTAGGACCTGTTTGTTTTGTTTGAGAACAAATTTTGGGGGAATAGCATTTACCAAAATTTACATTTGCCATGTACTGCTACTTTGAAGTGAGCAGTCTTGTATGGTTTCTGTGTTTTTTTTTTTTTAATTGATGCTTTGTGTATTTCATACATCATTTTCCAATTCAGTTCAGGCATATATCCCCTTCCCTTCCCCCCACCCCACCCCTACCCATCCCAGATCATGCATTCTGCCATAAGTTTTCTTGCATCTTTCCTGCTTTTTTTGTTTTGTTTTTTTTGTTTAAAATTTTTTTAACAAAATGATAATTGTGAGTAAAAGCATCCTTCATGTAAAACCAATTTGCAAGCAGTTGTGCCCAAACCCACACAGTCATGGGTCCCACCATCCAGCAGGGGGGGCTTGTATGTTCAATCAAGTTGATCAAATGAGTGTCCAGTCTATATTGTTTAGTTTCACACCATTAACCCCAATCGCAGCCCTTACATTCTACCACGCCCCCTCTTCCGAAGATTGTTCCCTAGGCTTAGAAAAGGGGCACAGGTGGATGAGAAGCAAAACACTCTACTTCTCTCTGGAGCTGATGTCTTGGTCTCTAGTCAGTTCTGGCTGTTTTCTTTCATGGGCTGCCAACTTGTCCAGGCATAACCTTTCGATCCTACTAATGAAGCACATGCAATTAGATATTTAGGTATTAAACAGTATAATATATAGCCTTTCGATCCTACTAATGAAGCACACCACAATTAGACATATAGGTATTTAAACGTACTAATTGTTATGGTAGGTGTACTTTGGTATAGACACAGATGTTTTTGGAATGGTATGTTAATTCATATTTAACATTTTCTTCTGTTAAGTATGGCAGGGTCTTCGTGTGGTTTATAACATCTCCTAACCATTAGAGGATGTAAGCTGTGGGCATCCCGTGGGTTATTCCTCCAAGGGAGAGCTAATAGCCAATTAGATTTTGGGATATACAGACATATGGCTGCCACTCGTGCTGCACAGTATTTCCAGGCAGATGAGGTGTAGCTGGTGCTGACAGGAGAGAGTTTGCTTGACTCAAGGAACCCTATATTTGCTTTATGGGTTTAGTGGTCTTTGGTAAACATCTCTGGCATCCCAGAGACCATCTGTATATCTTGCAAGTGCGGTGCTCCATACATCTTTCCCATGTTAATCAGTCTTCAATCACGCAGGGCCTATCGCCTCTCTTCCTCTGGCAGGTATCCCAGTTTGGAGGCAGGAGCCTTTAACCATTTGTGGGAGCCTTGGATCCCGGCCAACATCTCCTGTGTAGAATAATCCATGTGATGTCAGAGCTCCTGTAATTAAATATTTTGTTTAAGTGCAATAGCTTAAGGAGACTTTAGCAATATGTGGTTTCGTGAATAGAGATAATCTTGTCACAGTTTTATGGCCATTAGTTTAATGAAGAAGGCAGTTTTACGATTTTAAAGAGAAGACCTCTATAACAGGTGGCTCCAATCTACAGCTGGAGAACGACCTCATCATCATCTTATTTCGTCCTTTTTCTAATGGGGGGGAGTTAAGAAAGTCCTTGTATTAAAACCTTTGGGCGGCACCATAGAAGGTAAGCTTCGTTAGGAATCATTAAGAATTAGTTTACTAGGAAGGATCCATAGAGGGGCCTGATGTCTGCAGCAATCTGAGGCATTTCTTCCCTTCATGCCCAGAGGAGTCAATTCCTTCCTGCTGGGCACTTTCTGTACACCGACTCACTGCAAAGCTGGCATGTTGTTTCTTTCTCAGGCGCAGTTAAAGTTGGGATACCTAACTCGGCCTGTTGGAACAACAAATCCTTTCCCAAGTTAGTTTGAAGATTTGGTGCAAGGTTTTTTTTGACAAAAATTTTTCATATCTATCTTATCCCCGTTTTTATAGTAAGGTTTTTTATTTTTGACCCATGAGTATCAAAAAACAGTTGTTGTTTTATACATACCTATAGGGTGGAATCAAGGCACAGAATTTCATCAAGTAGTCACCCATGCTGTTTTGGGTTACTGTAATGTGAGTAACTGGGAAACAAAGTTTATTTTTTGAGTTCACTCATCCTATAGGGGTGAAAGAGATTGCTACCCCGTGGCACTATAATGACAAGCAACAAATTGATAGAGAACATTTGTTTTACAATCCCAAAAGTAAATTTTTATACAGATCTTAGTTTAAGCTAGAACTCCGCCAGGAAACCTCTAGAAACGATTAGGAGCGTCAGTAAGGTTGCATGGATACAAAACAAACTAAAAAAATCATGCCTTTGCCTACACCAAAAGTAGGCAAGCTGAAGAAGGAATACAAGGGAGACGCTTCCACACTCACTAATAGCCTGCAAAAACAAAAAATCCTAGGACACAGACCTAACCAAAGATACCAAGGACCTCTACAAACAAATTTTAACCTCTGAAGAAGGAAATTGAAAGAAGACCAGGAGATGGACAAACCTCCCATGCTCATGGATTGGGAAAATAAATATAGTAAAAAATGTCCATCTACCTAAACTTATACAGATTTAAGGCAATCCCAAATAAAATCCCAAGTGCTTTTTCACATGTTTGGAAAAAAGGATCCTCAATTTCATTTGGAAAAAAAAAGACCCCAAATACCAAAGCAACTCTGGCGAAAAGAGCAATACAGGGGATCGCTATACCAGACAATCAAACTATACTACAGGCTATAGTCATAAAAACAACAGCTTGGTACTGGCACAAAAACAGACCAGTTGACAATGGAACAAATTGAAGATCAAACCTGAGCACATACAATTTCAGCCATCTCACATTTGATAAGAGGCCAAGAAGACACATTGGAGGAAAGACAGCATCTTCAGCAAGTGTGTTGGCAAAACTGATTACCACCGGTAGAAGAATGAAATATAACCCCTACCTCTCACCCTGTACAAAGTCAATTCCAAATGGATCAAAAGCCTCAACGTGAATCCAAAACTCTGGAGGTGATAGAAGAGAAACTTGGAGCAGACAGACAAAGACTGTAGGTGTAGGAAAGGACTTCTTAAATCAGACAACAGCTGCACAAGAAATAAGTGTCAATTGACAAATGGGACCTCATTAAACTCAAAAGCTTCTTTACATCAAAGGAAACAATAAAGGAAGTGAAGAGAAAAACCCGGATGGGAGGAAACTTCACAACAGATAACATCCGACAAAGCATAATCCCAAGTATCAAGCTACTCAAAAACAAAGAAGAAAGAAAACAAAATGAATCACAGAAATGGAGAAAGATCTGAACAGAGACTTCACAGAGGAGGAATAGAGATGGCTGAAAACAACTTAAAAGTGTTCACATCATATATCTAATTAAGAAATGCAAATTAAACCACCTTAAGATACCACCTTACTCCAGTAAGACTGGCTAGGATCAGAAAACAAATGATGCCAAGTGCTGGAGAGGGTGTGGGGAAAGGGGAAACTCATCCATTGCGGGTGGGAATGAAACTGGTGCGCCTTAATAGAAGAAAACAGTGTGTGGAGACCCTTAGAAACTCTCAAAAGGATGCCGGCACATTGACCCATCTCCACTCCGGGTGGTATACCACCCACAAGGACTCATCTTACTGCAGAGATACATGCACAGCTATATTATTGCCACTCTGTTCACAATAGCAAAAAAACTGGAATCAACCCAAATGCCCCTCAACTGACGAGTAGATAGAGAAAATGTGGTACATGTAACACAATGGAATTCTATGCAGCAGTAAAGAAAGACACATCATGAACTTTGCAGGTAAATGATGGAGCTTGAAGGACATCAGTTTAAGTGAAGTAACACAGTCCCAGAAAAAACAAACAACAATGGTATCTCTCATATGTTGACGCTAGTACCAATAACCCAGTATATAATATTCTTGGGAGAGGGATGCATATTAAAAGAACAACAACAGAAAGATTGCATCAGAAACTGATTGAAATGGTGACCGGGAGGGGTGAGGGGTGGGAGAGGGACACGGGTGATATATTCGATTGGTGCATTTTAATTGACGTGAGTTCAACAAGTATCCAGTTTTCCAGACCTGTCTACAGGTTACATGGTGTTTTAGGACTTAGTAAAAGTAAATATGTGCATATTGGACAACATTGGTTTGAAGGCTGATAAAAACGGTAATGCATCTGAGTTAATTGGTGATATAAATTGCTCTTGTCCACATTAGCTTTAACTAAGATCTGTATAACAATTACTTTGGGATTGGTTTCTGTGTTTTATTAAAATTTCATAGACTCAACTCCATTTTTTAAATCAAAGTGTCTTAAGATCTATATGTGTGTGATTATACGTATACATGTGTACATAGATTTATATTTAGATGTATATGTGTTTGTTTTTATTTCTTTTTTTTTTTTTTTTTTTGAGACAGGGTCTCCCTATAGCCCCAGCTGGCCTGGAACTCACTCTGTAGACCAGGCTGGCCTTGAACTCACAGAGATCTGCCTGCCTCTGCCTCCCTAGTGCTAGGAATAAAGCTGTGTGCCACCATGCCTGGCTTAAGGACAGTTCTTAGGCGCCATGTGGGTGCTGGGAATTGAACCCAGGTCCTCTGCAAGAGCAGTCAGTGCTCTTAACCACTGAGCCATCTCTCTAGCCCAGTGTTTTTATTTCTTGAGACAGGGTTTCACTGTAGCCCAGCTGACTTGGAACTCACCATATAGTCCAGGTTGTCCTCAAACATAGGAATCCTACCTCACCTTCCCAAATGCAGGGTTACAGTTATGAGCTGCCATGCCCAACAGGGGGGGACAATTTTTATTGCCAGGATTTGACATAGGATGACTATGATTTGAATATGCATAATCTAAATAGATCAGTACAGGTTTGAAAGAATCTGCTCTTTACACTAAAGAGCCGAGTCATATCACTTCTCCAAATGTTCACTGTCAGGACATTTTCCTTGGGTTCGGTAAACCAGGTTTCTTAAACTTTTACCACTCATGACTTATTTTCACTTGAGAAAATTTAAATGTCCCCAGATATTTAGGTATGTAACTTAAACATATATCAAGCATTTACTGAAATAAATGGCTTCACTTTTAGAAAGGCCTTGGCATACATACAATTTTACTGTTTAGAAATTATTAAAAAATTGCATAATGATGAGATGGGCATGCTTTTTTATTTTTATATCACAACTCTTGTCTGAAATATAGCATTTTTCAAAGTTGATCAATATTTTAATTTTAATATTGCCAAATGCTGGCAACACCACTTTGCATAAATATATAGTATAAATGGCAGAGATCTGTTTCAAGCAATTTCAGAAATTTCTGGAAATTTTGTCCTAATCCCAAACCAAAATTAGTGGGTTTTTTTATGAAATGCAAGTCAGCAACTCAGCAGTTTTTAAAATCAAATATTCTTTAACCATCAAGCCATTTGCTCAATTAAAAATCAAATATTCTAACAGCCAGGCATGGTGGCGCATGCCTTTAATCCTAGCACTTGGGAGGCAGAGGCAGGAGGATCTTTGTGAGTTCAAGGCCAGCCTGGTCTACAGAGCGAGTTCCAGGCCAGCTGGAGCTATAGAGAAACCCTGTTTCGAAAAGACAAAAAAAAAAAAAAAAAATCAAAAAATATTCTAAGACTTACAGTATACTAATTTGATACATGCTAAGGAATGATGATAGGAAATAGTTAAGTCTTTTCCATAATTAAATCATTATATTTCTATAAAAGCAAAAAACTTACCCAGGTTCAAATCCTAGCACCCACACGGTGGCTAACAACCATGCATAGCTCCAGTTCCAGGGACTCTGACACCTTCTTCTGTCCTGTGCAGGCACTGCATGACATGAGTGCACTAAACACACGGAGGCAGAAAACATACACGTAAAATATACATCAATCAATCAATAAATATTTTTTAAAAGCAAAAAACTTGGGTGCAACTCATACACATCCAGTAGTTCCGAATCTGAGCCGATGTGTTTGAGGCAGTGTTTATGACATTTTGTGTGGCTTCAGTGGCATGTGCAAAGTGCACATGTTATGTGTTCAGAGCCAAGGCTGCACTATAGTTACACTGTGCAACCTAGGCAAGCACTTCTAGAAACACTTCAGATCTGTTACATGTTTGGTTTTGAATTTTTGGTCGTTGCTTCTTCAGCTACCTTTCACTGTTGCCAAATATTCTGCAAGCCCCACATTCATTTACCCCACCTCATAAGAGGCCACAGCTGTAAACCATGAAATGGAACTACTCCATGCCATAATGATTTTAGAAAATAGTACAGTCATGAAAAGACCAAAAAAAAAAGAAGGCCAGGCGTGGCGGCGCACGCCTTTAATCCTAGCACTCGGGAGGCAGAGGCAGGCGGATCTTTGTGAGTTCAAGGCCAGCCTGGTCTACAGAGCGAGTTCCAGGCCAGCTGGGGCTATAGGAAGACCCTGTCTCGAAAAGACCAAAAAAAAAAAAAAAAAAAAAAAGAAAAAGAAATAGTATAGTTATGTGTGCCCACTTGGGTGTATGGCCAGGGTAATCAAAGGGCTGCTACTTTCAGCTGAACTTTGATATTTTGAGGAAGCCAAATTTAGAAATTTAGAAACAATCTTTCTCTTCCCTAACTTATAAGTCTGTCTCTATATTGGCCTTTCCTCGTTCTCCACAGTGCCCAATCTCCATATTGGTCTTTCCTCTTCTCCACGGTGCCCAATCTCCATATTGGCCTTTCCTCTTCTCCACGGTGCCCAATCTCCATATTGGCCTTTCCTCTTCTCCACGGTGCCCAATCTCCATATTGGTCTTTCCTCTTCTCCACGGTGCCCAATCTCCATATTGGCCTTTCCTCTTCTCCACACTGCCCAATCTCCATATTGGCCTTTCCTCTTCTCCACAGTGCCCAATCTCCATATTGGCCTTTCCTTTTCTCCACGGTGCCCAATCTCCATATTGGTCTTTCCTCTTCTCCACGGTGCCCAATCTCCATATTGGCCTTTCCTCTTCTCCACGGTACCCAATCTCCATATTGGCCTTTCCTCTTCTCCACGGTGCCCAATCTCCATATTGGCCTTTCCTCTTCTCCACGGTGCCCAATCTCCGTATTGGCCTTTCCTCTTCTCCACAGTGCCCAATCTCTGTATTGGCCTTTCCTCTTCTCCACAGTGCCCAATCTCTGTATTGGCCTTTCCTCTTCTCCACAGTGCCCAGTCTCTGTATTGGCCTTTCCTCTTCTCCATGGTGTCCAATCTCCATATTGGCCTTTCCTCTTCTCCACAGTACCCAATCTCCATATTGGCCTTTCCTCTTCTCCACAGTGCCCAATCTGAAACTCTTCCTTGTGCTATATCCTGTTTTCGTTGTTTTCTTCTAGCCTTATTGTGTTTCCTTGAGTGTGTAATTAAAACAGCAGTCTGAGCCAGGCGTGGTGGCACACACCTTTAATCCCAGCACTCGGGAGGCAGAGGAAGGAGGATCTTTGTGAGCTCAAGGACAGCCTGGTCTACATAGTGAGTTCCAGGCCAGCTGGGGCTACGGCTGTGTCAAAAAGACCAAAAATAAAGTAAAATAAAATAGCAATCTGGAGCTTTCTTTTTTTCTGTCTGGATCACATAGCTTCTGATGCTAGCTTTTCTATAGCTGTTTTCTGATGCTAGCTTTTCTATAGCTTCCTTTTCTTATGTTATGGATATAGTATCTACTGCTACTCCCTGAGGATCTAATTAGAGTATGTAAACAGATTTTTCTGTTTTCAACATCATCTCTGAATTATCCAGCTCTCCATTTTGTTTGCAACATCTCTGCCATTTATGAAAGGTAGACCTTAAAAAAAAAAAAAAAAAAGAAAGGTAGACCTTTCCTCTTATCTGCCAGTACTTGCCTAGTCTTTCATAATGGGGGGCAGGGGAAGACGTGGCTAAAATTCCAGTAGAGAGCTCAGCTTGTAACTTGGAAGCATCTCTTTAGAATGGTTGCCATCTGGAGGTCATTGGTGCTATGTGATATCTCTGATCTTTCAGGACCTAGAGCTTGGCTGCTGACAGTCTAGCTAAAAGAGACCACCATGAAGTGTACATGTTTTCATTCGATCCCTTCCCTTAAGCTATAATTTATCTTGCTGAAGTTCATGTCCCCAGACCTAGACTTTCTTCTTCCTACTGTCAACCTCTAACCTCCTGGTAGTACATGCTTAGCTGCCTGAAATAAGGGGATCCAACTCTTCTTTATGGCCAGAGGTCAAGGAGGACTCACTCTTGCTGTCCTTTCACCAGTAAGTTAGTACATTTACGTGTAATGGAGAGTGAAAGAGTCAGAACTCTAGTTAGTACATGTACGTGTAATGGAGAGTGAGAGAGTGTGAACTCTAGTTAGTACATGTACGTGTAATGGAGAGTGAGAGAGTGTGAACTCTAGTTAGTACATGTACGTGTAATGGAGAGTGAGAGAGTGTGAACTCTAGTTAGTACATTTACGTGTAATGGAGAGTGAGTGAGAACTCTAGTTAGTACATGTATGTGTAATGGAGAGTGAAAGAGTCAGAACTCTAGTTAGTACATTTACGTGTAATGGAGTGTGAAAGAGTCAGAACTCTAGGAAAGATTTAGTGGTCATAGGGGCCTTCTAAGAAAATCCCTTTATTTTCTACTGAAGAAAATATTGAGTGATAATTAGATAGAGCATTCGCATTGGTTGTTCAGTCTCCTAGTGTTCAGTTATCCTTTCTTTTGTTAATGAAATTGATACATTGATTTCATTAGATAGAGTCCCAGTAGTGGGATTGCTAATCTTATGGTAGCTCTGTTTTGAGATTGACACTATTTTCCATAATAGCTGTACTGAAAAAGTTATCTCACAGAAATTGAAAGTAGAATGCTAGTTACCAGAGGTTGGGGAGAGAGTGATTAGTGGGTACTAAGTTACATTTAGGTTGGAGCAAGAAATTCTGGTGGGCTGTTCTACTGTAGGGTAACTATTAATAACATGTACTGCGCATAACAAAGGGAGAAAAGATTTTGAAAGTTTTCATCACAAAGGAATGGTGTTTAAGGAATTAGACATATTTAACCTCATTTAAGCATTACATACCATATACATGTATTGAAACATCCATCATGTGGCATCTTACTAATATGTATAGTTTTATGCTTTTATGTACTAGTTAAAAGTAAATTTTAGGAGCTAGATAGCTGGCAGCAGTTGAGAGCACTGGCTGCTCTTGCGGAAGTCGTCGGTTTGGTTCCCACTAGCCACATGGCAGCTAACAGCTGCCCCTAACTCCTGTTCCAGGGGAGTCCTACACCCTCATCCTGACTGTTAGCTCCATGGAGATTTCACCTGTTTTTAACTTTATGTATCTGTATCCACTATGGGCTCCAAGTACATTTTAGTTACTACCTTTTCCTGTTGCCCCCTTCTTTTTGATCTCTAGGTTCTCTACATTACAAGTAGTTGTGTATGTTCTTTCCCTTCCAATATATATGACACTTGCCATCAAATTATAACTCTTGGGTTTCCTTCCTCTTTACTTGCCTTCCTGTGAGCCTACAGCCATGTGGAGCATCTGTTTGACCCCTGCTGGTTCTGCTGCAAGTCTGCCTGACCTAAGGAAGAGATTGGCATGACTGACTGCTGACCTTCCAGAATATACACTCAAACTTTACTCTGAGCTTCACATTCCATTTGTGGTTTTCCAAATTCTTGGTGGCAAGTAGGACATTGGCTTTTTGCACAAAGAGCTGGTCACTGCACCCTTATGTGTGGCATATGGCAGTGATGGTTGGTGTTTGAAGAAGGACAGCCTGGCAGCTAGGTGACAGCCATCTTCTCTTCCTTCTTTCAGAGCTTTGCCCTCCGAATGCCAGATGCTTCTCTTTTCAGCAACTTTTGAGGAGTCTGTATGGCAGTTTGCTGAGCGAATCATTCCTGACCCTAATGTTATTAAGTTACGCAAAGAGGAACTGACCCTGAACAACATCCGACAGTATTATGTGCTGTGTGAGAACAGGAAAGACAAATACCAAGCTCTGTGTAATATCTATGGCGGCATCACTATTGGCCAGGCCATCATTTTCTGCCAGGTAAACTTTGTTGCCTGTGTCTTCATGCCCAGATGTCCCTACAGGTGGAGGCAGGGAGAAAGTAATAAGTACCATAACCAGGCACTGTGTTCAGCTCTAATTTAATCTTCAGAGTAGCTCTAAATAAGTCTACATTTGGGCTGGAGAGATGACTCAGCAATTAAGAGCACTGACTGCTCTTGCAGAGGACCTGGGTTTGATTCCCAGCACCCACATGGCAGCTAAGAACCACCTTTAAGCCAGGCATGATGGCACAGGCCTTTAATCCTAGCACTTGGGAGGCAGAGGAAGATTGATCTCTGTGAGTTCAAGGCCAGCCTGGTCTACAGAGTGAGTTCCAGACCAGCTGGGGCTATAGGGAGACCTGTCTCAAAATAAAAAAGAAAAGAAAAAATAAGTCTACATTTTAGGGGGAAAACTTAGGTTGAATGATGGAATAGGATCTTAAATATGATGTCCTATTTATCTAACACGTCCACAGAGTGATGGCTGTTCGTTGTTTTCATGGACGCCCTTCTCAGGGTGCTGTGCTGCTGCTTCTGCTAATAGCCTGCTGTGTCTTTTCTTTCCCTTGTTCTGTCTGACATTTTTCATGCTTTTGTATTTTTGTCTCTCCCTACCATGTAAACAAACATGTTAAGCCTTATGAGCAGGGGTCTTGTGACATACCTGCTGGCAACTGTTGACATGTGGCCAAACTGAAAACATCTTAGAAGGACAGCTCTGCCACCAACTTGCCACATAAACTGGGCAAGTCACTTAACTTTGGATTTATTTTTCTTCTTCATTTAACAACAACAAAAAAGTGGAATTGGGTAGCTTCTTGAGTAGGCATGTAAAGATTTTAGGCAGTCTGATGGTTTCATTTTCTCATCATAATACCATGTGAGATTGGTAGAGTGTGTTTATCTTGAGTTTGTAGAAGAGCGCCCAGAGCTCAGCTATTGAGAGAACATGACACTTCAAATCACATTCAGAGAATGTTGTGCCACATTCCAAGAGGACTGAAGGAATGGGGAAGCAACATTCCCCAGCAACTGTCTCTCCTTCCTGCCCTGAGCCCGAGTCCCTGAGCATAGCAGGCACAGTCAGTCTGTTTGACCTGGTGCTTTGTTTCTCTCATAGACCCGTCGAAATGCCAAGTGGTTGACCGTGGAGATGATGCAGGATGGCCACCAAGTGTCCTTGCTAAGTGGGGAACTCACAGTGGAGCAGCGAGCTTCTATCATTCAGAGGTTTCGAGATGGGAAAGAGAAGGTTCTAATAACAACCAATGTTTGTGCTCGAGGTGTGTGTGAAAGTCAGGTGTTGAGGTTAAATTTACACACAGTACATTTCAGAATTTTGACAAACATGCAGAGTTGTGTAAACATCACTATAATCAAAATCAGAGGCCTGCCACCTCCCCTACATGGCTGTACCCTCCTGCTCAGTCTCCTCCCATCAGACTGAAAACTGCTGATCAGATTTCTGTATGTATATTTTTTCCCAGAATGCCAGATAAATTGAATCATATAGTGTATAGTCTTTGTGTCTGACGTCTTCAACCTAACATAATGCCGCTGAGTTTTATCAGTGTTGTTACCTAATGGTAGCCGGTTCCTTTTCATTGCCAGTAGTATTCCATTGATCATTCAGTCACTTACCACTTGGATATTTGGATTGCCTCCAGTTTGGAGTTATTTTGAATACAGCTGTAATAAAAGCTAACGTATAGGTCTTTGTGGACACGTGTTTTCTAGGAGTGGGACTGTTTTATAAAGAAACCACACAGCTTTTCCACCATGGGTCAACAGTCTCTAATCCCACCATGCAGGTGCTTCACATCTTTGCCATCAACTGATCTTCTCAGTTGTTTGGGGGTTTTTTGTTTTGCTTTTTAAAAAGACTTCATTCTGCTTTTTGTTTCTTCATCCTTCTCATATTCTTATCTGGCCTTTAAAATAAAACTGTTTTCTGGTTCATTCAAAGGTTAGCAAATAGAACAGAAAGCCTGTTGTGTTCAGAGTAGGTACCAGCTCTGTCTTTTGGAAACTTAGCCTGAAAAAGGGTGAGGTTCCTGACCCTTGGGAATGGCTCTTCCTGGGGCAATCCATTGGGACTAAAGTGTTCTCCAGTTAGTAACCACTAGCCATGTGAGCTCTTGAGCACTTGTTTGTTTGTTTGTTTGTTTGTTTGTTTGTTTGTTTGTTGGGATCAAACCCAGGGCCTTGTGCTTGCTATGGAGGCACTCCACCACTGAGCCACATCCCCAACCAACAGAAAGGGTCAACTGGGTGGGAATGTACAGTGGCTTTGGGAAATAGCCAACCCTGTGACTGAAGGCAGAAGGAAGAGGTGAGGTGGCTGAAGGGCGTGAAGGGCGTGAAGGGCTTGTATTCTGTCCTGTCTGATGTGAGCAGTAGGGTTCTGAGCACACGTGCTCTGGACTGTGCTCTGGTGACCATCCTAGAAGAGATTAGAGGCATGGGAAAAAGGTAAAATCAATCCAGAAATTGTAACAGTCAAGCAAACTGCCTGATCACCACTTCTTCCATGACATAAAGCCATTTTGATTTGCATATTTTCTCCACTAGTGAGAATTCCTTTGGCAAATGTAGATCTTTTTTTTTTTTTAATTTTTTTTAATTTTTATTTCTGTATGTGTATGAATATACTGTCTGCATGCAAGTCTGTGCACCCGTGTCATGCAATGCCGCGGAGGTCAGAAGAGGGTCACGGATTGCCCTGGAACTGGAGTTCTCCTGGAATTGGAGTTTCAGACGGTTCTCGGCCGCCATGTGGGTGCTGGGGATCGAACCCAGGTCCTCTGCAAGAGCGGTCGGCGCTCTTAACCGCTAGGCCATCTCTCCAGCCCGCAAATGTAGATCTTAAATGGCTATGTCCTGAAGAAAATATTACAATGCCCTACAGTATCTTTCCTCTTCTAGGAATTGATGTGAAGCAGGTCACCATTGTTGTGAACTTTGACCTCCCTGTAAACCAATCAGAAGAGCCAGACTATGAGACCTACCTCCACCGCATAGGGCGCACAGGGCGCTTTGGGAAAAAAGGCCTCGCCTTCAACATGATCGAAGTAGATAAGCTGCCTCTGCTCATGAAAATCCAGGACCACTTTAGTAAGTATCATGTGGTCGTGGGGGTAGTGTGAGGTCCTGTGAGGGAAAGGCTTCTGATTCACAGGGCCATAACCACAACTTGGAACAGTTGATTTAAGTAGGTCCTATAGGGTTGTTAAAGTGAATTTTCTTTTAATTATCAAACTTTAATTGATAGACTAATCTTACAGGAAAAACAATGAGACAGCTAGTCAAGGTTACACTTGGAAAAAAAATATGGAATGCTTCACTAATTTGCATGTCATCCTTGCCTAGAGGCGATGCTAATCTTCTCTGTATCATTCTAATTTTAGTATATGTGCTGCCGAAGCTAGCACTTAAAGTTAATTTTAAATAAAGTAGAGTTCATTCTGTAATCTGCAGAAAAATTTTTCTTTTTTTTTTTAATTTTATTTATTTCTGTATGTGTATGAATGTACTGTCTGCATATAGGTTTGTGCACCCGTGTCGTGCAATGCAGCAGAGGTCAGAAGAGGGTCTCAGATTCCCCTGGAACTGGAGTTCTCCTGGAATTGGAGTTACAGACAGTTCTTAGCTGCCATGTGGGTGCTGGGGATTGAACCCGGGCCCTCTGCAAGAGCAGTCGGTGCTCTTAACCGCTAGGCTATCTCTCCAGCCCCCCCCCCCTTTTTGAGACAGGGTCTCCCTGTAGTAGCTTCAGCTGGCCTGGAACTCACTTTGTAAACCAGGCTAGCCTTGAACTCACAGAGATCCGCCTGCCTCTGCCTCTGCCTCCCAAGTGCTGGGATTAAAGGCTTGCGCCACCATGCCCAGCTGAATTTCATATTCTTTAGAGGTGTACCATAAGTAAAATAATGACACCCTTTATGATTTATTATCTTTGTTCTTTTATTTGTAGTTTCCCCTTGTCTTGCCTCACCCTCTCAGATAGGACTGTCCTGAATTCTGAGCTCTTCCACCCTCTTGTACCACCATCACCCACCACCCAAACACGCTGGGCTCAGCTATTGTGCTAGGACCCTGTACTGGCAGAATGCTCTGAATGGGACCCTCTCCACACACAGAGTTCCATCACCAGAGAGCACAGATATGGCTGGGAACTTTATAGGCAAGAGAATGTCATGTACCATCCTCTAGAATGGAACTTTGTTGGAAGCAGTGGACACTGTCCCCAGAAAGTGTACATGGGCCCACAGAACACCTGGAATGTAATTCGAAAAGGTTCGCAGTCTGAATGCTGGACAGCCAGTGGCTCTGAATTGCTTAGGTCCCCCTGCCTTAGACTAGCTGGGAGGCTGCAAGAAAAGAGAGCCTGAAGGCTACTGCTTCTGTCTGAGCATTTGAGAACTGGCCTTGGGGAGTGAGCACAGTGAGGAGGCTTGGTCCTGACTCCTCTCACTGTCAGTGCAGTCTGACATGTATCTTCTCGGTCTGGTATATTTGCTTCTGTTTACTGTGTATGCCAGCTCTTTGATTAATGTCCTTTACTGTCTTGGACTTTCTATACAAGGAGTCACAGGTATATATATTTTCAAAGGTGTCACTCTCTTCAGAAATTGATAGTTAGCTGGAATGAAGCTGGGATAAAACTGTTTTCTTTTCTCTTTTTCTTTCAGACAGCAATATTAAGCAGCTTGACCCAGAAGATATGGATGAGATTGAAAAGATCGAATACTGAAGAGACCTTTATTGTTTGTGAGATATCCTAGTTTATGTGAGAATGTTCCAGCAGATAATTTTCTATGTTGAGGCTCTTTCAACATGAAACTGTCACAGATGGCAAAATAAATGTCATGGAACCAAACCTATGTGAACCATGTGATCCTTTTAAAAATAAAGCAAGATTCTCTCTTCTAATCTTTTCAGGTAGCATCTCCTGGGTTGCTGGGTGGCTTTTTAGTCTCTGAGCTGCACACACTTCTTAGGAGGTTGCCATGAGGTGGCAGTAGAAGTCACTAGTTTAGAGTGGAGCTTGCGGGAGAGATTAAATAGCTCCAGCCTGAGGCCTTGCACACAGACTACACCTTCTAGCTGAGGCCTTGCACACAGACTACCCCTTCTAGCTGAGGCCTTGCACACAGACTACCCCTTCTGCTGTTGGTGCTCCCTGCCCCATGTGTGTGTACACACCCCAGGTGGAAGTACACAGAAATCCTTTTAAATCTTTTAACTTTTGAGAGAGAGAGCATTTTGCCTTTTCAATATTTCAGGTGACAGAATTTCTGACATATTTTCTTCTGCCTGTTACTGTCTTCAGATTAGAAAAGATTTACTCCATTGTGTTATTTTCTAGTCTCTGAAAATGTGGCTTTATTTAAGGTATGAAAAGCAAGCAAAAACAAAAAACCATGGCCTGGATGTCTATGTGGGTAAAGTGCTGACTGTGTGAATATAAGGACCTGAGTTCAGATCCCCTGAACCCAGCTGAATGGACTATAACCCCAGGGCTACTGGCCCTCACTGCTAGTCATTCTAACTGAAATAGCAAGAGCCAGGTTCACTGAGAAACACTGTCTCAAAAACCAAGATGGACAGTAATGATATCAGCCTCTGGCATACATACATATATGCATATATACATCCAGAAAAACTCAGAAGTAACACATCGGGCAGTCAGTTTACTCAGGAACTTCACGGCAGCAAGGTTGCTGCTATATCCTGAAATCCCAGCATTCAGGAAGCAGAGGCAGGAGAGTCCCTCCAAATCTGAGGCCAGCCTGGAAAGAGCCTGCGCATTTTTTTTAAGTAAATTTTTTTTCAAATTTCATACAATATGTTATGGTCCTTTTTAGATTCCTTCCCCTATCTACACCCCTTTTCTTTTATAATTTTATTTATTTATTTATTTACTTACTTTTGAGACAGGGTCTCCCTGTAGTCCCAACTGGCCTGAAACTTGCTATGTAGACCAGGCTATTCTCCATCTTTCAGATATCTGCCTGCCTCTGCCTCCCAAGTGTTGGGATTAAAGGTATACACAACCATGCCCACCCTATCTCAAATTTTTAAAAAATTTTTTTAACATTTTTTTTCTTTTTTTTTTTTTGGTCTTTTCGAGACAAGGTCTCCCTGTAGCTCCAGCTGTCCTGGAACTCACTCTGTGGACCAGGCTGGCCTTGAACTCACAGAGATCTACCTGCCTCTGCCTCCCAAGTGCTAGGATTAAAGGCGTGCACCACCACACCTGGCTTAATTTTATTCTTTATGTGTATGAGTGCACTGTCTGCATGCAGGTCTGTGCACCCATATTGTGCAATGCCACAGAAGTCAGAAGAGGGCATCAGATTCCCCTGAAACTGGAGTTAAAGACGGCTCTCAGCCACCATGTGGGTGCTAGGGATCGAACCCAGGTCCTCTGCAAGAGCAGTCTGTGCTCTTAACCACTAGGCTATCTCTCCAGCCCCCCAAAATATATTTTTTAAGGAAATTTTTAGGAGAACTTCTAAGAACCCTGGACATTTTCCTATAAGCAAAAATAGGTTTTTTTATATCCACATTTGCTGCTCAGAATTGAAGTCATGAGTTTGAGAAAATGGAGTAAGTAGCTAGTTTCCCACGATGCTAGAGCAAGTTATTAGCCTGCATACAGCCAGCAGCCAGCAGCAGCTCTGCCACGGCCGCAGACTGCCTGATGTGGCTCCAGTGACTGTCTTTGTCACCCTGCTGTGAATATGGTTTGTGATTTTTTTCTATTTTGACAGTCGACTTTGATATTTTGCCCATGTTCACCCCCAAGTGCAGCGTTCAGAAACACAGGGAAAGCAGCAGGCTCCCTCATGGAATACCAGACATTTACCATGTGCCCTCATGCCAACCGCCAAGGAAAGGGAGATGATTCAAGGAATGGGATTCAAGATGCCTTCAGCAGAGAGTGTACTGACAATGACCCAGAATGTGCCAGCATTAGAAAGGCAGTGCTAAAGGAAATGATGCATGTGGCTAGTGTCACACAACAGAGCCCCTACTAGCCTGTGGGTCACCTGCAGAAAAAATACACGGGGCCTCCTACAAGAGGGTGGGACATCCCTAGCAGTTGGCAATCTCCTAATCTGGATGCACTGAGGCAGTGTTCCAGAGCCTGAGAATTATCTGGAGAGTCTAGGAAAAACTACAGGTCACCGGGCCCAGCAAACATAGACTCTGAGAGTAATCATGAGGTATTTCCATAGAGAGCCGAAAGCATGGGCAGGGCATGGTTTAGAAAGACCACAATCCAGTGAGGAGTGCAGGGGCAGAGAGGTTCTTAGAGGAGCTGTCACTAGGGAGCATCTATCTACTCCAGTTTTAGACTTTGTCTGCCTTCCTCTCTGACTGAAATGGCCAGTCTTGTCCACTCAATACCCAGGCCACCACAGAGCCCACATTTGCTGCTCCATGAAGATTTGTTCTCCTTGAATACCTGTGCTTTTTCTTTTGCTGTCTCATCCACTAGCGTTCTCCCTTGCCGTTTTCCACCCTAGTTTTGAAGCTCGGTAAGATGACACAGGACTAACAAGCACAAGAGACAAGGTATTTAGTCTCAGTATTTGAGAACTGAGTTGGGCTCTCCATCCTACTCAGCTCAGCCTTGAGGTGTCTTAACTAAAGCTTCACCCCCTTTCCAGTGCAGATCTATGGGAAGACCTCTCACCAGAGCCTTTGGTAATGTCCTCTTCCCACAGGCTCTGCAAGCAGGACGCATTCTTCTCTTTCTCTTTGTAAACCCCTTCCCTCACATGCCTTTATCCTGCCACCTAGGAAGCAGCAAAACCATCCTGTTTTTTTCACAAGTCACAGCTGTAAAGGCTGTCACAGTTTAGTGAGTCAACAATCCAGAGACTGTTTGCAGGGTACATCCTTGCTCAGAACTGTAAGCAATTTTCACATCTCCACACATGGCCTGGCAGAGGTCATCTCTCTCAGTGCCGGCCGGGGTGGGGGCAGTAAATGGAGAGGCAAAGAGTAACCAGATGTTTTCAGTGCATCTGTGATCTGCCTTAATCAGCTGTGTGTTACTTGGCACCAAAGACTAAACCAAATCCAGGTTTCTCTTGGCCAGCTCAATACTGTTAGCATACTGCGCTTGGTAATTACATGGAGCAGGGTTGTGATTTGCGGTGGGAACTCTGAGTGATCACCTAGCCTGAGCCTTGTTGCCTGTGCTGTAAGGTACAGGATCTAAGGCAGCTATTAGTAATGAGAAAGGCAAATGCGTTGTTTGTGGTCTGGTAGGATGTCTAACAGCTCCTCAAGAGTCATTACTGTCTTTGAAGAAAGTGTTGATCCTCCTCAGTGAAGCTCATTCACCATGAAGCTCAGTCACGTGGCATTCTGCATGTATAGTCAACAGTGGAAAGTCTTAGAGGATTGCTGGAGTGGAGGAAGGGTAGTGAGCAGTTCCTGTCCAGACACAGTGGAAAAAGCAGGTTGTGCCAAACCTAGGTTTCGTTCTTGGGCCTCTTAGTTCCTGCAAGAGCCTAGATTAAAAGAACCCAAGAGGAACAGTCCAACTCTTCGGGTGGAAATAGAAATGCAAGTCCAAAGGCAGGGCCTTGGGCTGGCCTGCACTCCTTTGCCCACTGGGCACAGGACCTTCTGTCTGGCCCACCTGCTTCTCTGAGGGTCTCCCTGAGCCAGCATTGGGTGCCTGCTAGTCTTATCAAGGGATCAACCCCAACCACTCTAGCCCTCAGCCACTCCTGGGGATAATCAAGTGTATCTAAGACCTGCATGTCATCTTGCCCCACAAACTGGGAAAGAGTCTGGCTATATGCTTTGGGGCATACTAACTTTTGAAAATTCAAGATTGAGAGAAGAATTAGAGTTTGCCCCTGCCCTGTCTTTTGCCCGTGGGCTCCCTCCCCTCCACTTCTAGCCTTTCACTTCCTGGGACAAGGTTTCCATCTTCTTGCTGGCCCCTAGTCTCCATTTTGAATGTGCAGTGTCTACTCTCCTCTATATTTAGTCCTTTACACACTACTAGTGAAATAACAGGAACACACCTGAAGAGGGCTGAGTCTTGGTGAGAAAAGTAACTGCCGGCACCCCTCAGAGGACCCCAGGCCCAGGCCCAGGCCCGGAACTCCCCAGGTCTCCCTCACTAGCATCTCAGCCTTCCACTTGTGCTGAAGTTAGAAACAACCAGAAAGCCCATCCATCTTTTTTTTTGGGGGGGGGGGGGTCTTTTTGAGACAGGGTCTCCCTGTAGCCCCAGCTGTCCTGGAACTCACTCTGTAGACCAAGCTGGCCTTGAACTCACAAAGATCTGCCTGCCTCTGCCTCCCAAGTGCTAGGATTAAAGGCGTGCGCCACCACGCCTGGAAACAACCAGAAAGCCCATCCATCTTTTAATGACAATCCAGGTCCTTAGGGAGATGTGTGACAACCCTCAGTAGCACTTTTGGGGGGAACATATTTGATATTTGCTTATAATTTTTCCTGATTAGTAGAATGAGCTCTATTTCAGTTTTGAGAATATATTTTCAGTGAATACGGTGGTCTCCTATGTTCTGCTAGAAAGAATGATAGTCTCACTCCAGGCCCTTGGTTTGTGATCTGTAGCTTGAAATCTTAATTGGAACAGAGTAACTGACGAGGACACCCTGCTTTGAGGGAAGTTCAGAGGCAGAGTCCTGTCTAACAGCCTCAGGCAGCATTCAGGAAGATGCAAACTAAGCAGCCTATTTGTGAGGTGAGTACGCTCCACGGGAGTGTTAAGTCAGTGAGAAAGTGAATGAGTATTTGTAAAGGGTGTGTAGTTCTGGTTCTTAATTAATGATAATTAGCATAAGTTGATCTCTGAGGCTCTGCCCATTCTATGAGACCATGTGTCCATGACCTACAAAGAAGCTACCCAGGTGAATATGAGCCATGCACAAGTTTTGCACAAAAGATTGTTTCTCACAAATAAAAAGGAAAATGGGGCTGTTAGCTTCTAGTTGCACTGTCTTCACTTTCACATATCCCTGGCTTGTTCCTGTGTGGCCAGGACTTTATACCATGCTCCATAAGCTTATGCAAAATATAGATTATTTGCTAGGCGTGGTGGCGCTCGCCTTTAATCCTAGCACTTGGGAGGCAGAGGCAGGTGGATCTTTGTGAGTTCAAGGCCAGCCTGGTCTACAGAGTGAGTTCCAGGACAGCTGGGGCTACAGGGAGACCCTGTCTCGAAAAGACCAATAGATAGATAGATAGATAGATAGATAGATAGATAGATAGATAGATAGATAATTTTCAATTGAATATTTGTATTATAAAAGCAATAAAACAGCAAATATTAGCAGCAAAGAACTCCTCCAAACTAATCTCATTGACCATTACGATTCCTGTCTTGATATTGTCCTCTTCATCTTGATACAAACACAGTTCATCACAGTGCATATCTGATATCGAAATATCTGGGGGTTTTTCCTGTTACCTAGTCTTTAGGATTATTATTTAATAATAATTGGCTAGATTATCCTGCCTGGTGAAAATGTATACGTACGTGTGTGTGTGTGTGTGTGTATGTGTGTGTGTGTATGTGTGTGTCTTTATTCATGCTCATGTGGCATCCGGCTTTCCAGCATTATAAGTAAGGCTGCAGTCAGTTGCTTTTTGTACCATATTTTGAATTATTTCTTAAGATGGAAGATGTTAAGTCTGAATACCAGGTCAAAAAAAACAGGAGCGAACTGCTTCCTGGCACCGAAACCACACCCTCAGTCTTCCCTCGCCTTTCCAACAGGGGGTATTTTCATGTTCAGCTTGCATGCTCACTTGTTTGGGTTTACATTTCTTTCCATGGAAACAAGATTATGTCTTTGTGTATGGTTCATCCTTTGAGAAACATCTGTAGTATCCTTTGCCCATTTGTCTTGTAAGCCTTAATGTTTTCCTTATCAACTTATGTGAAACATATATATTCGAATCGTTTTCAAATACAATAAAGATATTAACCTCTTTATTGAAAAATATATTTTCCCTATATGTCTGCCTTTTAAAATTTAGGTTATAGTCTCACATAAAATGATTCAGTTTTGTGAGGAACTATGTTAATAGTCTTATAAATTTTGTTCATCCATTCTAAAATATTAACATGTTCTAAAAACATAATTTATTCTAGGTTATTCAAATGTTACTAGGTGACATTTAAATTTTTAATACTTTCGTGGTGCGTGTGTACATGCATGCTATGGTATATGAATGTGTGTGTGTGTACATGCATGCCATGGTATATGGATGTGTGTGTGTGTGTGTGTGTGTGTGTACATACATGCCATGCTATATGGATGTGGAGATCAGAGGACAACCGGCAGGAGTCACTTCTCTCCACTGGAGATCAAACTCAGGTCATCAGACATGACAGCAAGTGCCTTTACCTGCTGAGCCGTCTTGCTGGTCCTATTACTGTGATTTTCTCCCATTTTTTTCTGACAGCCCCTTTATCATAGTCCATTTCTGCATCCCCATATGTGCATGCTATGATTCTGGGATCTACTACATTTGTTTTTACTTGAGCCAATTTTAAGTAGTACTGTTACATAATGTATTTTAATTAAGGACTTGTTCCGTCTCTAGCTTAATTGTCGAGTTATTTTTTAAACCTCACCTATTCTTCAAGATGACTTTTAGAACCATTTTATCAAATGCTCTGGATTTTGTCTAACTGAATCCTTTTGCCTATAACTTATTCAATCATCTTTTGGGGGACGGGGTATTTGAGACAGGGACTCCCTTTAGTCACAGCTGGCCTGGAATTTGCTCTGTAGACCAGGCTGGCCTTGAACTCACAGAGATCTACCTGCCTCTGCCTCTGCCTCTACCTCTGCCCCTCTGCCCCTCTGCCTCTGCCTCCTCTGCCTCCTGAATGCTGGGATTAAAGGGGTGCACCACCACACCTGGCTTATTCAGTGATCTTTTACTTTGCAGAAAATTGACTTCTTGTTGCTTGGCTTTTGGTTTTTGTTTTGTATTTTGAAACAATTGCACTGTGTAGTAGCTCTCGCTGCTCTCAAGCTGATACTCCTTCTGCTCCAGCCTCTGGAGCTGCCGAGATTCCAGGCATGTGCCAGCACATCGAACTTGATATGTACCAGCACATCGAACTTGATTTATTCACAGGCTTTGACCATGTGCTGGACCTGTCCTCGCCTCAGGAAAATGCCAGGAGCCATGATAGGTGCAAAGACATAGACACTCAGACCAAGAGGCCTGGGTGTTGATGGGAGGGGTGCTGGGAATGAGGTGGTCTCAGAGGGGCATGCTAAGGTAGAAGAGGCTCAACAGCAAGCTCTAGTCACAGTGAAGGCTCTTCACCTGTCATGACCTCTCCCCCAAGTCCCTTCCATGTGGTAAAAGTCGTAGGTTCCTGCTGCTGTAAGTGCTCAATGTCCAGGAAGCTGCTGGCCTTTTGGCAAGCTATAAGGAGTCGGATCTATTATGTCTAGGCTGACGGCCCCATGACACACACCCATGAAGCTGATGGCCTCGTGGGCAAACCCATGGCTGGAGTGTTGGTAACTCCACAGCCACACCCAACCAGGAAGCTGGTAGTTTCCGTGGCCCCCACACTTGGACGAACCTGTGGCCACAGGCTGCTTCACGACCACCCAACTAGTGGGATCCAGCTCCACAATGGAAGAAGATGAAAAGCCAGCTGAAAGATTAATAGCTCCATGATCAATCGCAAAGTAATAACCCAGAGATCTCTGTCAGGTAACAAAGCTTGTAGGAATACTACTTTATTACTGTAGGGTGACCAGCTATATAGTATAGGCTTGGAACGGGCAGCCCCACACTGCATGATGTCACCTCCCAGTAGCCATCGCACATAGCCCCAGCTTGTGGGGCAGACCCAGAGGTCTTGTAACCTGGCTCATGATCCCAAAACATGCTAGCTGAAATGTTAGCAAACACACACCCAAACTCAGGCATGCCCACACTTCCAGCTCTGCAGTCCTTTTTGACACTTCAGAGGCACCATGCTTTAGCCTCTGATAGGCCTCTGTTCTAAGTTTCTCTTCAATTGCTGTGACAAAACATTCTGACCAATACCAACTTGGAGAGGAAAGCATTTATTCATCTTACATCTCCCAAGTTACAGTTCATCACTCAGGGAGCCCAAGGCAGGAACTCAGGGCAGGAAGTTGGAGGAGGAGCTGAAGCACAGGCCGTGGAGGACGCTGCTTACAGGTCTGCTCCTCTGCCCGTGCTCAACCTGCTTCCTTATACAATACACAACAACCTGCCCAGGGGTGTTCCAGCCCACTGCGGGCAGTGCCAGATCACTCAACAATCAAAAAAAAAAAAAAAAAATACCCCACAAACATGACCACAAACCAGTCCAATGGAGGCAACTCCCCAGTCGAGGCTCCCTCAACCCAGGTGTGACACTAAAGCTATCCAACACAGAATCCTTGGCTTAGAGAAAGACAGTGACTGCTATATCTCTCCTTCTTTGAGGCCAACACCCTGTCCAGCACTGGGCACCCCATACATGTTCCCAAGACATGGAAGATAGTGGAAAAGAAGTGTGTAGACCCCATGTATAGAAGGAAGTTCATGTGGGCCCATGTATTTTTGAGCACTACAATGTGAACACAGATCTTGGGGGTTTGTTAGGTCTTGTGTGTGGTCACTGGTAGCTTAAGCCCTCAAGTTTCAGAATGCCAAACTAGGCAAAAATTCTTGTTTGCAAAAGAGAAAGAAGGGTTATAGTACAGGTCATAATTCCACTCAAGATCTATGCATAATTGAGTATAGACAAACCTGAAAAGAAAACCATTTGACAAAGTATGGGAGATGCGAAGTTGTGGGTGACTTTCTGCCACCTATTTGTTGCTATCAGCTGTGGAGAATAGAAACTGAAGGAATCTGCTGGTCAAGGAGGGGTGGAGCAGTCCATAATAGGCCACACTGAAACTGTGGGCACGGTACTCATCATCCCCAATCTCAGCTGCTCTGCACTCCTGGGGAAGGGCTCTCTATATCTAGTGAGTTTCAGACATTTGTAAATAACTGCCTTGACCTTTACTGTAGTTTGGAAGCACTTAACACAGTGACCAGAGCCCAGAGGGTAACATGTGACAAGCTGTCTCACCGGGGTTCAAAGGAGGTCAAGGTTGGTCCACAAAAGATGTATTAGTTCCTTTTCTGTTGCTGTGATAGAACACCATGACTAAGGCCACTTATAGAAAGAAGAGTTTACTTGGCTTACAGTTCCAGAGGGCAACATGGCATGGTGACAGAGGTGGCTGTGACAGACAGCTGAGCCCTCACAACTTCAGGCAGGCACAGGAGGCAGAGAGTGACAGACCGGAAGTGGGCATGGATGGATACTCAAAACCTACCTCCAACGTCTTCTTCCAACAAGTCTGTACCCCCTAAAACCTTCCAAAACAATGCCCCTCTTCATGCAGACTTACATCCAGTTACTCAGGAGCCTGAAGCAGAAGAATCCCAAGTTCAAGGCCTATCTGAGCTACACAGTGAGTTCAAGGGCATCCTGGGCAACTTAGTGAGACCCTGATCCAAAGGAAAAGAGGAGAGCTAGGGGTTAGCTCAGTGGTAGAGCCTATGCCTGCCATACACGCCAATCTTCAGGAACACACACACGCACACCTTGAGTAAGCTAAACAGAATGGCACACGTCTATAATCCCAACACTGGGGAGGCAAAGTAGGAAGATAGCAAGTTTCAAGACAACCTGGGCTACAAAGGAATACCTCCTCAAAAGAGTGGGGGTGGGGGTGGGGAAGAGAAGAAAAAAGGAATCCCCTGAGTGAGGGCTAGGTTCATGGAGTCCAGTGGTGGAACACGAAGGGTAAGGCCCTAGATTCGATCCCTAGCACCAAAAGAAAAATAAAGTTTTCCTTTATTCCTGGAAGAATTTTTATGAGGCTAAGTGTTGACAACTTTGTCATTCCCAGAATTGCTAGCGCCTCCCCATCCCCTTAGATTTCAGTACTTTTCCCCCTTCATTTTTAGAGGGGAGGGAAAACTACTCTTGAGCAGGCAGAAAGTTTTATCCAAGGTGTTTGGCAGCAAATCTGGGTTCTGGGAAAGATTTATGTCTTAGTCCTCTGGCACTGCCTCATGTTAGCTCACTTAAAATAACTGAATAAATGAGTTCACTTTATCCTGTCAAAGTGGAACCTAGGGCGGCTTGGTACCCAGCCGGGGTCCGTGGGGACCTGAGGCAATGTTCATGTCTCAGTCACTTACGCTGAGCTCGGCCGATTTTATATCTGTCTGAGCTTATTAAATCAAGGAGGGCAGGGAGCAGAGGAGAGCCCTGGGAATGAATGGTGTGATGGAAACAACCAGTTCAGCCAAGGGATGGATATTGGAGTTCATTTAGAAGACTGTTTCTCCCCACCCTGGCTCCACTGGTCACCAATCCTTGGGACAGAAGCAAGGCTGGTTGCTTTGTGTTTTAACTCTAGAAAAAACCTTCCAGAAAGGTCTTCCTTGCTGGGAAAGGTGGCAGGCACCTAAATTCCAGCACTCAGGATACCGAGGCAGGAGGATGCCTCTAGTTTGAGGCTTGTTCTATGTAGTGAGCTCCAGGCTAGCCAAGGGTACACAGATCCTGTTTCAAAAAGCCAACACACACACACACACACACACACACACACACACACACACATACACACTCACACACAGAGAGGCATGTACACACATGCATGCACTTTCACACAAAACAAAAACCAAAACAACCCAACCCACTAAAGAAACAAGAAAGTACTCCCCAGGCTCGTGATCCCTAGAATATGTGAATGTTCCTTCTCTTCTTTCTTTCTAACCTGTTACCATTAACTCAGTAAGTCCTGGGACAAGAACTGTTGTCATAAAAGGAACATGGATTCCCCTGGATGGATTTTTTTTTTTTCAAATAAACATGCTTTATTTTCTCCAGGTGGGAGCAATGGTGGGTAGACACTGGGCAAGATCACGTGTGCCCTTGGTCCCAAAGACTTTTTACAGGAAATTTACAAAGATAGCTTCTTGCAGATTAGATCGATGTAATTTTGGGGTCCCTGGACATCCAGCGTCAGTCATTTTGTGCTGATTCATAGTCATCCAGCACACGCCAGAAATCCATCTCAGTGTCATGTCAAATACAGACAGGCCCTCCTTGCCTTGATCCCCTACATTCCTTCCCTTTTAGACAGCAGGCACTGTATTGGAGGAGGGAAACATGGCGTTAAGCAAGCTATACCTCCTGAGGTTTGGATGGTCCTTTTCAGGCTAGTGGAGACATGGGTGGATTTTTCTGGGCCAAGCCCAGGCCCCAGCCCTATCACATGGATGCAGGCTCAAGATTTACCAGTTTTATTATTGTCCTAAGGCCTAGAAAAGCAACAACTGTCCCCAAGGATAGTGGAAGGCAAGCAAGCTGGGGGCCAGGATCTGCCCCTGCCCAGCCCAGAACACAGCTGTGTAGCCTTCCCCCACACTAGTCCTGGTTTCTCCTTCCAAAGTCCTCTCTGTGTGGAGGCTGGGGCCCCGAGTCTATAGCAGCCCTTGTAAGTTGTTAGTAACTAAGAATATGCTCTCAACTGCCCATAGTGCTGACCTGGAAGAGAAGTCTGAGGAAACACTGTGGATAAGTCATGCCATTTTACAAACAAGGAGGTTGAGGTGTTGAGTTGTCTTCATGCAGACTGTGTGCTGCCCAGATTTCTCCCATCATTACTGCCTAAACGGCAGTCTCTCTTCAACTGCTTCACCATCTTTGCTGGCGTTCATGGTACATACCCAGGTAAGTATATCCTCAAATCAACTATGAGGTTCTACATATCTTTCCAACCCGCATTAAATCAAACGTGTGATAAAAGTTGTTCCTCTGTGAGTGGCGTAGCCTGCTGCCCATGGGACACTTCGTCAGACACCAGCAGCGCTCCTCATCATGGTCTTTTATTAATGCTTTTATTGATGGACGTTTTGTGTATTTCAGAGATCATTCTCATCATGGTCCAGAGCAGCAGCCTCAGCACTACCTGGGAACACCCTAGAAATGGAAATTCTGGAGCTGGGGAGATGGCGATGGTAACGTGCTTACAGTGCACATATGAAGACCTGAGTTCAGACCCCAGAACCCACATAAAAGCCTGGTGTAGTACCATGCCCTGAAAACCCAGCCTGGAGGGTGGAGAAGGCTGACCAGGGACTGGGATGGGGTGGGGGGCTTACTTAGCCTATCAGCCTCCCTGAACTCCAGGTTCAAGGAAGAAATTTCCAAAAAATCAGGTGATAAGTGGTAGAGGAAAATAACCAAAATAACTTTGTGCATGTGCCCCCCCAACACATACACACATGCACAAAGAAATGCCAATTCTCAGCCCCAGCACACACCACCCTAAATCAAAACTCTGGGGAAGAGGCCTGGCCATCTTTTTTTTCTCTCTCTCCCCAGGCGATTGCTCTACCAACCCAGAGCCACTTCACCAGAGCACTGACCGCTTCACAATGTTCTGGTTGTTTAGCCTGTGTGCCCCGGCTCCTCCATCGGAGCTCTGCTTACCCTCCCTTTGAGCCTTTGCCAGACCTGTTGGCCTCCTCCCGGATAACTCTGACTTCCTCTTCTCATAGGGCCATTGTGAAGATAGTGCACGTGAAATTAGATGCAGGCCTAACAAAGACAAAGCACAAAGAGAATCAGCCTCTCCATCAAGAACAACACCTTGCCAGGCGTGGTGGTGCACACCTTTAATACCAGCACTTGGGAGGCAGAGGCAGGCGGATCTCCGTGAGATCAAGGCCAGCCTGGTCTACAGAGTGAGCTCCAGGCCAGCTGGGACTAAAAGGAAACCCTGTCTCAAAAATACCAAAAAAGAAAGAAAGAAAGAAAGAAAGAGAGAGAGAGAGAGAGAGAGAGAGAGAGAGAGAGAAAGAAAGAAAGAAAGAAAGAAAGAAAGAAAGAAAGAAAGAAAGAAAGAAAGAAAGAAAGAAAGAAAGAAAGAAAGAAAAACACCTTACAGTCTGTACATCAAGGTGCAAAAAAATACAGGTTGGGCTTATTTTTCTGTGACTCCTTGGGTCAAAATTTGGAAGTAGGAGGAGAACCCAGTGAATGAGTGACGTTTACACTTCTGTATCAGCACTGTCCAGAACATCCTGCAGTGATGAAAATGTTCTACATCTGTACTGTGTTGGGGAACAATTCTCCACAGATCTTTTGCATAGCTATAAACTTTTCAAACAAAAATCCCCAAATGTGTTCTGAATACTTGAAGAGGGCTGTATATAATAGGCAGCTTTAGAAGACAGTACCTTCCTCCAAACCAAAGAGCATTTGTACTGCCCATTTCAAAAGGTCCATGTTTCCTAAACTCAGGGTTCCATTCTTGTCTGGGAACCCTCCACGTGTGCAGCTGTCATTTGGCTGTCTTTATGTTGTCTCATGGGAATGGCACTTAGGGAAGTAAGGCAAGAAGACACTGGTTCTTTAGCTGCCGATATCACTGTGAAGTCCTTTGCCTCTGACCTAGGAGCCTCAAGTGTTCAACAACATCCATGAAGGTAGCAGATTAACTTGTTAGTGTGCAATTGCAGTGAAGCATGAGACCCTTCTTATTTCTTGCATTGCCAGTACAGTGCAACAATTAAATCCTTGAGATTCGGCTAATGTGACTAAAAACCCGAAGCTTCCATTTTCATTTTAAATGGCTCGACGTAGTTAGGGCCTACCAGTTAGAATGTTTTCTCGTGAGCTAGAATAGCCACAGGTCAGGGAAGCTCCACATTGAGAGGCAGGTGTAACATAGGTACATCTGGAAGAACTGAATGTTAGAATCGAGCTGCTGCTCAGGCACAGGACACAATCCATGCAATAGTCCTTCCCTTTCATGGATGCCTACAGGCACCTACTGAGACACAGTCTGAATCTTTAGCTGACAGACTTCCAGTTGCCAGCGTCTGGCACGTGGGGGAGTAAGTTTACACCAAAGCGGGTGTGGGAGGCCTGCTCCCACCCGCTTCCCTGTCGCCTGCCTGGGAATCCCTGGCTGCAGGCTTGGGCTGTGAAACCTCCCCATCCTCAGAAAAGTCTAAGGAGAGGCCACCCTCATTTCTGCCAGGTGGTCCCCAATTTCCTCTCCTCAGAGCCCCCACCATTCTGTCTGTGTGTCCATGGCATTAAAAATTCTTCTGATAAACTCTGTACCCCCAAACAATCCATCTCAGTGTCCCCTTGAACGCACATCCCAGACCTTCGCTGTCCTGGTTATTTTGAGTATTTGAATCTGGTTAGTTCTGTAGCTCTTGGACACCTGGAACTGTGGAAAGGTCAAGGATAGAAAGATGTCTTTTCTTATAAACCCAGAGCGGCGTCCTGGTAGAGCAGTGAGCCAAAAGCAAAGAATTTGAGGATGTCTGTTGATAGATGTTTCTAGCATAGGTAATGCCTTTTGAAAGAGAGAGAGGCCAGCAAGGGAAGATGTGGCCGACAAAGAGGAACTACCAAGCAGTGGCCTTTAAAGAATTTCCTCAGCCCTGCCATAATCTCCCCTAGGTTTGAAAATGCTGCCCACCTACCCCTGGCTGGCTAAGCCCCCCTTTGGGTTCTTCTCAGCTCCCCAGACTATCCTGCCCCTCTCCTGGCCTGGCTCACAGAACAATCTTCTCTTTCATTGCTGGCTCCACCCACTGCCTGTTGGGTCATCTGCACCTAATCAGAGGAGCTGGGCCTGAGGGATGATAAACGGGGCTTCTCATTGCAATAAAGTTTGTGTAGAATATTGGAAACAGCTGTGGGATTCAGCTGGCCTTTCGGAGCCTGTGGGGGCCTAGTGTGGGGGGAGGGTCGAGATGGGGGAACATCGGGGCCAAAGTCTGTTCAGAGGATGCTTAGCCACCTAAGCGGACTGAGCTAGCAAGCTCAGGTCAGCATCATCTCCGGCTGGAGCCCCAGGCTGGGAGGCAGAGGACCTTCCTGGCCTGGCAGGCCTCCATCACCCAGCAGGCATTTATTTACATTTATTGTCAACTAGTTTACAAATGCATATAGGTTTGTTTTTTACAAGTTTCTTTTCTCGCCTAACAAAACGTCTTTTCAATTTATTATTTTTTTTTAGAAAAATTGTGTTGATATGCACATAATGTAAGATTTACTGTCTTCCATATTTTTAAGTGTGCATTTGGGAAGTTTTAAGTATATTCCCAGATGAATGTTTCCCTCTCAAAAAATTCTGTATCAGTTGAGCAATTTCCTATTACATCTTCTTCTCCAAACTCTGGCAACCACCACAATGTTCTATAATTCTGACTACTTTAGGGACCTCAGAGCACTGACATCATATAGCATTTGTCTTTCTGTAATTTATTATTTTAATAATTAGGTAATAGTACATTATATGGGGACTGGGGAGATAGCTTAGTTGGTAAAATGCTTACACTACAAACATGAGAAGCTGAGTTTGAACCCCAGAATCTATATTTTAAAAAGCTGTGCTTAGCTGGTGGCACGGCCTTTAATCATCCCAGATCTCGGAGGCAGAGGCAGAGGCAGAGGCAGAAGCAGATAGATCTCTGTGAGTCCAAGGCCAGCCTGGTCTACATAGTGAGTTCCAGGACAGTTGGGGCTACAGGGAGACCTTGTCTCAAAAATACCAAAAAAAAAAAAAAAAGAAAGAAAAAGAAAAAAAAAACTGTGCATATAATCTCAGCTCTGTGGAGGCAGAGACAGGGAGACTCTCAGAGCTCTATGGCCAGCCAGCCTGGCCCACATGGTGAGCCCCAGGCCAATGAGAGAGCCTATCTCAAAAAACAAGGTGGGTCTCACTAGAGGAATGATGCCCAGACTTATCTCTGGCCTCCACACACATGCATATACTTGTGCATGCATGCACACCTGCACACACATATGCACCAACATGAACATACACATAGATACACACAAAACAATACATTGTACAAACACATATGTATATATAATTCTACCATTGTTTTTTTTCTCACTGCAAAAAATACCATACAAAATTTTATGCGTACTTGTGAATGCTAGATTTTACCTTTTTTCTCCCTCCCTATAGTTTGATTTTAAGATTTTATATAACTTGTTCAAAGATATTAATAGTTTAGTTTTCATATTTTAGTAGGTATCTTTCTCAAAAGACTGTGGTAATACATATATCCCCTAAGAGTACCATTTCTCCCCTAGTTTCCCCAGCACTAGGTATGATTGTGCTTTTTAAAAATTTTTTCATTTATTTATTTTTTAAGGGATTCACAATATAAGAGCACAGTTGTTTTCAGATCACATTAACGTTGCTCAGTTTGCCATACAAGGTAATTGGTGCTAGCATCCACAGATGAGGGATACCATTCGTCGTTTGTTTTACTGGGACTGAGTTACTTCACTTAGCATGATATCTTCTAGCTCGATCCATTTACCTGTAAAGTTCATGATGTTATCTTTCTTTCCCGCTGCATAGAACTCCATTGTGTAGATGTACCACATTTTCTCTATCCACCCATCAGTTGAGGGGCACTTGGGTTGGTTCCAGCTCTTTGCTATTGTGAAGAGAGCTGCAATAAACATGGCTATGCATGTATCTCTGTGGTAAGATGAGCGCTTTTTAAGTTTCACCATGCTGATAAATGAAAAATGGTATTATACCTTTAAATGTGAATTTCCTCATCTCTTCATAAATGTATTGGTCATTTGGATTTTCTCATCTACAAATCACTTATTTTTGTCTTGTTTCCAGTTTTCTGCTATTCTCTTTATCACTGATAGATTAGGACTGGTTTTTATTTCTTTCTCACTAATGGTTAAGGACTGCTTTGCACGGTACAAATGTTAACCCTTTATTTGTGATATATATTGAAACATTTTCTCCAGGGGCTGGAGAGATGGCTCAGCGGTTAAGAGTGCCCACTGCTCTTGCAGAAGACCCGGGTTTGATTCCCAACACCTACATGGTGGCTAAGAAGGCAGAGGCAGAGGCAGAGGCAGAGGCAGAGGCAAGCGGATCTCTATGAGTTCAAGGCCAGCCTGGTCTACAGAGTGAGTTCCAGGCCAGCTGGGGCTATAGGGAGACCCTGTCTCAAAAAGACAAAAACAACAAAAAAAGATAACTGATAAAGTATAATTCCAAGATATTAAAAAAACAGAAAGAGGAACTGCAGAAATGGCTAAGTGGGCAAAGTGCCTGCTGTGAAAGCATAAGGGCCTGAATTCGGGTCCCCAGTACCCACATAAAGGTTGGGTATGGCTGGGAGTGGTGGCACACACCTTTTAATCCCAGCACTGAGGAGGCAGAGGCAGACAAATCTCTGTGAGCTCAAGGCCAGCCTGGTCTACATAGTTCCAGGACATCCAGGGCTACAGGAAGACCCTGTCTTAAAAAGAAAGAAAAACAAAACAAAACAAAACAAAACAAAAAAAACCCTGGGTAGTGTGGTTATGAGCAGCTGTCACCCAGCGCTGGAGACAGGCAGATCCCGGGGGCTGGGTAGTGTGGTTATGAGCACCTGTCACCCAGCGCTGGAGACAGGCAGATCCCAGGGGCTGAGTAGTGTGGTGATGAGCACCTGTCACCCAGCGCTGGAGACAGGCGGATCCCAGGGGCTGGGTAGTGTGGTGGTGAGCAGCTGTCACCCAGCGCTGGAGACAGGCAGATCCCAGGGGCTGGGTAGTGTGGTGATGAGGACCTGTCACCCAGCGCTGGAGACAGGCAGATCCCGGGGGCTGGGTAGTGTGGTGATGAGGACCTGTCACCCAGCGCTGGAGACAGGCAGATCCCGGGG
>VZQC01005228.1:382553-451589 GCA_009823505.1 Rhizomys pruinosus
GGGGGGGGGGAGGCTGGAGAGATGGCCTAGCGGTTAAGAGTGCCGACTGCTCTTGCAGAGGACCCGGGTTCGATTCCCAGCACCCACATGGCAGCTAAGAACCGTCTTTAACTCCAGTTCCAGGGGAATCTGACACCCTTTTCTGACCTCCACAGCACTGCATGACATGGGTACACAGACCTGCATGCAGACAATACATTCATACACATAAAAAAATTAAAAAATTAGCCGGGCGTGGTGATGCAAGCCTTTAATCCTATCACTCAGGAGGTAGAGGCAGGCAGTCTTACCAGCCTGGTCTACAGAGGGAGTTCTGGGACAACTGGGGCTATAGGGAGACACTGTCTCGAAAAGACCAAAAAAAAAATTTTTTTTAATTAAAAAAAAATTAAAAAAAGCCTCAGACCATGGAAATGACTCAGCTAGTAAATCTGCTGCCAGGCCTGATGATCTGAGTTCAAACCCCAGAATCTTCATGGTGGAAGGAGAGAACTCACTCCCCAAAAGTTGTTCTCAAACTTCTACATACCATGGCATGCCTGTGTAATCAATCAATCAATCATCAATCAATCAACAAGCTTATCAATGTAAAAAAAAAAAGTGTTGTAGGCCTCTCCAGCTATCAGAGCCTGTGAATGTCATAACCCCAGAATCGAGCTTGTTTTTCTTCAGAAATCAACCAAGGAAGAAAACAGGAGGGAAATTTTAAAGCACACCTACTAAGTGCAACATTGCCCTTTCCATAAAAAACAAGGTTGGGAGACTAACATTTCCAGACCATGTTAAATAATACTTTAAATGGTAACTAATACTTCAAGGCTCCTGTTTCTCAGCCCAGTCTATGTTTACCATACTCAACTTTGTCCCCCCCACCCCCACCCCCTGGCCTTGCACCCTGTAAACCTGTTTCTGCTTTGCCAACTGCTCCTGATTGATCTCTGCCACTAGAGGGAGACGGCAGGCTGGAGAGGCGGGCTGGACAAGCTCCTTCCCTTCTTCCCTTTAAGCAGCAGCCCAGGGGCCACCTATTCCTCCCAGCAGCCACAGGCCGGTCCTAAAGCAGCAGGCAAAGCCACTTTGCAGTTTTTCCAGTGCTGCCAACTTCCTCATCTACCCTACCTCCTTCAACCACCCCTGCACTCCTGCCCAAGAGACCTCAGCACCTGGCAGGTTCCCTTTATTCAGAAGTCTGGGCACACAAGGCCTTCCTTCTTGCTCCATGGCCCTAATACCAGCTGAGTGGAGTCTTCAGAGACCCCCTTCTTGAGAACTCCTCTAGTTTCTGTAGCCCTGAGTGCGAGCTGCACCTGCCGGCGTGACTTCCCCATATCTTAGCCTTCTCTTGCTGCCTTCCCCTTGCCTAATTAGCCTTAGGCCACGGTTATCAATTCCTTAAGCTAAACGCTCCTTTTCAGCTAAGGCCTGGTTTCTGTCTCCCAACAGGACTGAATTGGCACAGGTAATGAGGAACTGAAGTTTTCTAGGGGCTGAGGGCTGCTTCTCTTGGCTGCCCTGCACAGAGCTCCCCTCCCTCCTCCATTCCCAGAATTATTTGGCTGCTAGTTGCTAAGGAGACTGCTGACAATTGCCAGTTGCCAAGCCTCCCCCTGAAGTTCTACAGAGACGTCTGGGAACTCCCTACTCCCTTCTGAGCTCTAGCCAGAAAACTTTAAACACTCAGCCAGGTTGGGGTGGAGGGTTTGGGAGGGGGAAAGAGAAGCCAGCCAGTCCTGAAGATGAAAAGACTGGAGGTGTCCTTAGATACTGGCCTTCTCCACAGACCTCAGGTGCCTGACCTGTGCGTGAAGAACAAGGCCAGCCTTGATGGATGTCCCCTCTGCTCTATCCACAGATATTCATCGGATCCAGTCCAGACATCAACCTGCACCTTCTAGCCACGCCTTCGACTGAAGAAAACATATAGTCACCTCAGGCCTAGGAGAAGGCCCTGCTGCTATCTGGGGAAAATCCAAGGAAAAGTTTGGTAGCTGAAGGACCTGGAGCCTTTAGTGGGAAAGGAACCTTAGCTACTTTTTTCCAACCAAGACCTAACATCTCAGCCCAGGCTCTATTTCACAATAAGAAAGCAATGTTAATCATAATGTGAGATAGCAGGTATGAATGTTATTCTACAAACATATGGGTATAAAAATACCCATTCCTGCTGGGTGTGGTGGCGTACACCTTCAATCCCAGCACTTGGGAGGAAGAGGCAAATGGATCTCTGTGAATTCAAAGCCAGCCTGGTCTACATAGTGAGTTTCAGGACAGCTGGAGCTACAGGGAGACCCTATCTCAAAAAATGCCAAAAAAAGTACCCTTTCCTGCCCGGGTGTGGTGGTGTACACCTTCAATGCCAGTACTCAGGAGGCAAAGGCAGGCAGATCTCTGAGATCGAGGCCAGCCTGGTCTACATAATGAGTTTCAGGCTAGCTAGGGCTATAGGGAGACCCTGTCTCAAAACAAAATCTTTTCTTTCATTAAAATCAAGTAGAGTTGATTCCACAGAGCTCTTGCCTTTTCCTATGCCCACCAGAATCTAGACGGCTCTTTGCTATGAACTGAAGATATCTCCTGTCAACTCACACATTGCTAGGGTAATATTATTAGGAGATGGGCTTTTAAGAGACAGGCCAGAAGGACTCCTCCTTTTCGGATGGAACTGGGTGTCCTTACGAAGGGACTTGGTGAAGAGAATTTATTCCTTTTTCTCCTCCTTCCTTCCACCATGTGAGGACACAGTGCTTGTCCCCTCCAGAGCTGCAACTCAAGGCGCTGTTTTAGAAGCAGAAAGCAGCTGTTGGCAGACAACCAAGCTAGCCAGTGCCTTGCTTTCAAATATGCCAGCCTCTAGAGCCGCATCTTCCTAACTCCCATCCTCCAATCTTCTGTGATAACAGGAACCATGGAAGAAGAGCATCCGAAAGGCACCACAGGCCGAAGACCTCTAACTTCAGTCAGCGCTGCCTGCTGCACATCTTGCTCCAGCTGGGGTGGGCCTGTGCACTGAGGATGGCTTCCTTCTCTGCGTCTGGCTATGCCATGCCATCCCCAGGACCGTCCTCTCCTGGGTGCCTATGACCTCTGAGGAAGAAAACATCTTCCTCTCTGCTCTAACTGCTCCATGGGGTTCTCTCCTCCTCCCCCTCCCCAAGCACACCTCCTCCATGAATCCAGGCTTTTAAAATTTTGGGAAAATATTAGTTTCTGTTTATAATCCCTGTGGCAATGTAGAACTAGAGACCTGGCTAAACCAACATTGGTTTTATTTTTGCAGATGTATTTTAAGGCATACTAAATACATCATTATATTTAATCACTGAGCATTTTAAAATAAGAGCATTGCCGGGCGTGGTGGCGCATGCCTTTAATCCTAGCACTTGGGAGGCAGAGACAGAGACAGGCGGATCTCTGAGTTCAAGGCCAGTGTGGTCTACATAGATAGTTCCAGAACAGCTGGGGCCGCAGGGAGACCCTGTCAAAAAAAAAAAGTATCTTAGGTAATCACAAAATTACTATTTTACAGAATCAAATTTAACAATACTTTTCTGATAACTAATAAGTGAGTTGTCCCATGTAGTTGAGGAAGAACGTAGACTCAAAGTGAATAAGTTACTGTGTGTGTGTGTGTGTGTGTGTGTGTGTGTGTGTTTACTGAGGATAGAACATAGACCCTTGCATATGCTAAACATGCTCTTCACCACTAAGCTACCTGCCCCCCAGCCCTGTAATCACATTTTTAACCTTTAGGAAACAGGAAGAAAAAAAGGAAGGTTTCACCCAAAGCATTCCAGGAAGAACCAGCTATGGAAAGGCTCCTGGAACAGGCAGCAGGTGGAAAGGTATTAGTTTCCTGGTACTGCTGGCACCACAAACAAGGCCTTGGTACCCAGCAGGTGCGCGAGCTCCCAGCTCATCCTCCAGGTTCCTTCCTTCCTCTCCTGATCACTTATCTCGCATTCCAGCCACAGCCTCCTTCATTTCCTCTCTGGTCTCCAAGGTGCAGTTCACAAAGTGACTGATCAGTGACCCCAGCTGGTCCTCTGGTCCTCTCGTCCTCCTCTCCACTGTGAGATGGAGATGTGCTGATGGTAGAGCCTCTGACCTGTGTCCTCTCCAGCTCCTTGGCTCATCTAACATCCCCAGGGCCTATGTTGGCCTCTGAAAAGCACACATGGAAAATCCATTTCCATCCAGCAGCATCTGCTTCCTCTGCTCCAGCCCAGCTGTCCCTTCCCTGTCTTTCTACATTCTGTTTCTCCAAACCCCGGATTTCAGACTCAAGATCAAAAACAGTTATAATAGGCTGGAGAGCTGGATTAAAGTCCATAGCAGCAAAGGACAGGCCTGAAGTTATCTCAAAGAGGCAAAGAGATGCATATAACACAAGAGGTTGAGGGTCAAGAGTTACCTTCTTAATGTGAATTTAACAAGCACCTTGACTGGCATAACCATTGCCTATGGAAACATGGAGTGGAGCGTCCTGGAAAGGGAGCCAGCCGTAGGAAACCTGGGTACCCGGACCACTCAAACTGCCACATAGAAGCCAGGATGAAGTGCCTGGGGTGCCCATTCTCTCCAAGCACAGAGGTCTGTCCAGCTTCCTCATGCCATAGCAAGGGCCGCAGATATGCAGCAAATAGTCAATAAATGCTTACTACGAGTAGCAACAACACTTAGACGGTATAAAGCTGAAAAGGATTTTTAGTATTCTTATAAGAGAGAATTTAGGGCTGGAGGGATGGCCTAGCGGTTAAGAGCGACGACCGCTCTTGCAGAGGACCCGGGTTCGATCCCCAGCACCCACATGGCGGCTGAGAACCGTCTGTGACTCCGGTTCCAGGAGAACTCCAGTTCCAGGGGAATCCGAGACCGTCTTCTGACCTCCGCGGCATCGCACGACACGGGTGCGCAGACCTGCATGCAGACAGTACATTCATACACATAAAAATAAATAAATAAATAAAAATTAAAAAAAAAAAAAGAATTTAGCAGTTCCACAAACTCCTGGCCCAACAGAGTGAGCTACAGTGTCTGAGTGGACAGAGATAAACAGAAAATGCCCATCACTGAGGAGCAAATGTCACATGAGAAACAAAAGTAGAGAGACTCTGAGCGGATTTGGAGAATGCGCTGAGCAGAACATTCTTGTGGAGTTGTTGAGAACACCTACGACATCCATCTTTCTCGCTTCCAGACTCCTACTAAAAATCAGCTCTCCTGGGTCCCGAGACTTCTCAGTCTCCATAGCTTTGTGAACTGAGTCCTCACAATAAATCTTCCCAGGAGCCTTACAGCGGTAGAGTGCCGGCCTGCACGTGTAAGGCCATGGGTTCCATTCCCCAGTAACACAGAAGGCTTAAAAACCTTCTGAGCCGGGCGTGGTGGCACATGCCTTTAGTCCTAGCACTTGGGAGGCAGAGGCAGGTGGATCTTTGTGAGTTCAAGGCCAGCCTGGTCTACAGAGTGAGTTCCAGGACAGCTGGGGCTACAGGGAGACCCTGTCTCAAAAAGACCAAAAAAAACAAACAAACAAAAAAACTTTTGAAAGGTTTTTAAAGATGCACTCTCACCAGGTGTGGTGGTACATGCCCTTAATTCCAGCACTCCAGAGGCTACGGCTGGTCATCTGCGGGTTGGAGGCCAGCTGATTTACATAGCAAACTCCAGGTCATCTGGTGATCTGCGGGTTGGAGGCCAGCTGATTTACATAGCAAACTCCAGGTCATCTGGTGATCTGCGGGTTGGAGGCCAGCTGATTTACATAGCAAACTCCAGGTCATCTGGTGATCTGCGGGTTGGAGGCCAGCTGATTTACATAGCAAACTCCAGGTCATCTGGTGATCTGCGGGTTGGAGGCCAGCTGATTTACATAGCAAAATCCAGGTCATCTGGCCTATTGGGAGACTCTGTCTCAAAAAAATCACTTTCTATATGTGCATATGTCCTATTAGTTCCTTTTTTTCTCTTTTCCTGACTTTCTCTATAGACTGTCCCTTATTAAAAAGAAAGTGTGGACTGAGAAGCCCTCCCGAGTCTTCTGTGATCCCAATGCTTCTAGATCAGAAAGGGCTAGTGGGTCTAATTCTGCAAGAGGCCAACATAAACCCTCCCTACAACCTTTAACGCTCTCCTAATTCTCATTGCCTCTGTTCTACACTCTCTACAGAGACAGGCTACTCAGTACCCCGAGGTAGATGGCAATACCAGATCCTCACTCTATGCCCCTCCAAAACATTTAATTGGGTTCCTTTTTTCTATTTGTGTGTGCATGTGTGTATGCATGTTTGTTGCTGTGTATGTGTGTGTGCATGCATATGTGCACATAGAGAGCCAACGTTCATGATGGGAATAATCCTTGACTGCTCTTCTAGCATAGTCAACACGGCAGGGTCTCGCAATCAAACGCCAAGCTGGTCTAACTGGTCAGCTTGCTCTGGGGAATCCAGTCTCCACCTTTCAAGGCTGGAATTGCAGGTAGGTGCCATGGCATTCACACAGGTTCTGGAGATCCAAACTTTGGTCCTCAGTTTTGCACAGCAAGTACTTAACCACTGAGCCATCTTGCTAACCCTTAATGGGGTTCTGAGGACATTCCGAGTTCGAGAAACAGATGATAAAAATGAGTGATTTATAGAAACTGGTCACGAGCATCAGGCAAACCTGTCTTCTTCACTATGTAAGAGTCTGAGTCTCAGGGACCACGTACCATTCTGCTCCAGAGCTGTCCTGAGGGGATGGGGAACTTAAGACCCCAAGAGAACATGGGAGACTTTACCCATGAGCTAGGTGAGAAGGGGAAAGGATCTATCCACAGACCACTGCCTTAGAACGAAGTGAGAGGCCAACGTGTTCCACAGAGCAGCTCTCCAACTAGGAGGAGCCTACCTGGCACCGGCCTCTGACAGCAAGCCCCGTTGAACCTGACACCAGACATCAGATCTCCCTTCTCACTGGGGTCTAGGAATCTCACTCTCCCCTCAACCCTGCCACCAGAGAATGGAAAAATCTGACCCCATCTCAGGCTGTCATTCATGAGGGGAGCAGGACATGACAGGAGACATATAAGATGAAGAATGAGAGACCCTGCTCCACCCCAGATCTAGACTCCACGTTCTGTCATCAAATATAGCTAGGATCATGAATGATGTATCTACCATGGGCAGGATAGGGTTTACCTGTGTGCATGTGTTCACCTGTGTCAATCATATTAAACAGAGTACATAAAAATGTAAGGCCCCTATCCAAGTCAAGAAATAGAACGTTATCAATATCTAAAATGCTCACCAGATAGTAATATAATTTTTCATATTTTAGGTTTTTTAAATTTTCTGTGTGTGACTATCTTGCTTGTATGATATAAGTGCACCACATGAGTGCAGTGCCCACAGAGACCAGAATCTGGGGTCGGTTCCCCTGGAACTTGAGTTACAAACTCTTCTTAGCCACCATGTGGTGCTGGGAACTGAACTCAGGTCCTTTGCAAGAGCAACAAGTGCTCCTAATTACTGAGCCATCTCTACAGCTCCCACAAATGTAATTTTCATGTAATATTTATGACACTTTGGAACTTAGAGTATGGCCTCATTTATCCTAAGAAGCCTGGAAACTCCCTGAAATTCTGTAGTTCTACAGCTCTTACTACCTTTCCACCAGCTTCCTACAAAATATGAGGACAACCCTAGCCATCACTAAGGCCATTTATCAGTGTGTTGAACTCCAGGTCCCTTTGGTTGGAAGCCTGATGTTGAGCAGTTGGCAGGTCTTGATGAAGCTGGGGGCTTTATTCACCTCTATGTTAAGTGGGCCTCCTGTGTCATTCAAATGGAAGTGCAGGGAAGTATGGTCCTCCTGGGCAGGGTTTGTGTCTCCCCAACCTTGCATTATGGATAGACTGAATTATCAAGTAAATAATTCATGAGTAATCGGGACAGTGAGGGTAACAGGAGAGCATGGGTATCAGGAGGGCTGAGGTTGGCAACCTGAGCCAGACCCCCATCTTCCCAGGGCTGCTGTGCTCTGGACAGGAGGATCCAAGAGTTAGGCAGGAGCCTTAGGCATCCTGATGGGGCCATGGTGGGTCAGAGGGCTCACCGCGGCTTCCTGCTGCTAATGCTCTTCTACCTTCTGTGTCCAGGGGCCTCAGGTGAGTGATGTTCTGACCCTCCCCACTGGTCCTCCCTCTCTCGCATCCCATTATTTCTTTCCCTTTCCTCTTAGGCATCCTTTTTGCGCTCACAAACGGCTTTAATTAGTAAATGCCAACTATGATACTTAATGAGATGCTCCATCATTGGCTGACAAATCAATGTAGCTAGGCAGGCTGGTGAAGGCTGCTGTCCTTTTTGCCTTGGAACAAGCTGGAGTCTGGTTCAGAATCCCCTGGAACACTTGCAGAGAGCCCTCCGGACAGACCCTGGCTTGCAGTGGCTGTATACCTCTTGTGTCCCTGGGTTGCCATTGTTAGCAGTCTCTTCAGACTGATCTTGGGATGCTTGTTATAAATATAGACCACAGGGGCTGGAGAGATGGTCAGGGGTTGAGAAACACTGGCTGCTCTTGCAGAAGACCCAAGTTCAGTTCTCAGCACCTTCCTGGCAGCTAACAACCGTCCTAACTCCAGTTCTAGGGGATCGGACACTCTCCTCTGACCTCTGCAGGCATTGCATGACACAGGTGCACTTATATGCAGGTAATACACTCATATATGACACAGGTACACTTACATGAGGTAATACACTCATACATGACACAGGTGCACTTAACATGCAGGTAATACACTCATATACATAAAATAAAAATAATAAATAAAACATTTTTAAAAAATATAGGCTGCAGGTTGGAGAAGATGTAATAACCATTTTGAACAGAGAAGCCCTTTAAGTTTACTTCTTAGCAATAATTTACTCTTAGTTCAGGGCTTCATGAAAAACTCCAGGCAGCCCAGATCCCCTCCCCTCACTGCCCAGCTGAACATCCTTGAACATAGACATAATTACTGCTGATTTCTGCTTTTGTACAATTGCTTATCTGCTTAAAGGCACGCTGACTTTTACTAAGCAGGCCCAAAGTGCTAGTCAGCCTTGCTCTGTCGGCCTCCCCTTTAAAAAGCTCTCTCTTGCCGGGCGTGGTGGCACATGCTTTTAATCCCAGCACTTGGGAGGCAGAGGCAGACAGATCTCTGAATTCAAGGCCAGCCTGGTCTATCTACATAGCGAGCTCCAGACCAGCCGGGACTAAAGGGAGACCCTGTCTTACACTCATCGGGCAGGTGGTCATAATTGGGCACCAAGACCGTTTGTCAGCAGCACTGTTTTCTTTTTAATAAATTTGGCTGATTAACTTTTGACTTCTGCTCTGTGGGTCCTTCCTGGTTTTTCTAAAAGCTCCGCAACAGCAGCTCAGCAGTGTGTGGTTGACAGCACTGTGGGCACTGCCCGTACCACCACACGTGTGCACCTGCACCCACATGTACACATACACTCACATAGATACGTGGAGAAATCTCCATTCCAGGCCACCTCTCTGCTGTCAGTTAAGCCCCCTCCAGAACATCCCAACAGGGAACCCCTACAAGCTCTGTCAAGGACTACCTGCTGTCTACCTGCCTCAGAAATGCCTGTGCAGTCTGACTGAAGCCCACTGGGCTGCCTGGGGCTATAGAACAAAAAATAGAGGCTCTGAGCAATGGGATGGGGTGTGCCCTGGAATCCAAGGCAGCCCAGACATTCTGGTAACCCCTTCCATCCCCAGGGCAATCCCATCTGACCTCCAACACCCCTGGAGAGGAGGCTGTTTCCATCCAAGGAGTCCGGGGCAGCTCTGTGGAACTGGCCTGCCACTCTGGCCCTGCCCCGCTAGTGATCCTCTGGAGCTTCATTCCACTGGGTTCCCTGGTTCTACGGCCTGTGGCCGTCACTGATGGAGCGTCTTCGAAAGTGGAGGCTGGGGTCTCAGCTTTGGGGGTCGTGAGTCTGAAGAACAGCAGCCTGGTGATAGAGGAGCTCCGAGAGGGTGCTCGTGGCCACTTCCTATGCCAGACCCTGCATGTGTCTGGTGGCCAACTCCATACCACCTACTTGTACCTCAGACTAGCTGTGCTGGGTGAGACACCATGCTGGATGTGGGCAGCATGCAGCTTTGCCTGACTGCTGCTTCAGCTCTCCGCATGGACTTATTTTTGCATGTGCTGGGCCCCAGAGGTAAAGGGTGAGCCCACCTGGGAGTGAAAGAATATGATATTTGGGCTAAGGGATGTTCAAGGCCAAGTGGCCAGACAAGCCCATGACTAGCGAGGGCAGGGCCACTGGACACTGGTCTATGGGAACAAACTCAAGCCTTCTCTCTCTGGCCAGTGCCTGTATCCAAGCCTCGGGTGCAGCTGAATGACCCAGCTCCAGTAGAAGGAGTCTCTGTGGTGGCCACATGTGCTGTGAGGGAGGGCACGGAGCCAGTGACCTTTTCCTGGTACCATCTAAAGCCCCGAGGCCCTGGGGAAACCCTGGTGGGTCTCCCAGAGCCGAAGCTTCAGCTGGACCCAGTCAACAGGACACACCTGGGCTGGTACACATGCAGTGCCTGCAATGCTGTCAACCGGCTGAGCAGTGATGGAGTCTTCCTGGATGTCATCTGTGAGTTGGGTTTCGGACACTGCCATCCCACTACCTCCCCATGCTTGGCCTCCAATCATATTCAGAACTCCCCAAATTCTTTCACAAGAGGTCCTAGTCCTCCAGAAACTCTAAAAGGCAAGTACTGGGTACTGGGGTGCTGTTCCCACTGGGAACAGATATGCCTCTCATGCCAAGGTTCTTAACCTTTGAAAGCCGTGATGAGCCCCTCTTCTTGGGGAAACATGCACATATTCATATACAAGATTTTACTTACAATTTTGGGAGTAGCCTGGAAAGTTGGTCTTTGCACTGAGCACGGAGGGCTCAAAGTGATTGGTAGAACTCTGGGTGGGGGGCGGGCAGGGAGAAAGGCCATATGACGGAGGGGCCAGCAAGTTGGTCCAACAGCTGAAGCTGGAGCAACAGGTCAGAAATCAGTCTCCACGCTGAGGCAAGGACGCTCTAGACCCAGTGTGGTGGCCATGGGTGAGTCTTTGATCACCTGGGAATGCAGCTGCCCAAACTTCAGCTACGTGGTAAGTGTAGAATGCATGTTTGATTTTGCAAACTAACTCTAAGTGAGAAAGTATAAAATAGCACAATAATAACTTTTATTTTGAATATGTATTGAGATAATGTTCTAGATGTATTTGGATAATGAAATATTAAAGTTAAAACTGATTGGTATGTTGTTTGATTCGATTTGGTAATTTTTTTTTTTTTACTAGGATCTGGCTTTAGAAACTTACACCAGCCCTGTGGCTCCATGTATTTATTGAACAGTGCTGGTCTAGAGGAGTTTGTTTACTTGCTTGCTTTTTTTTGAGACAGGTTTTATGTAGCCCAGGCTGGTCTTGAACTTTTTTTTAAATGTTTTTGAGACCAGGCTGGCTTTGAACTCACATAGATCCCTCTGCCTCTGCTTCCTGAGTGCTGGGATTAAAGGCGTGCGCCACCACGCCCAGTGGCCTTGAACTCTTGATCCTCCTGCCTCCGCCTCTCGTGGTTGATCTACAAGAGTATGCCACCATACCCAGCACTGGTCTAGAGATTTTAAGGAACAGGGAGTAACGGCAGTCTACCTTTCATCAACTTGGTAGTCTTCAGGAATTATGGTAATAAGGTGAATCTGGGGAAGTAAGTATGAACAGAATGGAGACAGCCAGAGACATCCATCCCATCCGGGAGCTGGACAAAATGTTAAGGGCGTAGACCCAATCTTGGAAATCAAGTACCCAACCAAGTCAAAAGGGCTGCCTGCAGGCCTTGTGCTCAGCATGCTGTCCTGCCATGTTTTCTCCCCTCTGTAGTCTAGAGTGGCCGTCCAGAGTAGCCAGGTAACCAAGCCCTCAGTCCTGGGCACCCAGCAAGCTGCTCTCCAACCTCTCATCTGCCTCATATGCCCCTGGTCTCAGCCCAGCCCTGCAGTCCCCCAAGCAAGCCTCAGAGCCCAAGTTCACTTCCTACAGCACAGAGCTCCTGCCTCCGGCAGACTTACCCAGCCTGCACTGCGCCGTGCCTGTGACCTCCCAGATTCCGAGCAGCTGGAGGCACCGGCACGGGGGTTACAGAGGGCGTATTCTATGCACTCTTGGAATGCGTGAACAAATTCAGCAACGATGACCTGAGTGAACGAGGAGACGAAGGCTGGAGAGGTATGATGGATCTTCCTTGCCCTCCAGATGGTCCAGACAAGCCTGTGATCACTGTGGAGCCAATGGGAGTAATTGAGGATGGATTCTGGGCCAGTGAGACAGAGGAGGTGACCCTGAGCTGCCTGGCTGCGTCCAACCCTCCTAGTCACTATGTGTGGCTCCGTGATGACACTCAGGTCCACGTGGGGCCCACCTATATCATTGCCAAGGCTAGCCGCACCCACACAGGCCTGTACACCTGCCTGGCCCACAACAGCCGTCTAGACACCCGCACCCAGACCACTGTCCAGCTTACCATCTACTGTGAGTGTTGAGTGGGAGGGCACCGGGCTGGGGCTGCCTCCAGCCATCCTGGGGCAAATGGTGTCAAAGTTGGTGGTAGTTGGGGAGGGACACATCTGGAGAACCCGTTGGAGTCTCAGAGGCCAGGAGAGGCAAGGGAGACCATGGGAGGAGGCAAAGAGGGGGGAGGCTCCTATCCTCACAGAGCTCCACCCCAAAGTGCTTATTCCCACTTCCCACGAGGCCTGGACTGAGGCACAGAGAAGACTAAGGCAGGTATCCGTGGGCAAAGATGAGAGCCAAGGCCTTCCATCGAGGGCCTCTGGGAATCCACAGCCACTCTGAACAGCCCGCCCCTCAACCTCTTCTCTTTCTCCTTGATCTAAGGGCTCAGAACTTTCTTTACCAACCCTTGCCCACTTCTCCCAACTTTCCTCTCCTCATTTGACACCCCAGGCCTTCACATCCCCACTGGGGCAGAATTTCAGGCACTGGTGGGGGCCTTGTTTCAGCTCCTCCTCACTCAACTCTCTACTCAGATGTTCCTGAGGGACAGCCCTCCTGTACTGTGCTCCCCAACCTTGGGGCTGTGGCTCTGCTTTGCACCTGGCCTGGGGGTTTTCCAAGTGCCCAACTGCATTGGGAAGGGCCCCAGGGTACTGGCCCGACTGCCCCCAGCAATGTCACCTGGAGCTATGCAGCTACTGGACTCCCCAATGGCAGCGTCTTCACCTGTACTGGACAGCATCTGGCCCTGGCTCTGCCCACCGTCTGCAGAGTAGTTCTCTGTAAGTAGGCATAGGCAACAGCCAGGGACCGGATATTTTAGGCGATATGGGTAGGCACTGGGGGAGAGCCACCAGGACCTGGGCGTCTGGGATAAAGCTCTGGACCTCTGGCTCCAAGATGTTTCAGGGAACAGGGAGGTGAGCAGCATTTAGCCCTTAGCTTCCTGTCCACCCTGTAGTCTGAGCTCCTCAGTTCCTGCTCAGAGCCCTGGTACTATGACACCCTCAGCCTTACACTCTGCTTCTGCTTATCACACGTTGCCCTGGAAATGGACTTTCAGTGCTCCTCTGCCAAATGTGCTCTTTTGCCTGCTCTGACTACCCCTGCCTAAGTTCAAATGTGAATCTGTCTGAGAAGCCCTCCCCAAAGCCTTGGACTGTCTTCTGTGTACTCTAGCACTCTTTAACTTATACGGTGACTGCTTAGTGTCTCCCACCATTATTCTGCCACATGGTCAGCCCTGGATAAAGGAGGCATGAGTGAGTGGAGGAATAAGTGAAGGATGGAAGCTGGGCCGGCCAAGCCCCTCCGATTTCCACATGACCGTGCTAAGCCCATCACTCCTTTCCAGGGGAACCTCCTGGGAGCCCTACCTGCTGGACCACGGCCACAGTAGGCGAGCAGTTCATCATGCTGAGCTGCAAGTGGCCTGGAGGCGAACCCTCTGCAGTGCTGACCTGGACGGACAGACATCAGCAGTACCTGAGTGGCCTCAGCTTCTCATTGGCGGTCTACCTCCTGCAGGTCCAGAGTGATCTGGCGGGCAGAGAGTTCACCTGCCACGGCTCTCACCCACTCAAGGCCCCCGGCTCCCACTGCCAGCTAAGGCTGGGTGAGGAGGGCCTGGAGACAAGGTTCTGGGGCCTGGGTATGAGAAACCTTTCGGAATCAGGACCGGGTTCTGGAGGGGGCGGTGCTGGGCTGGCGAGTGAGTCAGAAGAGAGCCTGACGCACCCCCTCTGCAAGGGCTAGAACTAGTATTCATTTACTTACTTAATTAATTATGTGTGTGGCACACTCATGCCACCATGTGCCTATAGAGGTCAGAGGACAATGTATGAGAGTCGAATTCTAGGGGTCAAAATCAGGTAAGGCTTGGTGGAAGGTGTTTTTACCCACTGAGCCATCTTGCAAGTCCCTCAAATTTTTTAATCCACAAAATGAGTTTAGTCTAGGTCAGCATTGTCCAATAAAAATGTAATACAAGCTTTATATGTAATTAGTGGCCACATTAAAATGTAAGGAGTAAAACATTTAATATATTTAAAATTCATTTCAGTATAATAATAAAAGTTCTTTATGAGCATTTTACATTTTTTTGCTTTGTTTTGAAAATTCAGTGTATTCGTCATTACTATGCATCTCATGGCAGCCTGGCCTCACTTCAAGTGTTCAGTGGTCACATGTGGTTACAGTTTGCTCATCACTGGGCAGCACTGACCTAGGCTGTGGGGTTACTGGTCTGGATGTATTTCTCTTTTTTTTTTTTAATTTTTTTTAAGGGATTCACAGTATAAAAGCACAGTTGTTTTCAGATCACATTAACGTTGCTCAGTTTGCTATACAACTAGGTAATTGGCGCTAGCATCCACAGATGAGGGATACCATTTGTTGTTTGTTTTTCTGGGACTGTGTTTCTTCACTTAGCATGATATCTTCTAGCTCCATCCATTTGCCTGCAAAGCTCATGTTGTCATCTTTATTTTATTTTATTATTTTATTTTATTTTATTTTATTTTTGTCTTTTCGAGACAGGGTCTCTATGTAGCCCCAGCTGTCCTGGAACTCACTCTGTAGACCAGGCTGGCCTTGAACTCACAAAGAACCACCTGCCTCTGCCTCCCAAGTGCTAGGATTAATGTCATCTTTTTTAAATTATTTTTTTATTGTTATTAAACTTTTTCCATAACTCATAGATGTATGAGTTTCTCAATGGAATCCAGAGTTGCTTCCCCTTCCATGTCCCCCACCCCACCCAAGTCTCTGCACTCTGCCCTACATGTCCTGTATCTTTTTCTGAGTCTTTCCAGAGTTTTTTTTCTTTCTTTCAGTTCTTTTGTTGTTGTTCTTTCCAACTTGTATTGCTACAGTATATATATACATAGTTATATATATATATATATATATATACATAAATATATACATACATACATACACACATCCCAAACAACCATCAATCCTGCACTTTTGCTCCACATTGGGGTCTTTCCCTCCCATGGTCCCCCAAATGAAGTCCAGTAAGCACGTGTCCTATCTTGATACCCCTGTACTGGCCTCTATGATATAGCCCAGGTAGTCCAACAATGACAGTCTATATTCTGACGAGGCTGAAATCCCCTTAGCTGTTTAGTCCACAAGCTGGGTATCTCAGTAGTCCCCATCTGGCATTGAAGGTTTGGAGGATTCTTGGAGAGACATGAGTCTTCAGTCCATATTGGAAGGTTAAAAAGCTGTTTCTCGTGTCTTTGAGGAGTGCCAAAAGTGGTAGCAGCCACAGAGTAGATGCGCTTGCCAAAAAATAAGCCAGGTGTGGTGGTGCACACCTTTAATCCTAGCACTTGGGAGGCAGAGGCAGGCAGATCTTTGTGAGTTCAAGGCCAGCCTGGTCTACAGAGTGAGTTCCAGGACAGCTGTGGCTACAGGGAGACCCTGTCTCGAAAAGACCAAAAAAAAAAAAAAAAAAAGAATTGAAGACAGGCCAAACAACGGCACTCTCTCTTTTTTTCTTTTTGTCTTTTTACTAAGATCTCGAGTTTTATGTCTGCAGTACAGTTTCTCTGGTCTTACTGATTATTTCTGGCTGTACTTTCCTTTTGCATGCTTAAGGCCACACAGTTAGCCCAGATTAACCAAGGTTTTTGTTTTCTCAAGGTCAGTTGAGGATCTGGTCCTCAGGGGTCTCTCAGGGGGAGGAAGACGGGGGCACCTTGCTCCCTTCAGCTTTTCATCCTCCAGTTCCATCCACTCGAGGACAAAAGCAGGTCTTGCTAGACCAGACTTCCTTTTCTGAAGCATGAGCAGACTTTCCTCTTTGTAGACTGGACACTGGCTGAAGTCTCATTAGTGGCTCTCCAAGACCTCCCTGAACAGGAAGACTGGTGACCCACATTTGTAGGACATTTCAAGAGATGCCCCCATGCATAATCCCCTAAGACTTGGTTGACCTCTGAGGACAAGGAACAAAGTTATCCCTTAGGTCCCTTGGCCAAATTGGTATGGTCGTTAAGTATAGTCGTTAAGCACCCAGATGTCATCTTTCTTTACTGCTGCATAGAACTCCATTGTGTAGATGTACCACATTTTCTCTATCCACTTGTCAGTTAACGGGCACTTGGGTTGGTTCCGAAGAGAGCTGTGCTTCAGGTGGTCCTAGGAAATCCCCAATCTAAGCTCTGTGCACGCCTGTATTCCTCATTTGCATCTATTTGCATAAAGGAAGTGCCTGACTATATTCTTTTTATTTTTTGGGGGGTCTTTTGAAACAGGGTCTCCCTGTAGTCCCAGCTGGATTGGAGGTTGCTATGTAGACCAGGCTGGCCTTGAACTCATAAAGATCCACCTGCCTCTGCCTCCAGAGTGCTGGGATTAAAGGCGTGCACCACCAAGCCCAGCTCTGACTATATTCTTGACTTACAATAATGTTTCAGATATCAAAGACCTCTCTCCCTCTGTCCCTTGCCTTATATACGGTTTGGTTCCTCCTCTTGTCTTTACCTGCCCACTCCCCAGTCTTTTAACAACTGAAGATAAAAGAATTAAATACTGAAAAATTTAAAATGAGGGAAAAGCAAACAGAAGAGCTGTCACATGCAGTAGGTTTCATAAAAAGACTTTCCACTTGGTCTCCAGAGGCTGGGGACTAGCATGTTTCCAGCTGAAGGAGGTCCTCAACTCAGAATATTTCCTTCCCTATCACTCAGTCTCAGGACTGGGACGCCCACCGTAAGAAATTCACTGACACCCGAGTGTTGAGACATTAATAAGAGTCAGTCCATAAAAACTGAGGACCTGCTATGGGCTTGTACCATGCCTGGGGCCAGCAGAGGTGGCAGGGCACGAGGAGGAGACCCCCACTAGGTGCGGGGGTGGCAGGGTGCAAGGAGAGATGAATAAACAGGACCCTAGCATGGAATGGCGGTCTGAAGAAGATGGCTTCCTGGCCTGGCCTTCTTCCTCTGCTCTCCATTCGCCCACCACTGGCCAGCATCTTTCCCTCAAGCCTTCCTAACAGCTGGAAACAGCCACTTGTTCCAGCCTTGCCCTCTCTCTGCAGAAGCCCCGAAGCTGGCAGTGGCTGAACCCCGGGTGTCGGTGCTGGAGGGAGGAGAGGCCTGGCTGGACTGTGCTCTCCAGGGAGGCACACCACCTGTGCAGCTTCTCTGGCTGGGACCCCAGCAACAGCAGTTGGAACGGAGCATTTCCGGATTCAGGCTACATCCTGAAGGTGCCCAGCTGCACCTTCAAATCCAAGACGCTGACCCAGCGCGCCACAGCGGCACCTACCAATGCGTGGCCCGCAATGCTGTGGGTATCAGCAGCCGCAGCGTGCAGTTGGAGGTCCTGAGTGAGTGTAAACGGAGGGTGTGTGCTTGTGCAGCGAGGAGCGTGGGAGACCAACAGCTGTAGTGTGCTCTGTAGAATTCCCTCCTCCAAAATGTGGGCACCTTGGCTACTTCTAGAGCATGACTCCAGGTGGGCTAGGGGAGCGTGAATCTGATTCAGTCTTGAATGCTGGCCCGCAGAACTCCATATTCATGAGCAAAGACGCTCAGGGCTTCATGCAGACCAATGCCTCCCCTCAGCAGGCTGTGTCTCTCCATAGGCCTAGTTGTTGCTATTCAGGTGCTTGTGATTGTCCCTATCTTCCCTCGCCTCCAGGGTATCCAGCCCCTCCCAACGTCACCATCAGCAGTCTGACCTACTACGGGCGGCACAGAAGAGAAGTGCAGCTGCAGTGGGTCATCCAGGGCCCCGGGAACCTGACTGGCTTTCTGGTGCAGCGGAGGGCCAGTGTCCCCAGCCCAGAAGCCGGGGCGTGGGAGACTGCAGCTAGTGACATAGAACCAGAGAGCAGGGGCCGGCGTCTGGGAGGGTTGGACCCAGGGGTCCTGTACGCCTTCCGGATCCTGGCTCTGAACCACTACACTGTGGGGCATCCTTCAGAAGTGAAGACGCCAGGTGCCACCCTCCCCTTCCCCAGGGTGTCTATCACACTCCAGGCCTGATGTGTCTTCTCCGTACTCTCTCACTGCTTTTCCCTCCCTCCTCAGCTCAGGAGGCCTCAGGCCTAGACGCAGACCTCAATCCAGCTTACATCAGAAGGAACTGGAGAATGAGGTGCTGAGGGTTGCAGAAGAGGAGTCCCGTTCTGTGCCTCAGTCTCACCTCCTGGGGACAGAAGGGCTTAGCTTCCTGCTGCCCCCTCTGTCCTGGGAATTCCTTACCCTAGGGAAGCCTCTTACTTCAGCTCCATAAGTAGCCTTCTGCATTTTCTGCCAGAAATAGGGAGTTTGGCTGGGGACTCAACCCACTGAGTGTACCCGGCAGCCAGAGCACCTCTTTCTTCGGAAGAGAGCTGACCAGATTCCGAGTTCCCCACATTACCAGTCAAAGGAGCACCATCTCCTTAGTATTCTGTGAGTCACTGTTGGCCAAGTTCAATCATGGGGCTAATTCACATAACCCGTGCTCTCTCATCTCCTAGCGGACCCTGCCTTCAGTGCTTACCCAGCTGTGCTGGGTGCTGCAGGCACCGGAATGGTGGTGGCCTTGGTGGCTTCTCTACTGGTGTTCCAGTATGCTGCCCGGCACCCACAGACTTTCCCTTGTGAGTAGGAATCTGAAAGAACAGATTGCTTTACCCCATAGGGCGGTCAGGTGTAGACCTCCCCAGAGGAGAACTAGGTTCCTCCTTTGCTGTGATGACCACTGGGGGTCAATTCTTCAGCCTCAGGCTCTGGTGCCCCCCTCCCCTAGGCTCTCCAGATCCCTCATGGAGCCCACTGTGAAGGGGAGGGCCATTCTCCTGGGATCCACACTGGGTCGGTCAAATAATGTCCCTTCCTTTCTTCCCACAGGCTTGGGCCCCATGCTGCTTGATTCCATGTGAGTGTGCACCCTACCTTTATGGGGCCAGGACCTTCCTTAATAGGAAAGAAGGCTAGAAGGGTGTAAGCACCACTGACTGTCCTCTCTTCCTTCCTCCTCAGAGAACACAGGGAGCAGCAGAGGGGTTCCAGGGATGGTACCGAGGCACCAGCGAGTAGGCACGATCCATGCCATACTATGCCCATAGAGACCAGTGGTGGGTTTCATGCATGCTACATGGTCTGTCTTGTCCTATGAGAGCAATGTGGGCAGCCCCGAGGCGTCTTGCTCTCCTCTGCTCATTTGTGTTCTTTATAGGCATTGAAACAGCAACCACCACCTCAAGCTCAGATCCTTCACAAGAGTCCACTGATGCCCCAGTAAATGTCACTATCACGGTGACTGCAACATCGTGAGGCCAAAGAGAAAGGTCCACGTGGGCCGAGGACAGGTGCTGAGGGAAGGAGCCCTGGTCTTAAAAGCAAGGTGGCAAGTCATTCCCCATTTAACACCCAGACACAAACTACTCCTTCCCTTTAGTACCCAGACTCTGAAACATGCAAGGGACCAGCCCAAGTGCCCCATATAACAAGAAGCCCTGGCTAGCTTGTGGCAGAGGTGACAGAAAAAGGGAAGGAAAACAAAACAAAAACAACTGGAGACAACACCCAAGGCGCCTGAGGGCAACTTAAAATGGAGCAGGGACTGGTCTCCGATGCTAGGGAAGAGCAAGCTAGCTCTTTCTAATAAAGAACAAGGGCTATGGGCCGAGCCATTTCTAACTGTTATACCCGAGGTTCTACTAAAGGGGAATTTCAATTACATCTTCAAGGAGAGCTAGGTTGCTAGGCCCAGGATGTACCGGCAGGAACCGGCTTCCTAGGTATGTTCCACATGTTCAAATGCAGCTTAGGAGTATCACTGACCCTACAGCGGTCAGGGTCCTGGAGTCCGGGCCTTCACGACACAGCAGAGGTATTCCAGCCACCAAGCCTGGGAGAGCTGGCTGACAGAATGGAGGCTGTTCCAAAGTCACACTCTGACAGCTGCCAGTGTGAGTCACTGGCTCCCAGTGTGTGTATGTGTGTGTCTGAAATCTGGGCAAACACAAGTAAATGCTTGTTCAGCTGACTGGGAGAGTCAGGACTGGGAGCTGCCTCCACAGGGGACTCGGATGAGAAGAAACAGCAACAGAGCCGAGGGTGATCTGCCAGCAATAAGGAAAGTGGCGCCTGACAGGAGACAGGAAATGGAGAAACTTAAGACGCTTCTTCGATTCTCACACAGAGGCTTTATTAGAAACCAGAGTTTGGCTCCCTCAAAGCTCTCAGGACTGGGCCTTACAGTTAAAAGTGGTGTGGGAAATAAAATACAAAAGGGCCACACCCAACGGAAAGGATTCTGTTAGCTTTCTGCTTAGGGAGGATGAAAAACTTTCACTTTTTAGAGCAGTTAAGCAAAGCCTAGTCTATGGAGGCCAACATCTGCACCCCAGAGCTCAACCCTAGGGTCCTGGTATTGACAACAGACACTGTAAGGAGGAAGAACCTCCTTCCTTCCTGTTCCTCTCCCACATTCCTGTCTTCCCTTGGAGTCCCTTAGCCTCCCCAGCAAGCACCTGCCTGTGATTCTGCTCCTCAGGACCTTGATCTCTGCAGTCAGGACAAGGGAGATGTGGCTGGGCTCCTCCGGGGTGTTTGCAAGGGCTTTGTAGGGCATGGCAGAAGTGTAGGCTCCCAAGACATTCCAAGTAAGACATCATACCTCCCAATCACGGTGTGTGGGAAGGACCACTTTCTTCACGGGTATATGAAAGCAGCATTCTTTTTTTTTTTAATATAAAAATCAGACCAACCAAATAAAAACCTGTCAAAGCTACATCACTTAAAATATGTACAATTTCAAACAATATTACAACTTTAAGGAAAATAAAACATATTTTTCAATATGGTACAAAACATGCATCTCAGGATGATTGCGGTCAGAGCCAGCAACAAAGGCAAAGGTCAATTTCATACAGTTTCTTGGTAGAACTGAAGCTGGAATGAGAAGCAATGTGATGACTTAGTCTTCAGAGACTTATTCTATACAAACAGAACTCGAAAAAAAAAAAAAAGCTTTATGAAGACATTGCTTCCAAGGTTTAGAATAATGCAATTAACCTGTACTGTGTAAAGCACCTATTACCAGAGTCAGCACATAACTGAAAGAACACAGGGGAAAGTGAATGCTACGACAGGAGTGGGGTTAGTTTAATGCCAAAGTCGCCCAGAACACAGAGGCCCAGTTTCATGGTCACTGAGCCAGGTGATGACCAGAATCTCCAGCAGGGGCAGGGTGTCAAAGAGAGACTGCTGAAGATAAAGTACTTGCCAAGGAGCTCTGGCCAGGGTGGGTGAGGTAGACGGAGGGAGGCTCCTCTAGCTGCAGCAGGGGCCTTGCAGAGCAGTCACACAGCAGGGGGACAAGAGCACATGTGCTAGGCTGTTCAATGCTTCTAGAAAGCAGTACAAGTAAATGGGAGCACAGAGTATGAATCCAGGTAATCTGGGCTCTAGTTCACCTCGCTGAGTGAGCTAGGAATGTCACACCTACTGTTGACTGGTGCTGTGGGGGTTGAATGACGGGTGTGGTACACAGTAATTCCTCCACAAATGGTGTACTACCTCACTATCCTATGGCCTTATAATTCCTGGGGAAGTGATACTTACTAGGACCATTTCTGGTGACTGTGTAGGGCATGAAAGTTCAGAGCAACTCACACTAAGGAGAACTCAAACTCTTAAACATAAAGGCAATTATATAGATTTATAATTATATTTATATCTCAATATATAAAGGCATTTTTATAAATAAAATACAATAAAAGGGATAGATAACACTTAAAACAGCGTTACTAATCATATAAATAAAGCAGTCCACAATGAGATTGCCCTAAAGGTAAAATAATTTTCTCTTCCTTGTGAAAGTCCTATAGTCAAATCCAATCTTTAAAAGCATTAGTTTCTGACCTAAAGGCTCATGCTAACATACCTGTTTCATGAGTCACAATGAATGCCTACCCACAGATACTTTTCTAAAACGGTCTGTAAGAGTTTGTTATAATTCGACTGGTAAAACAGAGACTAGGTTTTCATATTCTGTGTGTACTAAGCCTTTGTCCTTTGCTAGTCACAGAAGTAAGGGCTGTTGCTAACCCCATCCCAAACTAATTGCAAATCTTATATACTACAGATAGGAACACCGGGATCATAGAACTGGCTTCTACAGGAGCCCTGCTACCCAACTATGAAATTATATTCACTATATTCTACTGGGAGTAATCTTGCATAGAGGCTCACCTGAAACAGCACAGTCTAATAGTTCTATTTATAAAACATATAGACATATATAAGGGAACACTGACACATTTATATAGAGTTGATTTGTACAGTATCTAATTCTCTTCCACTGCAATTTCTGGGAAACTAAATAAAAAAAACTTTTTATGTAGACAATAATTTTTTTTCCTGTTTCTTTTTCCAAAAGGGTACATCATCCAAAAACAGGACAGTGATCCATCAGGGCCTGGTTCAAGAAAAGCCTTCTGGAGGCTCCTGAAAGGTCCTTGTCATGAGGCAGCAGCAACTGATGCATGAATGCTGCTGACCAAATCTTTAGGTTACCGTTTACCATGATGGCCACCAGTGACATCCCTTGGAGAGGACTGGTAGAGCGTGCCCCTTCCCCTTTCTCCCTTGCCCCCTGGCTTATAAGCTGTTTTGTTCCACCATGTATGCCCACTTACCAGGCTCCCTCACCACAGGCCCAAAGCAATAGGTCCATTCAGTCAAGGGCCAGAACTTCTAAAACTGTGAGCCAAAACAAACTTTTCTACTTATAAGTTCATCGTCTCAGATATTTTGGTACAGTAGCACAAGGCTGATATATATTCACTCATATCTTCCAGGATATCGTCCATGTTGGAAGTGACAAAAATGGCAATGTTCAGGTGGTGTGACCCTATGAGCATGACCCCGGGGAAGAGACTGAAGAGATTCTACTTGGGTCACTTCAGCCCTCCTTTCTTTCTAAAATGTATAACATCTTTCTTTTCAAGCCACCACTCTAAAAGTCTTACTTTGCACATACCCTTGGAAATAGTGAAAAGGACCAGGTGACCATTTATAAATTAATGTAGTTTTTAAAGCAGCAGACTATGAGGCCATTAATCTTCATCTTGGCCCTGGTTCCCTTTCTACATACTGCAATAATCCAACCAGACTTTACATTCTCTGTTCCCAGCACTGGCTAACTGGTGGCTGAACGTTACTTGTGCCTAGGTACAAATATGAAGTAAGGCACTCATAAAATTCCTCAGCCAGCTCTGCTATAAACTTTAGGTCACAAATGTGGCTGATTTCAAAATGTTCTCAGAAAGTCTGTTAACATGTTAAGGACAGTTTTCCATCTAAGAATGTGACTGGTGGCAAACTTCAAATGGCCTGGGCAATTCCCTCCCAGCTGAATGGGCCAGTGGACAGGGCTGGCACAAGTTCCTACTGCTGCTGAGAATTTTAGAAAACAGGGAATGACCTCTACTCTGCAGATGATTGAAAACTGCACAAAATGGAGTTGTTTTCCTATTAAGGGGGAAGAAAGAAATGGAAGAGGGAAAATTTAAGGCATAAATAATATAAAAGGGCACACATTTTAAGATACATTCATGACATTACTACCACAAAAAAATAAATAATTATTTTCTCTGATTTGAATTAATGTCCTTCACACAGTTTGCCCCCAGGCCTGTTTGTGTAGTTACTGATTTTCCAGTGAGAGCACCAAGAGGCCTGTGCACCTCCTCAGGTCTCCTGGGCTTGCTGAAGGACCCCTGACAGTCTGTCCAGAGCAGTGCCAGAAGGAGACCATGTTGTCTTCTCAGTAGAGTCCTCCAAGACAGGTGACAAAATAAGAGGGTTCCAACTTAACATTTTGTCCTCTGCTTCTGAATGGCCACTGCTGTCTCCTGAAAAACAGGAAGGTTGGGGTACATTATAAACTAATAACAAATAGTCTTCACACAACTATTTCTAAAAACAGCATGCAATAAAGAAAAGAGTACTAGATCCATTTAGGTTTTGTTTGAATCTGAGGAAGAATGTACATTTAAAAAGTTTAAAGTTGAGGCTGGAGAGATGGTTAAAAGCACTGGTTATTCTTGCAGAGGACCCAGGTTCCCGGCATCCACATGGCAGCTAACAACTATTGACAACTCCAGTTCCAGGGGATCTGATGCCCTCTTCTAGTTTCTGTAGGCAATGCATGTACATGGTGCACTTACATGCAGGCAGAACACTCATACACATAAAATAAAAATAAATAAAATTGTTTTAAGTTTAAAGTTGAACTCTCCTGAGTCATACAATTCATTTGAGAGTCCCCAAATAAGCACCTTAAATAAAAGCTACAATGCCACCACCAATTCAAATAAAAACAGGGCCCATGTTCATAAAACTACAGCCTCCCAGTGAGTCTTCTGCTTTGGAACTAACTGAATCTATAATTTCCCCAAATGCAATAGGATTAACAGTGTGAGGTGTCTACCACTATTCCACTCTGAATGCACCTGATCTTACCTAATCTTAGATGCTAAGCAAGGTCAGGCTTGGTTGCTCTTGGACAAGGAGACAGCCAAGAGCTGAAGGATTTAACAATAGAATGTCAAAGACTCCCTTATCCATCCTCTCTTCTCTTGAATTACCCAACACTCCTACCTAGTCTAAGAAATATGTGAGCTATGGATGAAAACTCTTCCTGAAGTAGTTTCTCTGTCCCCTGGGGACCAGCTAGACGAGCCGGGTATACAATGCCTCCCTGTACCTCTGAATTCTGCTGTATCTTCTGTAGAGTCAGAGTTGATATCACTTATGTTGTCCTGACAGCATGTATGCTGGGTAGGTGTCGGTGTTCCCGTGTCCTTGATGCTCTCCTCCGGGGACTGGCCATGATCAGGAACTGTGGAAGTCAGACACACCGGTACCTTCATGGCATTGAGTGGCTTCATTTCCAGGCCGTCCTGCGGATAAGAGGCCACCACAGGGAGCACAGGAAGGGGGCTGCTAAAAGCACTGTTGGTTTTGGTGTAACACCTGTAGAATTTAAATCCAAAGAAACAGAGCTTAATGTATACAAAGTTCATTGGTAGCTAAAATAAGGTCATTTTAAACTATCCAGGATATTTTACATTCACAAATTCTTTAAAAAAAGACCACTTAAAAATAACTAAGTGATTTGTTATGCTCTGAACTATCAAAAATCCTGAAAATTAGTTGCAGTGGAATACAACAACAAAATATACCTCAAAGCAAATCATTTAAGGACTGAACTGTGTACGGGGACCCAACCACAGATTTCCTTTTAATCCACTGTCAAAAGGACAGCTAACATTTCATTAACTAGCTCCTAAATACAGCACACGGAAGCAAAAGGCCACGGCCTTCGGCGAAGGAGGGAGAAAGGACAGAAAGCTAAGACACGTGGCCACAGGAGGGAAACAGCCTTATGAAAGTCAATACAAAAACACACAGCTTTGAGTTCAGGTAGTGCATTAGCTACTTTTGTTGTTATGACAAAAGCAATTTAAGGAAGGTTAGGTTTACTCCGATTTACAGTGCAATGGAGTAGTCAGTCCATCACGGTGCAGTAGGAACGGCGGCAGAGCTTGAGGCCACTGCTTACATTGCGCCCACCGTAAGGAAGCAGAGATTAATGCTGGTTTTTCACTTGTTTTCTCCTTTTTATTCAGTCTGGGACCCCAGACCTGGAATGGTGCTGCCCACAGTTAACCTAGCTGAAAACGTCTCTCAGGGCACGCCCAATGCCACGTCTCCCAGGTGATGCTACATTGTGTCAAGTCTATCACAGGTGGTTTCTTTCTCCTCTCTGGAGGAAACAGTATAAAGACTAGCCATTCAAAAGCCAGAGGTTTTTTAAGACTTTTTTTTCATTGCAGAATTAAGTTCCTTGAATTTATTGGCACTGAACATTTAATTTTAATTCCATTCCACTTGGATTTTTCTCAGCTGAAATTTCTATATGTTCATTTGTTGAATGTTTATTTTCCTGTAAGTCCTTGAACATACTTATAATGGCTGTTTGCTAACTGCGACATTTAGGTCATCTCAGGGTCTAATTCTTTTTTTTTTTGGTCTTTTCAAGACAGGGTCTCCCTGTAGCCCCAGCTGTCCTGGAACTCTCTGTAGACCAGGCTGGCCTTGAACTCACAAAGATCCGCCTGCCTCTGCCTCCCAAGTGCTAGGATTAAAGGCGTGAGCCACCACGCCTGGCTTCAGGGTCTAATTCTATGGCCTCTTTTTTTCCTCCTAAGAAAGTACATTTTCCCATTTCCTCAGATGGACAGTATTTATCTATCTATTTATTTATTTATTTATTTATTTATTTATTTATTTATTTATTTTATTTATTTATTTATTTATTCTGAGACAGGGTCTCCCTGCAGGCCCAGCTGGCCTGGAGCTCGCTCTGTAGACCGGGCTGGCCTTGAACTCACAGAGATCCACCTGCCTCTGCCTCCTGGAGTGCTGGGATTAAAGGTGTGCACCACCACGCCCAGCATGGACAGTAATTTTTAAGAACTAGACTTTCCTCTAAATTTCTGGTTGTTTTGGCAGTGTTAAAGGCAGGCTTCTATGATACCTTCTTCCTCAGGCCCTTGCCCCACAACTTGAGAATGTTTTCAGGTAAAACCCCGACTACTGTCAAGGAGTAGCCTTGCTCCAAAAGCCTGCTCTGATTGTTTCTCAATGTTTTCAAATTATCTAATTTTATCATTACTGTCTAAAGATCAAACTCTTCCTTGGTTACTGGTAGTGGGATCCTCACAAATATATATATTTTTAAAAAGTTTGGAGATGATACTACATTAAGCTATGTATGTAAGAAATAACAGAACCAAGCAGTTGTATGCTAGAAACAGGGAATTTTAGAGAATAAAGATCAGAATTCTTTATTTCCATCTTTTTTTTTTTTTTTTACATGTGGGATGACATGTTTCCTGGGCATATGAAAATTAGAAGAATTCCAGGTCTATTGGTTCAAGTTATTCAAAATACCAGTTTTGAACATGAAGATAACAGATGAACCTAAAAGAGAAGAATCAGATACCTGTCAGTATATCAAATCAGTAATTTAAAGAAATCCAACTTTTATTTAAAATACTATACAGTTAGTGAAGTTCAGATACCAGTAATCTAATTTTAACTCTTAGTAATATAGCATAAAAATACATAAATGAATTGAATATGATCAAACTTTTCCCATGCAGGTCTTAAGCCAGTACAAAGCACTGGTGTAAATGTCAGTGCACTGGGGTCAAACCAGGGCTGGACACACCACAACCCCAGATTATGATAGTCCTTCCTTGCTCTCTTGGATATTGTATTCACCTCTCAAGTTTAACAGTGTTATGTGATCAGTGTCTCCCTGGTATTATGCTGTCAGCCTCTTCCCCTCCCTCTCCACACTTGGAACCAAAGACAGCCCCCGCCCCCATGGATTCTGAATAATATGGGCAAGGTCAAGGGGAAAAAGTATTTTTCTGGATTTCATAGTACTATTAATGAGAATTTAATGAGTGTGAATATAGCAGAGGTCCTGCTCCCAGCCTAGCAGAGGAGATCAACAGGCAAACAAATGGTTACAATATCATGTGCTATGGGAGGCGTTATAGAAGACAATGGGCAGCCAGGCGTGGTGGCACATGCCTTTGATCCTAGCACTTGGGAGGCAGAGGCAGGTGGATCTTTGTGAGTTCAAGGCCAGCCTGGTCTACAGAGTGAGTTCCAGGACAGCTGGGGCTACAGGGAAACCCTGACTTGAAAAGACCATAAAAAAAAAAAAAAAAAAAAAGACAATGGGCGTAGAGATGGCTCTGATGTGTAATGATGCTGTACGCCTTCTCCCATGCTGTCTCAGACTCTGCTGTCTCATGGCTAAGGAACTGATGTTAGATATCAATTTTGGAATTGTGGAATAAGGGATTCTAACTTCAAAAACTCAGAAATGCCACTGGTTATGGGAATGTGTATGGCTTCTGTGACTTGTTGAAACAGTTCTTAAAAATTAAGTCCCTGGCTAGGCTTTGTGGTTCACTGCTTTAATCCCAGCACTTTGGGAGGCAGAAAGCAGGTAGATCTCTGTAGGTTTGAGGCTAGCCTGGTCAAGATAGTGATTTCCAGGCCAGCCAGGACTACAAAGTGAAACCCTGTCTCAAACAAAAACAAATACACCCTCCCCCCCCCAAAAAAAACACCAACCTTGTAAATTCCTGGATCCTGGCTTATGACTAATTAATTAGTCCTGCTAAAAACAACTAAAAAGTTGGAGGAATTTTGTTTTCAACCCATTCTAGGCACTGGGGAGCTAGCAAAGGACCCGAGTGGCTTCAGCCTCCTTTCTGCTCCTGAGATACCAGCTCAACCAAGTGAGGATGAAACACTCCAACTTCAAGAAGTCAGAGCTAAGAAGATGAGCTGGAAAGACAAGTTCAGAGCCTACCAAGGAGAAAAGGTCCATAGCCAACAGTAAGGAGAGACATGCACACTAAAGTGGAGACAGCCCTATGATACCCTTACTCTTTAACTGTTTGTATCACGGTATCGGTTGTCTCTGTCCTTTTTGTTGCCTGTGTGGTTTTTTCTAATATCTGTTGGCTTCAGGGATGTCTGGCTTCAACTTCGGTCTCCTGGAGGACCTACAGTGACTGTCCTCATGTTCCGTGAGGCTCTAGGGACAGTGAGACAGAAAGCACAAGCCAGGCACTTGATAGTGTCACACTTGCCGGGGGGAACTGGTGGCCCCCTGGTTTCTGTCTCTGCAGGAATCCCATGGGAATACAAAAGTGCCAAGAACCTGAATTTAAAGGACACAGAGGCCTGGATCAGGAAACGAAAAGTTATTTCAAAGAAATAAAATTAAGCTGAGGGGAAAACAAAAATCATACTTGCCAGCATCTGAAGATACCAAGGAGCTCCTAAAAACAAAACATTGCAAATTTACTTATTGACACAGAGCTGACATGAATGAATTTCATCATGCTGATGTAACGAGATGGAAGACTCACCAGACAGCGAGGAGCTGCCGCTTCCTTCCTTAAGCTTCCTTTATTCCCGTGCTCTTCTTTAATTTCATACAAAGTTGTAGGATGCAGCTGCTTGATGAAGTCTAAAGGCTTTTCATACACAGTGATTTCTTTACTTTTTGTAACTTTTTTTTTTGTGTGTTTTTGAGACAGGGTCTCCCTGTAGCCCCCAGCTGTCCTAGAACTATTTGAACTCACAGAGATCTGCCTGTCTCTGCCTCCAAGTGCTGGGATTAAAGACATGCACCACCACGGCTGGCACAACTTTGTTTTTTATGCTTTTGATGTTTTGTGTATTCCAGACATCATTCATTTCTCAGTTCAGTTGAGGCATATTCCCCTTTCCCTTCTCCCCACCCCACCCCAGACCATGCACTCTGCCATAACTGTCCTCCATCTTTCTCTTAGTCTTTTTTTTATGTTTAGGAATTCACATTTTCCTCCTTTAATTACTCTAAAATATGTATATTCCTCCTTATATTACTCTAAAACATGTATATATACTTTCTACTCATATACAGTAATTACAGTCTGAGAGTAAGTGGTGGATGGATTCTAGAGCTCGTTAAGAGCAACATAGTTACTTTCAGATAAACAGACATACAACAATAATGTTGTTCAGCTTGCCTTTCACCTGGGGATTTGGTGTTAGCATCCACAAATGAGGGAGACCATTCACTGCTTGTTTTTTTTTTTGGGACTGTGTTACTTCACTTAGCATAATGGCTTTGAGCTCCATCCATTTACCTGAAAAGTTCATGATGTCATCTTTCTTTACCACTGAGTAGTACTCCATTGTGTAGATGTACCACATTTTTGTCATCCACTCCTCTGTTGAGGGGCATTTGGGTTGATTCCAGCTTTTCGCCATTGTGAAGAGAGCTGCAATAAACATGGATGTACATGTATCTTTGTGGTAGGATGAGTCCTGTGGGTATATACCCAGGAGTGGTATGGCTGGGTCAGATAGTAGGCTCATTTTGAGTCTTTTAAGGGTTCTCCACACTGCTTTCCATAATGGTTGTACAAGTTTACATTCCCACCAGCAGTGGATGAGTGTTCTCCTTTCCCCACAACCTTTCCAGCATTTGGTGTCTTTTGTGTTCTTGATCTTAGCCAGTTGTACTGGAGTGAGATGATATCTGAGAGTGGTTTTAATTTTCATTTCGTTAATTATTAATGATGTTGAACACTTTTTAAGATGTTTCTCAGCCATCTTTACTTCCTCACTGGTGAAGTCTCTGTTCAGCTCTTTACTCCATCTTTTGAGTAGGTCATTTGTTTTCTTCTTTGTTTTTTGAGTGGTCTATATATTCTTGACATTAATGCTCTGTCAGAGGAATCACTAGTGAAGATTTCCTCCCACTCTGTGGGTTTTCTCTTCACTTCCTTGATTGTTTCTTTTGCTGTACAGAAGCTTTTGAGTATGATGAGGTTCCATTTGTCAACTGTTGACCTTATTTCCTGTGAAGCTGCTGTCTGATTTAGAAAGTCTTTTCCTATATTTATGTCTTGTAGGTTGTTACCAACTTTTTCTTCTATCACCTTCAGGGTTTCAGGTTGAAATCTTTAATCCACTTGAAGTTGATTTTTGTACAGGGTGAGAGGTAGGTAGGGGTTTAATTTTGTTCTACAAATGGTGATCCAGTTTTGGGGTGGTTCAACTTTTTTTTTTAATTTTTTTTTATGTGTATGAATGTACTGTCTGCATGTAGGTTTGTGCACCCGTGTTATACAATGCCTTGGAGGTCAGAAGAAGGCATCAGATTCCCCTGGAACTGGAGTTAAAGATGGTTCTCAGCTGCCACATAGGTGCTGGGGATCAAACCCTGGTCCTCTGCAAGAGCAGTTGGTACTCTTAACGGCTAGGCCATCTCTCCAGCACGTGGTGCAATTTTTTTTAATAATATAATTTGATCGTATTGAGCTCCTTCCGAAGCTACCCCTACTGCACCTTATTGCCCCCATCCAATTTTGTGTGCGCGACAGAGACTTGTATGCTTGACGGAGACTCTGCCCCTCTCTGCCCCTCCCAGCAGCCATCCCTTGTGGCAATTTCCTTAGGTGGGGTTGGAGCTTCTTATCTACTTTGTGTCTGTGCTGGGATTTTTTTTGTCTGGTTTGAGCTTGTGTGGAATTTGTGCATGCTGTCACTGTTGCTGCTGTGAGTTCATATGAATAACTGACCAGCTGTCTGGAAAACCCTTTTCCTGTGTGGTCATCCAGCACCTCTGGCTCCTCCAATCTTTCCACCCCCTCTTCCACATGATTCTTGAGCCTTGGTTTTATCCCTGCATAGGTGTTCTATGCAGGGATGAAAGCCCTGCGGCTTCTTGTTCTCTGCGTGCTGGCCAGTGCTGGGTTCTGCATTAATCACCATCTGTTATATAAGGAAACCTCTCTGCTGATAGTTGAGAGATGCACTCATCCTATGGTGATTTCTAAAGCATGTTTGTCAGAGGGGCATAAAGTTATATTGGTGGGACAGGACTGAGGGGCAGGTGAGATGGAAGAGCAAGGGCCAGCTTCTGTGGGGATGGCTATCAATGTACCGATGCAGGTTTGTGTGTGAGCATGTTAAACAAACACACATTTAAAAAAGTCCGATGCTTAGCAAGAGAAAAGTTCAACTTCCTGTTACTTAGTCTTCAGCATCTGCTTTTCAGATAAGTAAAACAGGAATTCACAGTGTTCCCTTTCATCCTCAACAGTGACTCTCCCTTGTCAGAGTGAGATGGATAGTAATAAAATTTACATTTGTAAAGTGGTTATAACCCAAATTTTGGCATGATAAACCACACTGATTTACAATTTTCTAGTACACTGAATCTTAATTCAGAATTGGCAATTAACCACTTAGCTAACCAAATGTAAATAATTCCATCACATTACTGCTAATACACTTCCAGATGTCTACCCATGTCAGCATAAAAACGGCTGAACCTGGGCTTGACATGTGGAAATAAAGCATACAGGACACGGTCTACAAAGGGGGATAAACCTCTCTTCTGAATATAATTAGGTATAGCATGAGGAAGCAATTCTTTCACTGATATTGCTTTAATAAAATTTTATAAAGCAATCAGATGACCGACCACAGAGTATCTGTATATATGTAAATTTAAGAGACACAAACCTAAACATGAAAAGGAACAGAATGCAAAAGGCATTCATTGAGACTCATAATATTCTACAGTTCACACTATTCAGTTTGTAACTTTACTATCTGAGGCTCCACAGTGTTCAAATGCAGTACCTACTGGCTTAATAAGGTAGTCAGTGTTTCTGCTGAGTTGAGAGATGCATTCATCTTCTGTCAATGAAACTAAAACTTTTATTATTTTTATTTTATGTGTATGCATGTACTGTCTGCATGTATATAAGTGCACCTGTGTTGTGAAAAGCCTGCAGAGGACAGAAGAGGGTGTTGGATCCCCTGGAACTGCAGTTACAAATGGCTGTTAGCTGCCATATGGATACTATGGTATGAACCCAGGTCCTCTGCAAGAATTGCCAGTGCTCTTAACTGCTGAGCTATCCTTTCAGCCTGAGAACACTTAATTTGGACAACACTGAATAAATGGAACTCTGTGCATCTTGCCATGTGCAAAATTTGGGCTACTCGATAAGAACTCAGATCCCTGAGACTTGTCAATTTATTTTTTTTAATTTTTTTTTTTAAATTTTATTTATTCTGTATGTGTATGAATGTACTGCCTGCATGAGTTTGTGCACCCGTGTCGTGCACATGGCGCGGACGGTCAGAGGGTCTCGATTCCCTCGGAATTGGAGCTCGTCCTGGAACTGGAGTTCAGACTGGCTCATCGGCCACATAAACGGAAAGTGTTGGAGATCGAACCCAGATCCTCCTGTAATGGAGCGTCCGGCGTCGTATGCCCACTAGGCCATTCTCACAGACTTAGTCAATTCTTATAACGACAAGCTTTTTGCCTGCCTTACTACAATGATAGAAAATGATCTATTTATGCAGAATCACAAAAACAACCTTACCTCTTTACCACATCAATCTGAGTAGCATAGCATGAAGTGGAAATGGGGTGTTCGGCCGAAGATAAGGCACTTCTTTTGTATCGTCCTTGATTAATGTATGTTGGAGACGGCGCGTTGGCTGGACCGCCTTATCCACAGCATTGGGGGCCAGAGCAGGTGGATCTTAATGTGAGTCAAAGCCAGCGGCTCTACAGATGAGTCTCCGGATTAGCGTGAGCTACAGGGGACCACTTCTCGAAAAGACAAAAAAAAAAAAAGTATTTTTGATGAAAAGTATAGTTAGTTAAACTTATATAACTTGGATTATTTTTTGAGTGTATCATTTATCTGATTACAAAGTGATATTGGCTTAGATAATTAACGCCATGTAAACCGTTATCTCTGATTAGATAATCGGATTACATTATCCTTATCTATACCTTACCTATAGTAAATATATATAGATTAATTTGGAATTGGTCGCTTTTTGAGCAGGATTCTCAGCGAGTTGATCTTGAAGCCTCGGGAGCTTCCTCTGTAGACCAGGCTGGCCTATTGAAGGAATTCACAGAGAATCTACCTGCCTCTGGCTCTCGAATGCTCGAGATTAAGGTGTTGCACCGACACCCCGCCCCTGGGGCCACTCTCTTTTTTTTTTTTTGTTTTATTGGTCTTTTCAAGTTTTAATGAAGCTTCGCCTTCGCCGAAATTTTGATAGCGAGGACAGGGGAGAAACTGAGCCAGTGCTTCATTGCCATGGCCAGGCAAGCATTCTACCACTGAACTACATCCCAACCCAAGCTCCCTCTCTTGAATATCCCTCAAGGCAAGGAGTAAGGATCTATCAATGTCTTGGATATGTGACATGATGTTTATTTTCACACATGCACTCTGAAGACTTCTGAAATAATCATGCCTTGGTGACGGTTTGTACATATTTAGTTCACCTTCCCTGTTTCCTTTTGTCATTGGGTCTCTAATTTAATTTTTGTTTGGGGAAGCCAGATAAGAGGCGCTATGCAACAGAACTTGAAATACAGCCTAGGGACCGTGGGGTCCTCTATCCCAGCCAATTGCTGTCTTTGGATGGTCTTGTTGGAGAAAGTAATTATCCAGTTATTTTATAGTGAGGTGACAAAATGCTTGGGGATGGTATGTGGGACTGAGTGCATCAGGACTATGCCAAACAGAACCATCAACAGCAGTGTATATTATACAGAACTTAAAAGCTCACACCCCTGGCATGAGGCCCTTCTCGTCTCTGTATTTAAAAGATAGGAGGTAATTTTGGGACACATAAGTGTCTAACAACCATAAACAAACAAAAAAAAAAAATGAAAAAACAAACCGACAAATAAAAGAAAGAAAATTAGGAGCTGGGGAAAGGGCTCACTAGTTAGAGCACTTACTGCTCCTCAAGAGTACCCGAGTTTGGTTTCCCGCACCCATACCAGGAACTCACACCCTCCTGTAACATCCAAGCTCCACCTAAGGAGTCTGCGGTCCATGGTCCTGCACACACGATGGCATTACACAAATAAGCTTGATTGAATTTAATTTTATTCGTTATTATTTATTTATCTTATCTGTATCAATGTACTTCCTGCATTGCAGGTCTGAATGTAGCACCATGTGTTCGTGCCACGAATGTAGACCAGGAGGTCAGACAGGGCTGGATCCTTGGAAGATGGATCTCCTGGAATATCTCCTGGAATATGGAGTTCAGGACGGGGTCTACGGTAGCACAATGAGATGGGTGTGGGATCGAACCCAGGTCCTCTGTAAGAGCGGTCGGCGCTCTTAACTGCTAGGCCATCTCTCCAGCCCCCCAAAATGTAGATGAATCTTAAACACAAGACTACTTTTCTGTTCCCTTCAAAGAAGAAGGCCAATTAGCAGAGGTGGAAGAAAACCGGAGACCTAGGCTTATGCACTTTCTTCCTTTGGCTTTATGGATGGTTCTGTGGTTGTTAAGTGGTCAGAAATAGGAGAGACTGAGCTATAAAAAAAGTGACCTACTAGGAAGAAGAGTCTTAGTATGCCAGACAACTAACAAACAACCAAGTCCGCCAAACCTGTGCCAGGAAGACTCTGCTATGATGAAGCCCTGTTTCCATCTCAGCACAACTGAGACTGGCTGTGAAGGCCACTCCCACAGCCAACAGCACGCACTTTCAGGATTATCACTGTACAGAAACTCGGCAACTCTCAGTAATACCTGTTTTCTAAAGCACCACTCCCAGAGGTCTTCTTTCTCCTGATTATCAGCCACATAGCTTTGAATTTGTTTTCTTTCCCCAGATGAATTGCATACATTTTTCCGAGCTGATTTTTACTTCCTGCCCATTCTTAGTCTCTCCAGGGCCCTTAAAGTTAATTTCTTTCTTTCCTGATGGGACCTCTGTTCACTCATCTGTGAATTTCATCAGTGTCTTCTCTACTCTGTCTTACAAATTATCAACACTGAGGGCAAATAGCCTAATTTAATGTCAATTTCTTCCCATTAAACTAGCCAAGTGACTAACAAACTACATCTGATTACATATCCAGAGCTGTACCACTGCATCTGAACTAAGGAGAGGAGAATGGCAGAAAGCTTTTGATTAAAATCTGTTTAAGTCTTAAAGTGCCCAATTGTACAAAGGCAGTTATGTCTCAGCGGGGGTGGGTGCGTGGGGGTGAGGCCTCCCCTGCAAGGCTGCATTTCATGGGCCTCCCCTACAAATCACTAAAATCCTGAAAAGGGTTCAACTTAACACAGTAAGGCAGGCACTCGAATTCACATCATGCCACAGACGCCCTGAGATGTAATACAGTTTTTCCATGAGCTACCAGGGCACCTCCCTCTTACTTGCTCTCAGTTTTTCATATTACTATACCAGGTAAGCCAGCAAAGCCAATTTTCCCCTCTGGAGTTATTGCTGAAACAGAGGGATGAGAAAAGGGATTCAGTAAAGGTTAGCAATGACTGGTTTCCTAAAAGCCCACTCTAAGAAATACTTCAGGGTTTTTAAAAAAATATTTTATTTATTAATTTTATGTGTATGAATGTATTGCCTACATGTGTATAAGTGCACCCACGTAGTACAATGCCTATGGAGGTCAGAAGAGGGTGTGAGATCCCCTGGAAATGACATTATGGATGGTTATTAGCCACCATCTGGGTGCTGGTAATCGAACCCTGGTCCTCTGCAAGAGCACCTAGTACTCTTAACTGCTGAGCCGTCTCTCCGGCCCCATACTTCAGGCAGAAGAAAAAGAAGGGGAAGCAGCTGAGTCACAGGGCAGGTGATCTTCTGCACAGGAAGCCCCGAGGCAGACTTGCTCAGTGCTGAGGTGCCTATGGAATAAAGTAGTAGCCTCGCTGGGTGTGGTGGTGCACGCCTTTCGTCCCAGCATTCAGGAGGCAGAGGCAGGTGATCTCTGTGAGTTCAAGGCCAGCAGGAGGCAGAGGCATGTGATCTCTGAGTTCAAGGCCAGCCTGGACTACATAGAGAGTTCTAGGATAGCTGGGGCTGAAGGGAAACCCTGTCTCAAAAAAAAAAAAAAAAAAAAAAAGAAGTAGCTTCAGACCCAGGAGGGGGGTCCCCACAATACTCTGCTCCTGCGCAATGCTGTTTCTAGTGAGCTGATCACACCCAGTGATCAAGACTCATCCCTGACCCTTCTTTCTACCGGCCTCTTTATAAAAACGCATATTTATTTTGTTTGGCTTGCTTGCTTTTATTTTTTCAGACAGGATCTTCCTGTAGCCCCAGCTGGCCTTGATCTCACAGAAATCTACCTACCTTTGCTTCCTGGTGCTGGGCATATGATACCACACTCAGCCTCATTATTAGCTGGACATCAAACCCCAGGCCTTGTTCATGCTAGGCAAATGTTCTACCCCTGAGCTACATCTCTAGCCTTTGGGTTTTTTGAGCAGATTCTTGATATGGAGTTCAGGTGGATCTCAGACTAGAAATCCTTCTGCCTCTACCTCCTGACTGTTGTGACTAGAGCCAGAACTATGACATCTAGTGTATCCAGTTATTAAGTGTCAAAACTACGCAGTGGCTCCTGGGAATCAAGGAAGCTATTTAGCAAGTCCTAAGGCAGAGCAGGCAGTAAAGACCTGACGCAAACATGCGGGTTTGTGTAGGAAGAACATTTAAGCCAGGAAGAAACAAAGCTGCAGATACTTCACTTGTTTCCAGATAGCACTGACACTCACAAACTTGAAATGTAGAAAGTAGCTAACTTGAAAATTAATAGAAATAAAATTCTCTATTGTCTTAAAGGGGAAAAGAAGCCATTTATAATAAACCATCAGATACTACCCAAACACACACACACACACACACACACACACACACACACAAATGGAAAAAGTGAAGATGGCAGAAGTTGCTTAAATTCTTGGATGGAAATGGGATCTATTTTTGGTACTAAGATGGAATCTCACCCTAAAGACATGACTCTCAGACTCTTTACTGTACCGTGCTAGGGCCAACGTTACATTACTTAAAACATTCCTTCATTTTCTGCATAATACCACAATCTCTATGATACTATATAAATTTCCCAAGACAACAGGTTTAAGCACTAGCAAAGCCCAGGACTACTTATTCTTAGACCAAAGGTCCCTCATTGTGTCACTCATTTGCACAAGATGACCCAAGATCTCCAACGAACACAAGAACCATGAAGGACAGCAGAGGACGCACAGCCCTTTGTTACAATAGTACATCTGATTACTACCAAGTACATAAACTAGCTTTATAGTGCTTTCTCTTTCTTTCTTTTCTTTCTTTGTAGTTCTTTCAGACAGTCTTGTTCTATAGCCCAGGATGACCTAGAATTCATTGTGTAGCTCAGGCTGGCCTTAGACTCATGGCAATCCTCCTGCCTCAAGTGCCAGGATTAAAGGCATGAGCTATCTACCATACATAGGTTGGACAAGTTCTTTCACATGTTCTCCTAACGAACTGAGGTAGTCTGTAACAAACTCTGGACAAAAATGTGGTTTTGCTATACAAACATTTCCAAAATGAGTTTCATAGAACACAAGTATTTAACATATTCTAAGTCCAGCAAATATCCAGATAGCTTTTTCTAATATATAAACCTCATGTTACATTAAGTAAAATTTTTTCAAAGTAGCCAAGATTTACTGCTTTGTTCTGAGACTTCCTAAAACAATGTACTTTGTTTTTCTGAGACAAGTTATGTAGTCCAGGCTAGCTTCAAACTTGATATCCTCTCAGTTTAGCATAAACCCAGCTTGCCTGCTTTCACATGATGAGCTTTTTGCTATATGCTTGATCAGATGTTTCTTAAGGTTCTGGTTCCAATACCATCATTATCTAAAAGAACTAAGATTTCTGATGTAATTTCAGCAATCCTTTAGATTAATATACATAGAAGTACATGAAAGAACTAAGAGTCTGTCTCCCACCCTGGGGTAGCCTTGAACCCACAATCCTTCTGCTTTAGCCTCCTACGTGGCTGGGATTAGAGGCCTGTATGACCAGGCCTTGATAAGAACTTAGTTCTTCAATTTATTTTTACTTTATGTCTTTGTTTGTTTGGTCTTTGAGACAGGGTCTCCCTGTAGCCCCAACTGGCCTGGAACTTGCTAGGTAGACCAGGCTGCCCTTGAACTCATAGAGATCCACCTGCCCTCTGCCTCCCAAGTACTGGGATTCAAGGTGTATGCCATCATGCCCTACACGTGTATGTTGTCTTTTCACTGCATGCATGTAAGTGCACCATGTGTATGCAATGCTCATGGAGGTGAGAAGAGGGTACTGGATGCACTGGAAGCGGAGCCATGGGTGGTTACTGGTCACCATTGGGTGCTGGGAACTGAACCCAGGTCCTCTGCTCTTAACTCCCGAGCTATCTCTCCAACCCCTAAGAGCTGAGATTTTAAACAAAACTTTAGATAATCCTTTGTAATTAAAATATACAGAAATAGTATGGAAGCTTTCTGATATTCTGTGTCAAAGTTGGTGGATTTTTATTTGTGATTTTTTGTTTTTGTTATTTTTATTTTGATTTGTTATTTTTATTTGTTTATTTTTGAGCCAGAGACTCACTATGGTGCCCTGGATGGCCTAGAACTCACTACATAGACCAGGTTGGCCCCCAAATCACAAAGGTCTGCCTGCCTCTGCCTCCCAAGTGCTGGATTAAAGGCATGTACCACCCACCATACCCAGCTGAGTTGTTTTTGACACTGTGTCTCACCCAGGCTGGCTTTGAATTTGTGAATCTCCTAACCATGACTCCCAAATTTTAGGATTAGAGGGTACTGGGATTATTGGTATGTACCACCATGCCTAGCTTCCATGTGTCAAAATTTAGATACATATATTACTCTAATAATTTTATCCTACTTGGAATATTGTATGTATCACTTACAATGAAACAATGTACATTTATGAAGCAAAGTTTGGCCTGGGGAGATAGCTTAGACAGTGAAGCACTTGGCACTCAAGCATGGGGACCTGAATTCAATCCCCTGACATATAACATCCATGTGTAGTGATGTGTGTTTGTAATCCCAGCACTGGGAAGGCAGAGAGCGGGATCCCTGGGCTCACTAGCCAGCCAGCCTAGCCTATTTGATGAGCTTGAGGTCAATGAGAGATCTTGCTTCAAAAATCAATGTAGACCTAAGAAATGACATCTGAGTTTGTCCTTTGAGCTCCACATGCACACACATGTATCCACACTCATGTGTGCATGTACAAACGCACACACACACACACACACATAAACAAAGAGGCAAGATTTTACTTCTTAATTATCTTAAGACTTTAAGAATTAAGAAAAAATACTGACTAATAAAATTTCAGCAACATTACTATGGGAAAATGACTCTATATACAGGAGATCCTTTTTGTTTTGTTTTGTTTTCCTTAATGCTTAAATATGACTGACTGCATTTACTATCAAAACATCCCAACACAAAGAGAAAAATAACAATGGGAAAAAGATAAAAGCTGTATACCGAGAATACCTCTACCTTTTACTTATATTTCTGTTAAGTATTTAGTATTGCTAAGCCTTTAGTATCATCATTACATGTCTAAAAACTGAGGCATAGAAAGATAACAAGTCCAGAGCGGGGTAAAAAAGGAATAACAACCTTAAACTTAGGACCGTGAATTCTGAGTTTTGTATTTGAGGTCAAATTTCAAGAACTTCCTCTGCTGAGGAAAACAATAAATCAATATATACGCCTTAGTCACAGCAATGTGACTGAGCACATACCTATTGTTGTTCCGGCAATTCCGACAGCTGACGCATTCCAGAGGGCCCATCTGAGGGACTGCTGTGTACACCCCTCCACCCTGGTTAGAAGAAGTTCAGGGAGGAAAAAAAAAAAAAGAAACTGAAGAGCCACTGACCATCACCCAAATAATCACAAACATAGTTAAAAAAATAAGTGGCTGTGTGGCACATTTTAACCTGCTCCCTGAGCAATGTCACATCACTGTTTATTCATGAATGAGCTCTGCAGAGTATTAAACCACTCTCTGAAAGCTTAGTGCCATATTTTTCTATACTTCTATACTGGAAAAAGGCAAACAAATGAAGGGAGGTTAGTCACTTCCTTCAGTGTTTCAAATTTATGCCCTAAAATATATTATATATTATATATATATTACACATCATAATCTCCTACGCATTTTTTTTCCTTTTCTAGCAGTCATGGAAAATCTTATGTGATGTCAGTTAGACAAACAGGGTGTGAGGTGTCTGGATGACGTCACAAGATCAACCCATCTTCGTTTTCCTGCAATTACTTCTATTAGGTCTGCTCACTTGACTGCACTGTGTTAGAACGTCATATTTTTCCAGATGGAGTAGATTCTCAGCCAGCAATGACTTGGGAAGAATGAATATTTTAATGTTGCTTTTGGCGGAAACTGCTCAGCAATTAAGGAAAATGCCCAGATTAACACATACCTCATGGTTAATCGTTCGCTTGATACACAGAATGGCAAACACGAAGTTAAAGATGGAACTGGCCTTAGATTCAGAGTTCTGCTTTCTGGTGAAAACAGCAGAACTGAATGTGATGAGAGCGGGAGAGGCTGTCACACTGCACCCAGCCCCAAAGCGCCCTTCAAGGTTAAAAAAAGTTCAGGCAATTGTTTTTGCCAGAATAGTTTCCATTTCATTTATCTTCTAATGACAGCCAAGCAAACCAAGACTGAAATTTTCTTTCAGCAATCCCGATCCAACTAGCAACCGGAGTGATTAAGAAAACACAGCGCAAGAATATCCTGACACTGTTTCAGACCAGGAGGGAAAAGTGCAGAAGATTAGAGAATGAAGTCTACATCCTACATGGTGATGCGGTTCATCAGAATGAAGCCTGTATCCTACATGATGATGCAGTTCATCAGAATGAAGCCTGTATCCTACATGATGATGTAGTTCATCAGAATGAAGTCTACATCCTACATGGTGATGTAGTTCATCAGAATGAAGTCTACATCCTACATGGTGATGTAGTTCATCAGAATGAAGTCTACATCCTACATGATGATGTAGTTCATCAGAATGAAGTCTATATCCTACACGGTGATGTAGTTCATCAGAATGAAGTCTATATCCTACACGATGATGTAGATCATCAGAATGAAGTCTACATCCTACATGATGATGCAGTTCATCAGAATGAAGCCTACATCCTACACGGTGATGTAGTTCATCAGAATGAAGTCTACATCCTACATGGTGATGTAGTTCATCAGAATGAACTACATATGATGATGTAGTTCATCAGAATTACTAATTCCAGGCCAGCTGGAGCTGCAGGAAGACCCTGTCTCGAAAAGACCAAAAATAAATAAATAAAAATAAAATAAAATAAAATCACAGGTGATAACTTCTAAAATTGTACATCTAATGGAGAAGCTATTATTTAAATAGCAATGTCACAGAATTTCCTGTTTAAAGTAAGCATCAGTCTATGTTTCTTTCTTATGGAAACAGCGTGGAGCATTGAGACATAATGCTTCCTCCTTCAGCTTTCCTGGACGAGTGTAACAGTGGACTAGGAATGGTGACAAAAAAAGTTGAGAAAGTCTGAATATAAGCCATGTGTTTCCTCACAAAATAATGAAATCCTTATTCTCTTTTGGTAATGAGAATAAGCCAACTAAAGCAAATGGTATAATGTACAAAAATTCAGTGACATAAAAGCCATAGGTTTGTAGTTTAAGATACAAATGCATATAGTTTTCCAGATTTATTTTAGTATATCTTCATTAAGTGAAGATGAAATAAAAGCTGTTAACTTTTTCAGATCATATATAGCCTACTATGGGTAATGGCAAATTTCTCCCTAATCAAGGAACAGTAAAAACTAAATGAATGTTCTTGATCAGCTAAGCATGTTCTCTATCAGATTAAAAGGTATTAGGGATGTCCATACAAAGACTATAATAAATCAAACTCCCATGAGCAAAGAACCCTTTAGGCAGCATAAATCTAAAATATGCCCGTCATTCTATTCCAATCACAAAAACTAACCTTTGCTATTGGTCTCAGAATAAGGAAGTTTTAAGGATTTGCAATTATTTGTGGCTAACAAATGCCAATATTCTAAAATGCAGAACAGTGGTAAGCCATAGGAATAAAACACATTGGGCAAAACAAACTTGTAGTGTGTCAGAAGTTACAACCTGGTAGCCCAGAGAGACCTTTTTCATGGTCTGCATTAAACTGAGGGTGTGGTTTAGTGGTAGAAAATTTGACTAATATGGGAGAAACTTTGGGTTCCACCTCCAGCATGGAAGAAAAAAAATGGAATAATATCTAGGACCCAGATTTTCAGGATGTTTTGAAAGGTCAGAAAACCTAGCAACACCAGGTCTTCTATTGGCCATGACAACAGCAGGCACTGAATTGGAGATGCTTCTTCGGTGAGGGCAGCAGTGTGCTACCATCCTCTTACTGTGGCATTCCCAACTTGCTGTGGTCAGGTTTCCCCATCTGACAAACTTAACATTTGAGTTTTTAGACTCAACTCCCAATAAATCAAATGTCAAGCATCTGGTCTGGTCTTTGCCCAATGGACATTTGGTCTTAGAATAATTCCTGATCTATTCTTTCTTGTATTCTACTTTGTGGTAATTTAAAACTAGAAACCAAGCTGGCGAACACAGCTATTACTGATGACAGAAGACAGATGATTACGCTGGATCTCAAGCTGCCAGTAATACGTGCCCATGTACATGAACTTGTGATTTGTCTATAGTGAAAATAGCCAAGCATGCTCACCAGTTCTTGCACCCTGCCATACTGTGGCACAGTGAAGCTACTACTTATAATGAGGTCTCTTACATTCACTAGATGGTGAGGATGTTCCACGTGCATCCTGGTTAGTGAGTTTGTGTGTGCAGGGTAAAGCCCTCCATTTAAGCTTCCATTCAGGATTCCATTGACTCCATTGGGGCCTTTATGGTGAAGATGGGAGCAGCCATTGCTGAGGCTGCCATTGCTGAGGAAGCCTCCATGAACACTCCCATTGATTCGGCTTGTTCCTGCGAGAGTGGTATACTCCATCATCTGTGCAGTAATGTCTGACCCTTGGTAGAGATATCCTGGTGGGTCATATTCTGTTAAAAAGAACAAGTTTTAAAAAGAAAACATTAAAGATAGATAAATAAATAAGTAAATAAGTAAATAAATAAATAGAGAAAACAAAGTCCGATACTCAAAAGAACAATCTCCTGGTGAAGAAAATATTATTATTATTTTTTTTTTTTAATTTTTTTTTTATTAATTTTATTTATTTCTGTATGTGTATGAATGTACTGTCTGCATGCAAGTTTGTGCACCCGTGTCGTGCAACGCCGCGGAGGTCAGAAGAGGGTATCGGATTCCCCTGGAACTGGAGTTCTCCTGGAATTGGAGTTTCAGACGGTTCTTAGCCGCCATGTGGGTGCTGGGGATCGAACCGGCGTCCTCTGTAAGAGCGGTCGGCGCTCTTAACCGCTAGGCTATCTCTCCAGCCCTGAAGAAAATATTATTAATGAAATCACTAAGCTACCAATAAGACTAAATCAAAGCATGTTAACAATGTCTACATTGTTAACATGCTTTGATTTAGTCTTATTGGTAGCTTAGTGATTTCATTAATAATATTTTATTATTACATAATAAGGTTGCTATTATTGTTTGCCTTACAGCGAGGAGGTACCCAGGAACTGTTGAGTTAATTGTGATTGTAACTAGAAGGAAATCTAACCTAAATTAACCAGACAGAAATCATTCCCAAGAGAATCATTTGTGCAAGCTGAAACCATCAAAGTGCTGGCACCATTTGGAAATAAGAGTGTTAAGACTCCCACATGCCTCAGAGAGCTGAGAACAGCTGTGTCCAACAACAGAAGACCCACTTTCGGGGCATTTGAACCACGAGTAAGCAGCACTTTTTGGTAGAAAAAGGAGATGTGTCCATTCTCTGGCTATTCACCTAGCTCCTGTTGTGACAGCCTGTGGAGCCTGTGAGGTACCAAAGACAAAGGGCAGTTCTGTTTCTTTATATTTAAAGCATTTGGGCAAATTCTGATTTTGCAGAGGCACACCTACCAGATGCATTTAGAAAAAGTAAGATATCCCTAAGAATATCTAGTATCAAAATGATACAGGATTTGTTGCCAGGTTCCTGACAAATCAAGATCTGCCCTTCTCTCCATAGCTTCTCCTCCTCCTGCGCTTTCTCACACAGGCTATATCCTCATTATACCTGCTTGTCTTCTCCACTAACCTGTGCTCTCTGAGAAAGCAGCCATGCTTATTTTATCATTTATCTCCACAGGTCAGCAAAATGCCCAAGACACAGAAGACAGTACGTTTCTTCTGGTAGAATAAAGGGCTGAGTACACACTCTATGACAGTTTTCCATTTTTAAACACACACAAAAGAAAGCAGCTTCTTATTGTATTAATCCTGCTCAGATAACCAAAGCAATACTTTATCCAAAACACACACACACACATACACACACACACACACACAGAGCAATGGCATTAAAGCCATTTACAATAACAACCAATCAAATTGTCACAAGCCTCATACCACCAACTCCCTTGAAGCCTCTCTTGGAAGGTATCATCCAATTATAATAGAGGCCCTTTTTCTTTTTCCAGAGCTGTTAACTAAAAGGGGAGAAGCGGCAAACAGCCCCAGACGTGCCTGTCACTAGTGGTTTCCTCTAGCTTTTCTTTCATTTCCTTATTCTGAAGCCAAAGGGGAAAATCTTCCTCCTATCAAAGTTTGATACATCTGTTTGATTTGGTGATAGTATTTTTAAATAATTGGGACAGGAAAGGTAAGATGTTAATGTCAAAACAGTATCATCATCAATCCTGGAAGTACCTCTTAACAGACATATGTGGGAAACAGGACACCACTGCAGTTTGGGTACAACAGGTACAGAGGCAGGACCGTATAATCTGCACTCGTGTCACTCAATGACAGTAACTTAGGAATGTCTTCACTTTCCTTTTCATCAAGCCATTTCTGCTCCCTGTTGACTAGACTTGTACCAGCAAAGATGTTCCTACAGTGATTCCAGAGCTAATGCTCCAAGCACTCATCCTCTTTGGTGGTCTAACAAAGCTAGACTTTCCCAGCACCAAGTCAGCTATTTACTCAGAGATCTGCTTAGTTTTGGCTTTGGCGTTTATTTCTATTGGGCAATTTAATTTGATGCTCCACTTACTTTGGCTGACAGCGTGAATGGTTCTCAAGTCACCTCCTCTGAGTGGAGAGTATCTAACAGCTTTCATTCCATGGCACAAATACACCAGTGTCTTAGGAATCAGTATTTATTCTGAGAATATTTTCTCTACCCATCCTTAGAAAAATACAAGGAAATACTTATAAATGACTCACTTTGTATGGCATTCTGTTGGCGACTCTTCCATAAGCACATTGCGATGAAAACCAGGAGAATAAGGACCATGACTCCGAGCACACAGCCAACAATGAGGTATAGCATATCACTGCTTCTGGCAGGGTTGGTTGCAGGCCCCATGTTCCCTCCATTTCCTGAAGAACTGGGAGGGGTGCTCAAGCCTCTCATGGGATACTCTGAAGCTCCAGGAACACGTTTCACTAGTTGAAATATGTTTTTTAAAAAAATTAAGTCATAGTGAATACAGAGTTTATGAAATGGTTTACTCTCCGAAGGAGGTCTGGCTAGGAATGCAAGCTGGTCTGTTTATACTCCTTACAGAGACGATCTGACCACCAGTGAGTCACAAAAAAGAATCCAAAGTTTGAAATTCTGATCTGCCAAAGTTTTAGTCCATGAAATTTTTGGTAATTTTTAAGAGTGAGAAACATACAAATTTGGTTTGACCCAAACTGCTATATGGTGATCTGCTTAATTGTACTCACAGAAGACTCCCAGAGCTAAAATAAAAGAATTCAACTTATGGATGGGGAAAACACACACACACACACACACACACACACACACACACCTTTATTCTACATAACATACTGTATACTGAATAAGATTCAGAGATAGTATTTTATTCTTTTACTATGTAAAAAAGGACTTATCGGCCAGACATGGTGGCACACATCTTTAATCCTGGTGCTCAGGAGGCAGAGGCAAGTGGATATCTATGAGATCAAGGTTAGCCTGGTCTACATAGTGAGTTCCACGCCAGCTGAGGCTGCAGAGACACCCTGTCTCAAACCTTGACAACAAAAGGAATTTTCAACTGGAAGAACTTCATGCAGAAGGAACTGATGACAATTGTGTGAGATCCTAGTTGGTTTTCATGAGAGTTGTTATAAAAAAGCAAGCCCGGCCCTCTCTGGCCATGCTGACTTACTGTCTTGTCAACTGAGCACTCCTATTGCTAGGATGTCACCTGCCACAGGTCCTTAACAGAGCTGAGCTGATGCCAGCACCATGCCCTTAACTTATAGAACTGTGAGCTAAATAAACTCCTTTTCTTATAAAAGTACTCAGCCTCAGGCGTTGCATTATTGTTAACAGAATATGGATTTTAACACACATGTATAGGAACTTTCCTTAATACTCATTTTTTTCTTTCTTTTATGTGTATGTGTATTGCCTGCATGTATGTTATGTTGTGCAATCCCCCCAGAGGTCAGAAGAGGGGTTCAGATCTGTATCTAGAGTTAAGGACAGCTGTTAGCTGCCATGTGGGTGCTGGAAATCAAACATGAGTCCTCTGCAAAAGTAGCCAGTGCTCTTAACTGCTGAGCCATCTCTCTACCCCCTCATACACTCATTTTACAATGTTCCAATTCTCACAGAAAGAGCTAGCAAGTATTTCTACTTCTTTCATGGAGAAAAAGAAATGGAAAATGACTTATAGCCACATGGAAGTTAACAGACCCAACCAAGGCTTAGGTGGGTAATTTTTTTTTTTTTTTAAATGTGCTACCCAAAACATTATATTTCTACTGGGGCAGTTTAGACTGCAGGAATCTAAAAAGTGGCCCAAAGCAGTAATTTCCATAGAGAAATATACAAATTATTCAAAGAAATGATCCAGAGTTTGGAATTCTAACACTAGCCAAGGAGAAACATTACTTTGATCTCTCCTACCTTTAGTCTCACAGATCATCACGTTGCTGAACTCGCTCTCCCCACCCTCGTTAAAGCACTGCATCTTAATGTCATAGGAGGTTTCTGGCTGCAGATGGCCAATCGTGTGCCACTGCTTTGACCCTAAAACAGAAATGAGAGACAGTCTTGAAGATATCGAAGAGAAGTGATTTGGTATTTTCAGAATGAGGCTGGAATAGCATTCCTCATCAATTAGTAGTTTGCCAAAAATATATATATATTTCCTATAAGTATTTTTGTAATCAATCAGGGATAAACAGTATTTCTATGAAGTGACATATAAAATAAAGAGAAAATAAGAAAATAAAATAAAGAGAAAATAAAATAAGCTGTATGTGCACATGGGCAGTAACATAAATTAGTGGAGAGTCTTTAATAAAGCTACATGCTAACTTCATGTGTAGGAAAACATCAAGTCCTTCAGTCCGAATTTCAGTCTAGCAAGGCCACTCTGTCCACCAGCTAAAAAGCAACGCCTTACATGAGACAGCATGAGACAGATAGGTACTTCACCTAGAGCAAGCGACAGTTGTAAGAAAGTCCTTTGAACAACTCTCACTTCCATTGCCATGGGCACACCATGAGTTGACAGATGATTGAATTCCTTGAAAAATCACTGAAGATCCACAGAAAGCAAACTGTGCTACGGGAAACCCTCAGCTATTTCTCCCAAGACCACTGTTCTTTTGAGTCTGGGTCTCTCTGAATCATACAAGTATCTCTACTAGAGGGACTATGTTATCCATGGCACATAGCCAATGTTTCATTTAGAAACACTTCCAAGCTGAGCACTCCAGTGTAAATCATTCTCCATTTTCACTTCCATGGACCTGTGACAAACTTTCATAAACAGGGACCCTTTTGCCAGATTTAATTAACTCTTCAAGAACTCTTAATCCCTCTTAGAAAATGACTCAACTGTTTCCACTGTTCCTTAGACATCCAAGTATGCCAGCAACTGATTTAAGTATTAATTAAAGGGAGAGGGGAAAACCAAACCACACACACAAGTCAAATCAGCTTGGCTGACAGGACCAGTATCACAGGCTCCTTTCTAATTCAACGCAGACAAAAACATCTTAATCGGGAAGCTCAGTTGCCTTTCCAAGTCACCAGCACCAAAGTTCTCACTCATACAGTCTTTCATAGAGGCAGAAATCTGCTTGTATAGGATCAAGGGTCTCTGAAGGCTGAAGAAGGGAGGGATTCTAGACTTCATTTATATAAGGAAACACCCTTCTCCCCTTTTTTAAATTTGAGAACTGGTTGAAACTGGAATGGAACCTATTTCTAAAATCCAAATGTTTCCCATAGATTTTAACTTTTCACTCTAGTTAGCCTTAGGTCTTTCCTGACTTGGTTCTACACTCACCTACTAGAAACATCTACACTAGACCTAAAGCTTTCCTTCACAGAACTTGTAGAACTGGAATAAATAGGTTTCTGCCATGCTTCTAAAGGAAAACAGTCAAAATGGTTATCTTATTAGATTTATATTCCATTGTTATGGCTTCTTCCAATGGCAACAATTATAGATCAATGAAGAGGAGGAATTTTTGATCTCTGATAAGACAACTAGGTGCACTATTAGGTTGAAAACCAATCAATAAATACATACTCTTTACTAAACCAAAAGCACAGAGCTAAAGATCAGCATCATCCTTATACTCTGATTTATTTAGAAATCAACATTCACAGGATAAAAATTTTCACCACAAGAGCACTAGTATGTAGGTCACATTTACTTATAGTTTATTTAAGTGCAGCATTTAATTTAGATCAGAGAGTGGAAGAAATATAACTTCTATATATTGTTTTATAATTATTTCAAAGTTTTAAAGTCTAGATTTTGGATTAGTTCCTATGTAATAAAAAAATAAGTATTATTGTTCCTGGATCTGGGAGAACAGACCAATATTTCCAACTACCACAAAAAGAATTTCAAATGCATAAGCTTGAAAATAAGGAATAAGCAAATTACATAGCACAGTGGAGCCCACTTAAACATCTAACTGCTCAGTGCACTACATTTATAAACAAGCTTTCCATGAGCCAGGAGACTCATACACACAAGCACCACTAGACACAGAGGCTTTGCTAAACTCCTTTCAAGTCCCAGGCTCAACATCTAGATTACAGAAGTTTACAAAACTCAACGATTTTTCTGAAGAGCATAGTTTAAAAACAGCAGGGATTCCTAGAAAGTGCAACTAGGAAAGTGGGAAAGATAAAGACACGGGCAGCTATTCCCTTCATTTGTATCTATCTTGTTTAGAACGATCTTATAAAAATGTTTAGCCACTGTGGAAAAATATTTAAAAAGAAAAATCTGATATCCCCACTTTTTTAAACCAGCTAAACTAAAATGAAGACTTTGAATAAGATGAAAATGCAGAAGTCCCAATACCGTTCATTCTTTTTGCCAGCCTTTTTTTTTTTTTTTTTTTTTTAATGTGTATGAATGTACTGTCTGCATGTAGGTTTGTGGCACCCTGTCGTGCAAGCTGCCGGGTCAGAAGACAGTGTTGGATTCCCCTGGAACTGGAGTTCTCCTGGAATTGGAGTTAGAGACGGTTCTCAGCTGCCATGTAGGTGTTGGGGATTGAACCCGGGTCCTCTGCAACTCTCAACCGCTAGGCCATCGCTCCAGCCCCTACCAGCCTTTTAACTGGCATAAAACATGCACACCGGCCAGGCGTGCTGGCACACGCCTTTAATCCTAGCACTCGGGAGGAAGAAGCAGGCGGATCTTTGTGAGTTCAAGGTCAGTCTGGTCTACAGAGTGAGTTCCAGGACAGCTGGGGCTATAGGGAGACGCTGTCTTGAAAAGACCAAAAAACAACAACAAAAAAAAACCCATGCACACAGATAAGCTACAAATAACCATGTACAGTTCAATGACCATTCAAAACCAAACACATGCAGAGTATCAATATCTCAACCACCCCTCTGTCAGCTTTTTTTTTTTTTTTTTTTTTTTTTTTTTTTGGTCTTTTTGAGACAGGGTCTCCCTGTAGCCCCAGCTGTCCTGAAATTCACTCTGTAGACCAGGCTGGCCTTGAAATCACAGAGATCCGCTTGCCTCTGCCTCCCAAGTGCTAGGATTAAAGGTGTGCGCCACCACGCCCGGCTTTCTGTCAGCATCTTAATGTCCCCTTATGCTCCTTGTTGTTTGGGTGCTTCTCTCACTAAAAATGGCTATGGTCTTGATGTCTAAGAACAGAAAATAGGCTTGCCATTAAAATAGTGGCAGAGAATGAACCATTTCTTTATTCAAAAAATCCTCATTGTGCAGTCACTATTACTGAACATAAAAATTCAGATCACAAAGTTGTGATTACACTACAAAATTCCATTGAATAAATAGCAAAAGAAATGCTATAATACTTAATATGGTATGACATACTTCAACTAATTTTAAAAACTATGTATCTGATGACAGCAAATCATATGGTAAATCCAAGGCTGAGGGCAATATTCTGAGACAATCTGTTTGCCAAAATGTATGTATGTATTTATACTGTTGGATAGAGCTCAGGGCCTGGCATATACTAAGCACCTGTTCTGTGTATGTATACGTATGAATTTACTTATACTGTGGGTAGAGCCCAGGGCCTGGAACATGCTAAGCACATGTTCTCCCACTGGACTATAGACCCGACCAAGACATTTACTATTTCAGAACATTATAATCTTGGACTGAAAATAGACCTTGGAGGAAGTTTCCCTCTCCAACCAAGAATCCCATCTAAGATATTGCTAAGAATTAGGTATCGAGAATCAACTCACCACTTCCAGACTCAGGGAGTCTATCTCCTTCTAAGGGAATCCAGACAGGCCATGTTAGCAAGTTTTTTTCTTAAATTATATCCTTATAATAACTCCTGTTCCAACTGACATTGCTCTCTCCAACACAAAGGTCTTTATGCACTTAAGGACTCCACTCACATCATTTCCTTTTTCTGGGCTGAGCATCACCACACTCCCTTCATACGATCATCTGATACTAAACTCCTCACTATTGAAGGGGTTGAGCACATAGCAGTGGGAACAAAGATCTCATGCCCAAATGAGGTTAATATTTAGTTGGAGATATAAATAATTTTATACACTGGTGCTTATATATTTAGACTCTGATTAGACTCTAGGAAACCAGCATAAAGAGTTTATCTTTAGTTGGAACTTCAGAGAAGATTTGGTGCGAAGAAGATGCATGTAACAATAACAAAGTGACGATATCTATAAAAGTGTTAGGAAACGGGAAGAGTGGGTAGCAGGAACTACCTTGCACCCAAGGGCCTGAGGAGGAAAAACCTTGGTGTATAGGAAGAAACTAAAAAAAGGTGGGTGGTTTGGGACTGGAGAGATGGCCTAGCAGTTAAGAGCACCAACTGCTCTTGCAGAGGACCTGGGTTTGATTCCCAGCCCCCACATGGTGGCTGAGAACCATCTTTAACTCTAGTTCCAGGGGTATCTGACACCTCTGCGGCATTGCACGACTCAGGTGCACCAAACTACATGCAGACAGTACACTCATACACATAAAAAATAAAATAAAAAAAAGAAGGTGGGTGGTATGAACAGTATGAATGAGAAAAGATGCAAAAAAAAAAAAATGGCGACGGGTGGAGACAGGCCACACTGCCAGCAGGCCACAGGCAATGCTCTAAATTACATCTTAAATGTAGCAGAAAAGCACTTTCAACACACTTCACACCTTGGCTGTTTTCTTTTCATCTCTACAACATATTCCAACTTCTCAACATCTCAGAGTGGGTAGATGTTTCAGTTTCACGTGTGAGCTTCCTAACACAGAGATCAACAAACTGAGTAAGATGATACTGTTTTTATGTTATGAGAAGTTGCAACTGATAATTCATTCAAGTCACTGGTCATTTAAAGAAAGCAGAAGTTCATCTTTTTCAGATGAACTGTTAACAAATCCTATCGTCTCCTACACAGTATAAGTGTTTCTACAACAAAAATACAGAGTATATAACATACATACATATGTTGAATTGGGAAATCTGATTTCTTAGGACAAATCGACAACATATATGTTTATTTCTGACTCAATCTTATCCTGTGCTGATGGATCACAATACTTATAAGAACCCCTTCCCCAAGGCTCCTCTGTAGACTCCAGCCTGCCCAAGGAACCTACCTTCAACAACATCCCTCTTGTAGTCACCATCATTGTCGCTATCTGTTGGCCGGTAGTAGATATAAAATCCTTGGATGGGAGTATTATTGTTACTTGATGGAATATACTAGAAAATAGAAGCAAAGATTTATCAAAGATAAAAATGAAAGCAACATCTATTAAGTTTTCCTTATCTATGTGGTAATGCTTTGCTAGCTTTGTTTTACAAGTATATGTTGTACTCATTTCTTAACTGAATTCAGAAATTTTCAAAGGTATATGAGCATTTAACTTACTTCAGGACTAAACAAAAACAAAACACATACTTCATTAGGTTCTTTCTGTTTTATTTTGAGACTACGTCTCCCTGTAGCCTCAGCTGGCCTGGAACTTGCTGTGTAGACCAGCTGGCCTTGATCTCATAGAGATCTGCCTCTGCCTCCCAAGTGCTTCAATTATTAGGTTAAAAAATAAATGTACTCTTAGTTCAAAAAGAATAAATCATAAAACAGCAATTAAGTTAACAACACTTGGACGATAGCAGAGGAAACAATTTTATTTTTAACTGTCTCTCTTAGAATATGTACTTTAGATAAATACTGATACCCTTCCACTTCCCCTCAATTAAGATGTCAACAACTTGTTGCTCATGATATCATGTTATGAGAATACTACATTGCTGGTATGAAATCTCATCGAGAAGATGTTCATTCACTCACGTACCGTCCACTTTAGCATAATCTGAGTATCGCTGACAGCCTCTGTGTATGCGATGTGAGGTCCAGTTACTGGGCGGTTGGAAAAACGATTGGGGAAGCCAGCTACCTGGTAAGGACGGGATGCTGAACTCCGAAAACTCTCACCATAATGGTTGATAGCAATGACCCTAAATTTGTATGTTGAACCTTGGGTCAGGGGAACAAAAACAAAAAACCCTACAATTATAAAAAGCTGTAATAATGTTATAATGGCCTGGGGATGCAAAAGTTCAGTGGAAAAGTATTTGCTTAGCTATATGATAACTCAAGGTAAGAAACTGAAAATATGCCAATTGTTTTTATATGCCTATATACTATAACAATAACACACTTCAATGTATGTATATTATATATTGCTTGCAACTCACTTGCCAATTTCAGTCAACTCAGTCAATGTCAATATCAGTCAGTGTCTTATGTTTAAGACCCCAAGACCTATTAGGTTATCAGGAATGAATGTTAGCGTAGCTTAATGGTGCTCACAGAAAGAGCAGACAGAGAATAGAAAAAGCATTCTTTCTACCCTTCCATTTGAAGTCATACCATCAAAGACAGCACTGGCTGAAATATCCATCCCCCAAACTAGATTCTTTTCACTTTGAAAGCTAAATCTGGTAAAGAATACATTTGTAAGGCCAGGCGTAGTGGCGCATGCCTTTATTTTATTTGTTATTTTATTATTTATTTATGTGTATGAGTGTGCTGTCTGCATGTAGATTTGTGCACCAATGTCATGCAATGCCATGGAGGTCAGAAGAGGGCGTCGGATTCCCCTGGAACTGGAGTTCTGGAATTGGAGTTACAGACGGTTCTCAGCTGCCATGTGGGTGCTGGGGATCGAACCAGGTCCTCTGCAAGAGCAGTCGGCGCTCTTAACCGCTAGGCTATCTCTCCAGCCCCGTGTGGTTCATGCCTTTAATCCCAGCACTTGGGAGGCAGAGGCAGGCGAATCTTGGTGAAATTAAGGCCAGCCTGGTCTACATAGCGAGTTCCAGGACAGCTGGGGTTACAGAGAGACCCAGTCTCAAAAATACCAAACAAACAAACAAACAAACAAAAAACATTTCTAGAGTATCACCTTGCCCCGCACATTATAGCAAATGCTGCTCTAGTTTCAAAAATAATGGGATATGGAGGGGCAGCTTTAAAATGCGACAGAAGGAATGTATCCAAATCAGTTATTAATATCTGTAACAAATGCTAGTAATCATGAATTTCCAAAAATCTGCATCTAAAGAGTAAATTAGAAATTCTCCTTATAGCCGGGCGTGGTGGTGCACGCCTTTAATCCTAGCACTTGGGAGGCAGAGGCAGGCGGATCTCTGTAAGTTCAAAGCCAGCCTTGTCTACAGAGCGAGTTCCAGGCCAGCTGAGACTAAAGGGAGACCCTGTCTCAAAAAGATAAATAAATAAATAAATAAATAAATAAATAAATAAATAAATAAATAAATAAATAAAAATGTCCTTATCATTCAGAAATAAACACCTGGCTTATGAGGACAAGGTCGTGAACCCCAACTAAAGTAGTGTATTTATGCTTTTTCTCTTTCATGGCTTAGTCTCTTTTATATAATCTCAAGATGTGGGGGGACATAGGATTGGAGAGACTATTTAGAATCCAGAAATAGAGAATGATTAAGGGGTAGGGATACAGCTCAGTGGTAAAGTGCTTGCCTAGCATGCACGAGGCCTTGAATTCAATTCCAACCACTACATAGAGAAATATAGTTAAGCAAGTTATGATCTACTTAGAAAAAGGCAAAGATACAACAGGGGGATACAAAGCAGTATTTACGGCGTGATTCCAAGGTAAATTTAAAAATGGATAAAAAGGCTAGAAAAGGGCATATATACACTGTCTACAGACAGGCTGACTTCAGGAGACTTGTTCTCTTGCCATTATTTTCAAAATGTTCCACAATGAGCATCTGATACTTTAACAGTATGTATAGGAGTGGGGCAGTTGCACTACCTGGTTCTAAACTACGAACTTCCACGGAGAGCTTGGAAGGAGGGATGTCTTCAGCAGCCACCAGCCAATCACTCGTCCTCATCCGTTTATACTCCACCTTGAAGGCAGTGATGGGAGACCCACCATTTGCCCGGGGAATCCAGGTGACATAGACTGAGGTCTCAGATGCAGTGGAGATGGTAGGCCGATCTGGTGCCTCTGGGACTGAAAATGAACATTCATTTTGTCATCATCATGGTATCAGAGACAAGAATAACATACACAAACTACAAGGGATAAAGCCCAAGCCTTGTGCTACCAACAACCCTCTCCAAACTTCTTGTCCTTGCTAATGTTACAGTTATGCCCTGTCCTCAATAATGAAATTTATGGGAAATGAAATACAGGACACAAGAAGGAAGAAAAGTAAAATGATTATAGACTCGCTAATTAACCCAAAAGACTAAATGTAGAAAGTATGACAGTTTCTATTATTCTATTTTAGACTCGATTTTGATTATAGTATATAGTAAGTTCTCATTACTGTTATATTATTTAAATGTTTTTCTTTATCCAGCCAAAGTACATTAAAAATATCCAGTAACCTGGTGATTATTATAGTAACTATTTCTATTGTCCTCCTTTAATCTATCTCAAGACTGTAAGAATTGCTGTTCAAAATAAAGACTTATATGTACAGATAAATTTTGACTGACAAATTGATCCTGATAACAATGGGAGGAAAGAACATGCTCAGGTTAAGAGTGGAAAGATGGAAGAAGTGCATTCAGAGATGCAGAAGAGGGAGCTGGAGAGTGACTGTTCACCAGCACTACGAAGGGCGGGACTAGCAAGTCAGAAGGACTAGCCCTGTGGCAAATGGAAAGAACATCAGGATTAGGCCATCAGCATTTATATCACGGGCCTATCTCCTCTTGCCGCCCAAGGCATCCACTGGTGGCTATAACTGGCTTCCCACATGGTTCTGACAATGATGGCCCATAGGACAGTCATACTGTGCCCTAGTAAACTGTCATCCTGCTTTACATCAATCACCCATGAATTCCCTGAAGAGCTGGGTCTCAGGAGGCCAGCGGATCTTCTAGCATGCTGACAATGGAGTTTCTAAAACCAGCCATGGAAGACCAACTCTGGGCCACAGTTGGTGAAACCACTAAAGCAGCAGCCCTGTCTTTCTCTACTGACACCATGCTTCTCAACCCACTCTGCCCTCAGCATCTCTTCAACCCTCATTACCAACACGTAAGAAAGAAGGAAATAACACTGAACATAGTACTTGCATGGAAAAAACAGGGTGTTTAAAAAACAAATGGCTTAAGGGATAAACAGAGGATGTATTCAGGAGGAGACTGTGAAGGATACTTACTATATTCCTTTCCACTAGAAAGCAATGGGAACAGAATGAGCAGACACGTTAGTGCATCTTGTTAATTACAGAAAACAAATGACTTCCTGAAGGTGACCATAGGAGGTTCAAACTCACCAAATATCACAGGTCAAGTAGAAAACGTATTTAGTATCTTTCACATGACCTTTAACAACTGTATTTGGAGCAGGAAAACCTGGATTTGAATAACAGCTCCACTACTGCCTAGCATGTAAAACCTAGGAGCCTCAGTTCCTCGGCTGGAAGGCAGACTATCTTCCTCATAAAGTCCTTACAAAGAGAACAGGCCGGGCGTGGTAGTTAAGGCCTTTAATCTGAGCACTCACGAGGGCAGACGATGGCAGGTTTCTGTGAGTTCAAGGCCAGCTTGGTCTACATAGGGACTTCCAGGCCAACTGGGGCTACAGGGAGATCCTGTCTCAAAGAGGAAAAAAAAAGAGGAAAAAAAACCCACACCAATCACTTCTGATGGTGGTTTCTACTTGGAGAAATCACCTTTATCCATAATCTTCACCTGACAATCTTTTGTCATCCATCTTGCGATGGTCTCTGCTGCTCAAGACTGAGGACCCTGCTTCTCCCCCGCACATGCTCTCCTTCCTTCCCCTCAGTCACTCGCACCATCTTTGATATTTCTCTAGCTGTATCTTTTGCTATTCTCCCCTTCTTCCCCTTCTTTTAATGAAAAACCCTTTAGTGCTCTTCATAGCTCCTGGGGGGGGGTATATTTAAAATTATTTTATGATTGACTGATTACGGAGGAGGGACACATGCCACAGCATGTGTGTAACAGTCAGAGGACAGCTTGTTTCCCTCCTTTCACCATGTGGGTCCCAGGGAACAAAGTCAGAGTGTCAGGAAACAACTGCCTTTCCCCAGTGAACCATCTTACTGGTCAAGATTACACTTTTATGTGCATCACACAACCGGGCACCTACCTACCTGCTTCCTTCCACTAGCCTCAGTCCACAGGAAGCAGTCACACAAAATAAAATCTCTCTCTCTACACTGAATGGAACATGCCATCTGTCCATCTCTTGCATATGATGTCTTTGACCTTCCTGTTCCTTCATCTGGATGCACTGTTCTTATCCTGTGAGGCCAAGGAGCCTAGTGAGTTACTATGTGCCCTTCTCTGTACTGTAGGGGGACAGGCTCCTGACAGTCCATATACCAGGGGTATAATCATAAACATGATGTACAAAATGGTTGTTATTAATGTCCCTGACTAGATCTTCCACCCTACTGCTATGATTTTAGCTGTCTCTTCATTTTTCTTTTTAGCTGTCTACACAATGGTACAGGTTCAGATGTCTGCACCATTCATCCTCTATACTTTAAATCCTGGAAAGCAAGGATTATCTAACTCTGGTGTTCCGGTAGCTAGTGGGTTAATAAGTATGTAAGTATTTATTTTTCAGATGTTAGCTTTATTCTCATAAAGCCGATATTCACATAGTAATGTGTTTAGTTAACTGAAATATAGCTCTGAAGTGAAAGTCCCCAGGTTCCTAACACTGAAGAGGGCAGTTCAAATGTTAGGATTTTTTTTTTTTTTTTTGGTCTTTTCAAGACAGGGTCTCCCTGTATGAATATGGGTTTGTCTGAGAGCACTTCATGGAAATGGGAGAGGTCTGGGAACTCACAGATCACAGTAGTGAAATGTTAAACCATCCATGGGTGTCCTGACTTACTACCATAATTACAAAAAGTGAATTAGAGAGCAGAGCATGTAGCTCAAAGGTAGAGCACATGCCTAACATGCACAGGGCCCTGGCTTTACTCCCAAGATCACAGACATATACTTAAATCTTATCAGGCTCAAATTGATAAATGTGAAATTTAAATACTACAAAGAAGTTTTTTAAAATTTTACTCCTCAGACATTTGAATGTCATAAGAGTACCTAAATACAACAATAAAAACTTTGACATGTAATTTTTCAGTAAAATAATTTGTCTTTAATATACTATACATTTGGATAAGTTAGTCTCTCTGACTCTGTCTCCTTTTTTTTTTTTTTTAATATCTTTTTGAGATAGAGTCTCCCAGTAGCTCCAGCTGTCCTGGAACTCACTATGTAGACCAGGCTGGCCTTGAACTCACAGAGATCCACCTGCCTCTGCCTCCCGAGTGCTGGGATCAAAGGTGTGTGCTACCACACCCGGCTTACTCTGTCTCTTGTAACACATTCATACAACATATAGTCAGATTTTCAGAATTCAAATTATAAATTTAGTTTCCTTGCCAAAGATAAGGCAGAAAAAAAAAACTTTCTGTGAGTTATAAAAATGTAGTAATAGCTCAGGAGGCAGAGGCAGGCAGATCTCCGTGAGTTCAAGGCCAACCTGGTCCACATAGTGAGCTCCAGGCCAACTGGGACTAAAAGGGAGATCCTGCCTCAAAAAGACCAAAAAAAAAAGAAAAAAATGTGGTAATGGAAGATTTTTATTAAGTTAAACACAAATTGTGACACTGAACAGGACATTGAAAATGGCTGAAAAGAGGGTCTAGAGAGATGATCAGAATGTGTACTTCTCTTGCGGAGGACCTGAGTTGGGATTCCAGCACCCACATCGGGCAGTTCGCAGGTGCCTGTAACTCCATCCAGCTCCAGGGGTCTGACCCCTCTGGTTTCCACAGCCACCTGCATTCACATGCACATACTCACACACATACAAATAATTAAAAAAAAAAAACTTTTAAAAAATGTTGTAAAAAAAAAAAAAGTACTGAATATGGTGGCAGATGACTTTAATCTCAGCACTTGGTAGGCAGAGGCAAGTGGATCTCTGTGAGATCAAGGCCAGCCTTTTTCTTCTTTAAAAAAAAAAAGGTGAAATGGGATCTAAAACCATTATGCTGGGACTGGGGAGATGGTTCAGCTGGTAAAACACTACCAGGCAAGCATGAACTGAAACTTGGATCCTCAGAACCCATTTAAAAGCCAGGTAGATGTGGGGGCCCTGCAGTCCCAGCACTCGGGAGGCCAGCAGAGCATCTCCCAGCAAGCTGGCTAGCTAGAGCAGCCAGAACGAGCAAGCTCCACGTTCAGGAAGAGACCCTGCCAAACATGTTTTGGAATTAACCTATAGTTTATTTTCAGATGTCATAATTTTGGTATATGTGGGTATGTATATATGCATGTTTTGGAGTGATACAAATTGGAAGGAACAAAAAAGACTGGGTCAAAGAACTGACCGAAACAGTAAACTTCTGCCCAAACAGTAAACTTCTGCACTGAAAAATTTTAAAAAGACTGAGAAATATATGAAAGACAGTATGGCAGTATGCATGAGCTCTGGTGGGGTGGGGGACAAGGAAGGGGGAAATGGGTCTAAATTTGATTAAGAAATGTTGTATGAAATGTACAAAACTTCAATTAAAAAAAAAAAAAAAGAGACCCTGCCTCAGATCACTGCCAAGTACAGTGGACAGTGACGGAGGCAGACAACCAACATCAAATTCAGGCCTGCAGCATACAGGCACACATGTACACAGGCACACATGTATACACGCACACAAGCATACAGGAACACACACAGGCACATCACACATATACACACGTTAAAAAAATAGCTACTACTGGGTAGGACAAAACCTAAATAACAAATGCTCTATTCTATCCTATCCCCTAAAAGCCTAAAATAAGACAGTGATATAAACAAATAAAATTAAAATTCTTCTCTTTACCTCCACTATGCCGAGAGGAATCTGTAAGCACCACTCCAAAATTGTTGTTTGAAGCCTCTGAGATAACAGGACGTTTAGGGATGCCCACGGGTGGAGAAGACACCTGGGTGTTTTTGGATGCAGCTGCTTTCTCTAGAAAGGGTTGTTTTAAAAATGCAATGTAAGTTTACACATGTAAAATGAAAAAAGCCAGTACTGTGAAACATAACTGGTATATAGAGAGACACACCAGTATCTAAATATAATACCTCATTTTAAATACTTAGCCGATGATAGGAACTGGCAGAAAGTCACCTTGCCTTTCTCTAGTGCCTTTAAAAGAAAGCTAAACTTCCTATTTCCTTGTGGTATTATCTCTAATTGACACACAGACAAAACACAAAATGCCAAATGAGGACACAAAATTCCAAGTGAAGGCTCTGCTGAGTCCATCTTCCTTTTGGCTATATGTATTCAGTCCAAAATAAAATTCAAAACTGAGGAGCTTCTGTTAATGGTTTGTCCCCACTTAAAAGTACCACATTAACTTTTAATGTTTCAAAAAAAGTGAAACTGAGTTTTTGCTTTATTTTTGCTTTTTTAGGGTTTTAAGCTAAACCACAATTATCCAGTGTTTATAGGTCAGAGTATAAATAACTGGGAACTAGTGGTGAAAATTTAACTGAAGATTCATTTAAAATAGGAAGAACTCATTATTTCTGACCAGTGATTTTATACAAAAGGTCTTTTTCCAAAACCACTGACTGATACCTTCTCAGTCCCCAGAGACTGTATCTGTTAACAGTACCAATTAGAACGCTGTTTTGTAGGGTTCTCCTCTTTACACATTGGTCATTCCATTCATTTGGCCACACCTCCACACCCTCTTCCTCCTAGGCTTCCCTCACAGGTTGCTCATCAGGAAGAAGATCCTTCTGGAGCTCTCTCATGGTACTTTTCACATTCTGGTGTCTTTGCCTCTCCCATCTTGCCTCTGTTTCACCTGTACCCATGGCTGGAACTATAACCCCTTAGCACAAGTGGATTCCATCACTCCAGCCCAAACAGTCCACCTCCTCCCAGCTCACTGGGAGTCACTGGCAAAGACCTGGCAAGTTCCACAGGGTGCTGTGTGACTGGGCCACACTGTCACACCTGCCCCTCACAGAAGCTTCCCACTTTGCTCCCACCCCTGTGACCCCCTTTGGAGTTCCTAGGGTATACACCAAACACACGACTCTTTGGGCCTTGGTGCCAGGCAGGCCACCTACCAGGAACTTTCTTTCCCTTCACGTGTACATGGCTTTCCACTTCTGCTCCTTTTTAATTTCTCACTAGGGACTATACAATGAGGACATCCCTGGCCACCTGCTTATATAACTCCAGCCCAGATACCTGCCAGTCCATCCCTAGAGATATTTCTCATTAATATACTTGGAATTTAGGTCTACATTTCTAAAATGTGAGCTTCACAAGAGTAAAGAGCACTATTTTGTACTACCCAATACATGGGCAGCATTTGATAAGTACTAACTTTATTAAATTTTGTCCTGGAGTTTGATTTAAGTATGTACTGTACCTTCCTCAGTAAGCTCCATTGGGTTGGTTCTTATCTTGATCATCTGTGATTTCCCTGAATCATTCATCCTAATGCTGCTTATCAAGAGCTTACAAATTCTAATTATATTTAAAGTCTACTTCAAGCTGGGCGTGGTGGCACATGCCTTTAATCCTAGCACTTGGGAGGCAGAGGCAGGAGGATCTTTGTGAGTTCAAGGCCAGCCTGGTCTACAGAGAGAGTTACAGGACAGCTGGGGCTACAGGGAGACCCTGTCTCAAAAAAAGCCTCTCCCCCAAAATAAAATAAATAAATAAAGTCCACTTCATTAAGACAGAGCTCACACCTGACACTGATCTCAGGTCTAGGAACCCATAACTAGACAGGCCACAGGCCACAGGCCAGAGGGGAGAGCCTAATACAATTGTTTTCCTAAACAGATATAGTATTAAAGTGACTCAATAAGTTAATGGTGTTTTTTATATTTTGTTTTGTTTTTTTTGTCTTTTTTGAGATAGGGTCTCCTTATAGCCCCAGCTGGAGTGGAACTCACTCTGTAGACCAGGCTGACCTTGAACTCACAGAGATCCGCCTGCCTCTGCCTCCTGAGTGCTAGGATTAAAGGCATGCGCTACCACACCAGGCTTAAAGACGGTTCTTAGCCACCATGTGGGTGCTGATTGAACCCGGGTCCTCTGCAAGAGCAGCCGGTGCTCTTAGCCACTGACCCATCTCTCCAGCCCATAAATTAGTGTTATACCCATAGATTAACACATCTCTCAACTCACCAGAGAGGCTTCCTCATGCAGCAGATGGCGATTAACACAGAAACCCACAACTAGCCAATGTACTGAGCTATTTTTTCTGAATTGGACATCTATATCAAACTTCTCCCTTCAAAGGCTTAGGGGTCATAGCAGAAGAAGTAGTGGAAAGATTTTAAAAGCCAAAGACGGTAGATGACCACAAGAGACAGTTTTCCAGACAGCTGGGAAGTTACTCATATGAACCCCAGCAATGACGGCACGTAGAGTCCCACATGACGCACATAAACTCAAGCCGGTCAAAATCCCAGCACAGACATAGTGAAAGTGGGTAAGGAAGCCCTGTATTTGAGAACCTACTGGAAACCAGTGGCTGCTGGGAAAGGGCATCTCTTTTATGGATGTGATTCCTGAAAGGTTAACCAAAATTTGACCCTATAGGTTTTTTTTTGGGGGGGGGGTCTTTTTTAGACAGGGTCTCCCTGTAGCCCCAGCTGGCCTGGAACTCACTATGTAGACCAGGCTGGCCTCAAACTCATGGAGATCCACCTGCCTCTCTGCCTCCCAAGTGCTGGGATTAAAGGCATGCACCACCATGCTGGGCATGACTCTATAGGCTTTTTTTTTTGTATGTGTATGAATACTGTCTGCATGTAGGTTTGTGCAATGCCTTGGAGGTCAGAAGAGGGTGTCAGATTCCCCTGGAACTGGAATTAAAGATGGTTTTTAGCCGTCATATGGGTGTTGGGGATCAAACCCGGGTCCTCTGCAAGAGCAATCGGTGCTCCCAACTGCTAGGCCATCTCTCCAGGCCCTCTCTATAGGCTTTTTTTTTTTTAATTTTCTTCTTTTTTCTATAGGCTTTTATACATATATAAGTACATGAAATTGAGAGGGGGATAGTAAAGGGGTACTGATAGGGGAAGGGGTCTGAATGTGATCAAAATACATTATATAAAATTCTCAAAAATTCAATAAAAGTATTTTTTTAAAAAAGAATAAAAGACTAGATTGGGTCTACTTTGAAAATTTGCAAAAATGTTTATGGCATATTAGAATGAAATATCACCTAAATGTGGTTCAAAAAAGGTGCTATAATACACTTGTTTGGTGGATTTATATCTTAGACTCACTACTACCCAAAAGGATTCTTACTAATAAGACTCATTGGTAGCTGGTTCACTCTGATGGAAGATGATGCTCACCTTTGCTGGTCCGGAAGGTAAGCATGGCAGGCTGTCCTTCACCGGCTGCACTTCTTGCCACCATCAAAACTTCATAAAGACTGGATGGATCCAGTTCAGTTAAATGGAGCTCATTTTCACTTCCTGGGACTCGAACTGTGTGCCAGCTCCCCACTGCACCAGCACCATCATCCAGCTGCTCAAAGAAAACCACAAAACAGTAAGAGAGAGGGGAGGAAACCTTCCCTCCAAACTATGTAAAACTTCTAGAGAAGTTTTCAGAAATGTTGTATCATTGTAAGAAAGAGTCACAGTGCTCCTCACCTTAAGAAATACAAGAGTCAAGAATATGGGAGTTCTCACTATAATAAGACTCCTGGTCCTGTCTGTGATCTGAGAGTCTACTTAGTGCCTTTACCTATAATGAGGACAATATTGCCTTTCTTACTAGATTAATGGAATAAAATGCACATATAATATTATTGAAATATATAACACACATAAAAATATATAGTATTAAATGTGACTAATGAATACTTACAGAAATTTTCAACCTTCTGGTATCAAAGTTTTTTTTTGTTTTGTTTTTTGTCTTTTTGAGACAGGGTCTCCCTGTAATCCCAGCAAGCCTGGAACTCACTATGTAGACCAGGCTGGCCTTGAACTCACAGAGATCTCCCTGCCTCTGTCTCCCAAGGGCTGGGATGATTCAAGGCATGTGCCACCACGCCCAGCTTGGTATTATGTCTTGATACTGTTCAACATGTTTTTGGAAGAAGTAAGAGATCGAATCAGTTGTTTCTTGGTTAACAAAACCAAGAGACAACATCACATGGAGGCTTTAGGGGAGGTAGGTAAGATCACCAGACAAACTTACTTTCCTTCTCTAGAATCTTTAGGTTAGAACCAGTGGATACACTTACCAATAGCACTTGATTATTTTCTTCTAGTCATTAAATAGATAATAATTAATGAAAGAATACCAACCAAAATGTTTTAAAGAAAATGAATTTAAATATGAGTCCATGTCCTCCCACTCTCTCCGTTTACTAATCTCATAAAAATAGAGAGGGGCTTTCTTATTAGGTTTCAACACAGAAAAAAATATTATCTGAAGAATCAACATATAGAGGCCCAAGGCTGATCAAAATTAAATGAACAATTTTAAGACTCTATTACTATTAGGAAGAATGCCACAGAGAAGAAGAGAGGGTGGAAGGAAGGGAGGGAAATTTTTACATGGTTTCTTAGAATTTAGAATTAGATTTGGGGAAAAATTGTTTACACTTCATTTTTACTGCTGTCTTAAGAATGGTCAGTCTTGCCGGCCTTTAATCCTAGCACTTGGGAGGCAGAGGCAGGCGGATCTTTGTGAGTTCAAGGCCAGCCTGGTCTACAGAGTAAGTTCCAGGACAGCTGGGACTACAGGGAGACCCTGTCTCGAAAAGACAAAAAAAAAAAAAGAATGGTCAGTCTCTCCTGCATGACTGGTGGGGAAACCTTGACAAACACCTTCTAGAAAACTCTCATTTTCTATCCTTCCAACAATGTAAAACACACTAGGCAGAACATACACACACACACACACACAGGAATAAGGAGTAAAAAGAGAAAGACGACGAATGGGCATTACCTTTCGGTACTTTACAAAATAGGCATTGATGGGCAGTCCGCCATCCCTCCCTGCCCTCCACACCAGGTTGTATGTGTCCGGCGTGTGGGTCTGCGGGGGGCTCAGTATGATGGGGGCATCGGGGACAGAGGCACTTTTCTCTGGTGGCAAGTCCACTGCACTGGAATGTACCTTCCCTGGAAACAAGCTCAGCAAGCCAGACTCTGAACCGTCTCTTAGGTCTCTTTCATCATTCTGCGTAGCTTTGGAAGGTGTGGCTGTAGCGGCTTTTGTATTTGTTTCAAAAGGAACTGCAGAGAAGAGAGAGGAGTAAGAATAGACTGCATGAAGAAATGCATTTTTTCCCACTATCTTCTACCCAGTTAAAGATACCAGGCCAGGCCGGGCGTGGTGGTGCATGCTTTTAATCCTAGCACTTGGGAGGCAGAGGCAGGCGGATCTTTGTGAGTTCAAGGCCAGCCTGGTCTACAGAGCGAGTTCCAGGACAGCTAGGGCTACAGGGAGACCCTGTCTCAAAAAGACAAAAAAAAAAAAAAAAAGATACCAGCCCAGGCTGATATCCTGAGCATAACTTGAACCCAAGAAGTCAAAGCAGGTAGCATTTTACTGTATCATTCAGAGTGACATCTAACTGCTACTGTCAATCTCCCTGCTGGTTCAGAAAGCAGATGAGTATAATTATTTTCATTATGCCAATATTTTATTTTTACTTAGCTGTTATTACTATTCTGTTTTTGCAGTAATAATTTGCTAGCTTAACCTCAAGAAACTTGCTAAGTCCAACACAATAGGCAACACAGTCTACTGTGAACAAAGTGCTGGAACAGGAACATGGGGGAATGCCAAGATGGCTCAGCCATAAATGCTCCTGCTGCTCCTCCTGATGACTTGAGTTTGATCCCCAGAACCCACATAGTCATAGAGATTTAGTTTCTGGTCAGAAGAGAACTTACCCTCACATGTGTTCCACTCCACATCCATCCACATACACAATAAATAAATGTAACTAAAAAATAACCTGGTCAGCACTGGGATGTCACCCATGTGAAAAGCGAGTCTCCAAATACATTTCCCAGAATTCACACTTAGGTAGGCCCTCCAGTCCTGAATCCCAGCATAAGCCTCAGGAAGGCCTGGCTCTTCTGCTAACCATGCTCTATGACCTAGCTGCCCCACAGACATGTCCCACTGGTCTTGTGTGGAGATTTCACAAACAGAGATGGAGACGGGGGTCCAGCTTCCACATAAGGTCCACAGGAGGGTAGAGCTATTTTGGCTATGTCTTCTGATTACAACCAAATTACCCCAAGGGTGGCAAAAGGAATAACTAATTTAGCTAATCAGCAGAATAAAATAAAATAACAAAGGGGCTGTAGTTTTCCATCGCTAAGCTTTTGGATAATCAGTATACAGCAACAGGTATCACATTTGTGATGGTTAAACTATGGGAGATTTAGAATCCCTATGGAAGCCAACCTCTGGGCAACGCCTAGGAGGGAGCTTCTATACTGGGTTGAGTTGGGAAGACCCACCCTAAATATGACTGACACCATTCTAGGGGCTGGGGCCCTGGACTGAATAAAGAGGAGAAAGCAGCTGAGCACGCATCTTCTCTGCGTCTTCACTGCGGGTGCAATGAGACCAGCAGCTGCCATGCCTTCCCGCCAAGGCCGACTGCCCTGGAACTGTGACCAAAATAAGCCATTTCTGCCTTAAATTGCTCTTATCAGATATTTTGTCACAGAAATGAGAAAAACAACTAATATACCGGTAACCCAACAGACATTTGCCCTTCATAAAAAGGTCCAACTTCTGCCCAGCAAGGTGGCTTGATGAGTAAAAGCTCTTGCTGAACAAACCCGATGACGAGTTCAATCCCTGGGACCCATGTAAAGGTGAAAGGAGAGAACTGACTCAAGTCCTACTTCAGGACAGAACTGAAAACTGAAGACTGACTTAAGAACTGCCAATCTAAAGAGAGCTAAAACAACTCCTAGTACGTACTACCAACAGCATTCTGAAGATACAAAGGAAGGTCTATTTAAAAAAGTAATTTGGGGCTGGAGAGATGGCCTAGAGATTGGGAGCGCGACCGCTCTTGCAGAGGACCCGGGTTCGATCCCCAGCACCCACATGGCGGCCGAGAGCCGTCTGAAACTCCAATTCCAGGAGAGCTCCAGTTCCGGGGGAATCAGACACCCTCTTCTGACCTCCGCGGCATTGCACGACATGGGTGCACAAACTTGCATGCAGACAGTGCGTTCATACATATACAGAAATAAAAAAAAATTTTTTTTTAAGTAATTTATGGGGCTGGAGAGATGGCCTAGCGGTTAAGTGCGCCGACCGCTCTTGCAGAGGAACCGGGTTCAATCCCCAGCACCCACATGGCGGCTGAGAACCATCTGTAACTCCAATTCCAGGAGAACTCCGGTTCCAGGGGATTCCGAGACCCTCTTCTGACCTCCGCGGCATTGCACAACACGGGTGCACAGACCTACACGCAAAACAGTACATTCATACACATAAATAAATTAAATTAAATTTTAAAAAAATATATTAAAAAAGTAATTTATTTGCACTTAAAAAATAGGTGCATGTATAGGGGCTGGAGAGATGGCCTAGCGGTTAAGAGCGACGACTGCTCTTGCAGAGAACCCAGATTCGATCCCCAGCACCCACATGGCGGCTGAGAACCATCTTTAACTCCAGTTCCAGGGGACTCCGACGCCCTCTTCTGACCCCCGAGGCATTGCATGACACGGGTGCACCAACCTACATGCAG
>VZQC01005228.1:471501-493974 GCA_009823505.1 Rhizomys pruinosus
CACACACACACACACACACACACACACACACACGCACACGCACACTCACTCACTTTCCCCTGAATTGTTCTGGGAAATGAACAATTTCACTTGAGCAAATTTGTTCTGATGAGACTGGCTCCTAAGATGCTGGGCACAGGCTGGTGGTTGTGCTTGTTAAGTGTCTCCCAGCTGAAGATATGTCTGTTTACCCTGGAAGGAAACAGCCCTCATTACCTCACAAAGTGTCATCCCAGCCTCCTCTGGCCTCACCCTGCTTCTGATCTAGAAACAGTGGTGAGCAGAGCAAAGGTCCACAACAGTACTGCAACATACTCTACATCACACGCCCCTTGAACACATCACTTGCCAAAGGTTCTTTGACCTCTCTCTTAGCATACACAGCATTCGGCGATTTCCACATAAAAATTAAAACCAGAATTATAGCTTCAATCATATCAGATGGAACAGAATTCTTATTAAAATCACATTGATATATATTTAATTTTTATGGAATTTTCGTGATATATTTTTACAGGAGTTAGATCCCCTCCCCTTCACACTTCCCTTCACTGTCCCCTGCCAGATTTAATGTACTCTATTACCAGTGTGGGTCCACTGAAGCCTGGTTAGCCCACAAATCCCACTGTTATTTTTTACACTTCAGCATTAACCTCATTTGGAACTTTTCAAAAACACCCAATGTTGTTAATATAATTAGTTCAAGTCTTTTTTTCACACATTTGTATCATCATCATAATCATCATCATCAAGCCAGAGTTTCATTATTATTATTGTTGTTATTATTATTATTTAGCCAGAGTTTCACTATGCAGTCCTGGCTGGTCTGAAACTCACTATGTAGACCAGGCTGGCCTTGAACTCACAGAAATTTGCTTATCTCTGCCTCCTGAGTGATGATGGGATTAAAGGCATGAGCCAACACACCTGGCTTGGGTGGATAAATTTTAATCTAATTAGGTATTTCTTGTTGGATAAACTATTTTTAATATAAGTATGTATATGCATATATATGTCCTAAGGTTAAGTTCTTAGAATTCCTGGATCAAGGAATATAAACATTTTAAAGATTTTTAAAATACATATCATCAAGGTGTTTTCTATAAAGAAGCAACAGTGTGCACTGCCATCCCCAACAACCACCATTATCACATGAAGGCAACTCCCCCATCAGTATAAGGGCAGATCTCTGCACTGCACAAGCCAAATGTGGATATAAAATATGATTGACCACTTCACTAAAATATAGGACAGGATATGAAGTAGCTTTTACTATCTAATGCATTAGGGGATTTTCTACCAACATTCTAAACTTATATAAAAGTAAATGTAAAAGAATGAAAGGCAGGGACACTGCATTCACAATTCACATTTATCAAGCCCTGTTAGATGGTATGGTTTTAATTTATAACATGTATTTCTCTAAAAATAAATTTGTATGAAAAAACAGAAATTTGCTGGAACTCAAAACTGTTCAGGAATGTATTCTCCTACTGGGTGTGGTGGTGCACGCCTTTAATCNCCAGAGTTTCATTATTATTATTGTTGTTATTATTATTATTTAGCCAGAGTTTCACTATGCAGTCCTGGCTGGTCTGAAACTCACTATGTAGACCAGGCTGGCCTTGAACTCACAGAAATTTGCTTATCTCTGCCTCCTGAGTGATGGGATTAAAGGCATGAGCCAACACACCTGGCTTGGGTGGATAAATTTTAATCTAATTAGGTATTTCTTGTTGGATAAACTATTTTTAATATAAGTATGTATATGCATATATATGTCCTAAGGTTAAGTTCTTAGAATTCCTGGATCAAGGAATATAAACATTTTAAAGATTTTTAAAATACATATCATCAAGGTGTTTTCTATAAAGAAGCAACAGTGTGCACTGCCATCCCCAACAACCACCATTATCACATGAAGGCAACTCCCCCATCAGTATAAGGGCAGATCTCTGCACTGCACAAGCCAAATGTGGATATAAAATATGATTGACCACTTCACTAAAATATAGGACAGGATATGAAGTAACTTTTACTATCTAATGCATTAGGGGATTTTCTACCAACATTCTAAACTTATGTAAAAGTAAATGTAAAAGAATGAAAGGCAGGGACACTGTATTCACAATTCACATTTATCAAGCCCTGTTAGATGGTATGGTTTTAATTTATAACATGTATTTCTCTAAAAATAAATTTGTATGAAAAAACAGAAATTTGCTGGAACTCAAAACTGTTCAGGAATGTATTCTCCTACTGGGTGTGGTGGTGCACGCCTTTAATCCCAGCACTCAGAGGCAGCTGGATCTCTGTGAGTTCAAGGGCAGCCTGGTCTACAGAGCGAGTTCCAGGACAGCTGGGGCTACGGGGAGACCCTGTCTCAAAAAGACCAAAAGAATGTATTCTCCTTTCCTTAGTGCTCTTCTTGCCCTCATATCATAGAGATAAACAGACAAGACAGACAGACCATAGACAGATAGAAGTATAATACACACATGCACATACTCACTTCCCTAACTTATAGAGGTGGTTAAAGGAACTAGGCTCAATTACTCAGAACAAAAACGCTACTGCTAAAAGCTTATCTAACACTCTGGTCTCAGAAGGAAATAACTTGACCATGAGAAAGTCCTTCTGTCTCCTTCCTACCTTCAGGTGAAGCTCACGTTTCATCCTCCCCACTACAGTTCTGAAAGAATGCTTCATAGTCACTGTACCCCCAGGAAAAGCCCTGATAGTACAGATGCTACAGCAGAAACACTACAGAGGACCAAAAAAGAAAAAAAAACTGAGCAGTTACATGCAGCAGCCCAGATGTCCACAAATCAGGACATCTCTTTGCTCCATGCTGGAGAAGTCTCCAGTCTTGGTCTGGCAGAGTCCTTGAACTCTGAGGTTATAAAGGTCAGATATTTCCCAAGTTACAGAGCCTTCAGCCTTTCCCTCCCCTCTATGTACAGGACAATTTGTTGTGTCTAACAATCACATCTTACGTGCCACCCTGGGCTCAAGAAGCATGCCTGCTGGCAAAGGGAACTTAAAGGCATGTGTCTTCATAGCACAGAAAGGAAATGTTTCCCTAACGTTTACTTAACTCATTGTGCAGGCTGTGAACTTGGTGCTTTTATAACCCCTCTTCAACAAGCTGCCAGAATAATCCTTTGGGGAAAGCCTTTCCTGAAATTTTAGATTCGATTACTTTTGTTTTTGAAGCATCGCTTCTGCTTTCCTAAGGCTGATCAAGGCTCTCTTTCTGAATTACCTCATCCTATTTCCAAACAATTTTAAAATGTGGTATTGAGAAATGTTGAGAAAAAAAGTATTTTCTACAGTAATTAAAGTCTAAAACATGCTCAGGGAACATTCTTGGTTAAGTTTAAATTAGGGAAGTCAAATATAGAAGATACTTTTTTTATAACTTTATTTTTTTATTTTTATTTATCCTTTATGTGTATGAATGTACTGTCTGCGTGCAGGTCTGTAAACCCGTGTCGTGCAATGCTGCGGAGGTCAGAAGAGGGTGTCAGATTCCCCTGGAACTGGAGTTAAAGATGGGTCTCAGCTGCCATGTGGGTGCTAGGGATCGAACCCGGGTCCTCTGCAAGAGCAGTCGGTGCTCTTAACCGCTAGGCCATCTCTCCAGCCCCAAAGATACTTTTTAAAAGTAATTACCTGCATGTTAATTTTTTTAAGTATAAGTCTTTGATTGGTCTACTGCTTTTTTTTTTTGAGACAGGGTCTCCCTATAGCCCCAGCTGGCCTGGAACTCACTCTGTAGACCAGGCTGGCCTTGAGCTCACAGAGATCCACCTGCCTCTGCTCCTGAGGGCTAGTATTAAGAGTGTGTGCCACCACATCTGACTTAAAGACAGTTCTTAGCCGCCATGTGGGTGCTGGGAATCGAACCCCGCTCCCCTGCTAGAGCAGTCCGTGCTCTTAAGCTCTTAACCGCTGAGCCATCTCTCCAGCTGCCCCCCCATGTTAATTATATGTAAGTTTAAGACTCTTGCAACGTTTTCTCCATTCAGAATATTTAAATAATTTAGTGAAGAAGCTAACATCATATGCCAGACATAGTGGTGCATGCCTTTAATCCCAGCACTTAGGAGGTACAGGCAGGCAGATCCCTGTGAGATGGAGTCCAGCCTAGTCTACATAATGAGTTCCAGAGCAGGTAGAGCAACAGGGAGATCCTATCTCACAAAACAAAACAAAACAAAAATAGCAACAGCAGCGGCAGCTAACATCTTTTCCTACACACACTGCTCACAGAGCTCTTCTTTTGTAAGGCTGTGTTCTTTTAGTAGATTAGTCAATATGTAGGACATCTGCCCTAGGTGAGACACTGTGAGGGACACAAAGATGAAGAAATAATTCCTGGACTAGGTGAGACACTGTGAGGGACACAAAGATGAAGAAATAATTCCTGGACTAAAGAAACTGCAGCTCAATCAAGAATAGAGGGCACAGATATAACACCAGAATAAAAAAGTGGTACATGCAACAAGAAAGCAAAAGCATTTACATTCAAAGCAGACACTTGATGCATAGCTACTATGTGTAGAAACAGTTCCTGCCACTTAGAGCTATGGTAAAGTGACAGGTGACAGGTGATGGGGGGAAAAACAACTACAATACAGACTTCTCTAGCAGCTACTGTTCAGAAAGCAACTTTTACCAGAGTGACTGTTAAGCTTTTCGGCTTTGTGATGTGGTTTCTTTCTATGCAGTACAACTTTTCAATCAGAAGCTAAAGAAAATCACTCTTTAAAAAAGGCCATGCCTTGATATTACAACTCTAATTAAGATAGACTCACTAGCTCTGGCTCATTTATTCAGAAGTATAATATAGGAAAGTTGAGCTGCATGCTGCTTGGACGACCCACAGAAAGGGGACTTTGTGAGAAGGCAGTGAGGATTTTCTCCTGGTCTGTTTAGCACCAAGGCCCCATTTCCAAGGGTTATGAAATGCTTCTATTTAGTCTTTATTTTGCTGTAGGGTGTTTCTTCTCTGCTGGAACATTTTTTCTTTTTTTTATATTTTTTTATTAATTTTTTATTTATTTCTGTATGTGTATGAATGTACTGTCTGCATGCAAGTTTGTGCACCCGTGTCGTGCAATGCCGCGGAGGTCAGAAGAGGGTCTCGGATTCCCCTGGAGCTGGAGTTCTCCTGGAATTGGAGTTTCAGACGGTTCTTGGCCGCCATGTGGGTGCTGGGGATTGAACCCGGGTCCTCTGTAAGAGCAGTTGGTGCTCTTAACCGCTAGGCCATCTCTCCAGGCCCCATTTTTTTCTTTTTAAGGTTTTAAGTGCACTTTGAACACAAGTCAGTGAANAGCCCTGAGACATCTCTCCAGCCCTATTTTATAATTTTTATGTATGCATGTATTACCTACATGTAGTAAGTGCACCCATACATGAAATGCCTGGAGTGGATACACTTACGACCGAGCTGGGCATTGACACATCCCCCGTCTGGAAACTTGGGAGTTACAGCTGGTTGTTACGCTGCCATGTGGCTTGCGGGAAACTAGAACCTGGTTCCTCTCTCTTGCAACAGCAACCTTGCTCTTAACTGCTGAGGCAATCTCTCCAGCCCCAGTGTAATATTAGAATGCAGCAACCTGTGGTTTGTTTAGGTTCAGCCGGATAGCGCGTCAATCATCCCCTGCCTCAGCTCAATCATTCTAGCGGCGCCTCACTCTTTTCTGAGAGCTCACTGGATCTAATTGTAGGATGACTTCTCAGCTCTTCTGGTTTGGGCAATCAGTGACTTCCTCTCTAGATTGCTGTTGTACTACACGGGCACTTGCTTAGCATCTTACATTAAACATGCTATTGTTCATTTTTGGGTTGTATCACTCCAGCGATTGGCACTTGTACACCATCGAGTGTTTTTTACTGCCCTTACCCTTTAAGGTAAGGGATCTTTTTTGCAGTTCAGGCTTTCTTGTGGTGACCAACTGTGTATCGCTCATTCGCTGTTCACTTTATGTGTAGAATATCATCACCAGTCACTTTGGTGCCACCCAGCCCAGAGTCAAAGTCCATGTACTACTAGGTGGTAAATCCATGATCACCTTACCTGTCACACGACTTGTTTTCAGCTTTTTTTTTTAGTTTTTTTTTTTTTCTAATCTTTATATTTTGTGTATGAGCATCTTGTACCTCGATATCTTCGGCCTATTGTTGGTGCACCCGTGTTTGCAGTGCCGTGGAGGTCAGAAGAGGGCCATCCGGATCACTACCTGGACATAAGCCTGCGACTCCCCGAGTTCCACGACTAAGAGTATCGGTTCCTCAGCGTGCTACACGACAATTCGGTGGTGCTGGGACATACGCAGACGCCCCGACGGCACCCGCTCGTGCCTCTCTGCAACCACCGTGCAAGAACCACCGCTCTTAACTCGACCGCCGCATGCGTTACGGCATCTCTACCAGGACTTCCCACCTTCAACCTGGTGTTGAATCATTGCTTACCTGGAGGACGCCTCCCAACAGCTCTGCCTCCTAGCTGACCGCCATCCGATGGACGATCCTGGCCGTGCCGCCCCATTCATCGTGACGGAGTCTGATGAAGCCATGTGTCTCGAACCTTAATTCGCTACTACATCTCATAAGGGTCATCTTAGTTATTCACGTTTACTATATACTAAGTTTTAAAGCGCGCGCACAGTTAATTATAACTTTGAAATTACTGTCAAGCATGTTGGATAGATTTCTTCAGGAGGACTCAAAACGCCAACCAGACGCAGACTGGGCTATAGAAGGCTCACTGTGACAGAGTCCAGCTTCACGTGAACCACCTGACAAAGCTCTTATTCTACAGCAAAGATACTTTTCTAAGCAATGCTGCATTTTTTTTTCTTTATTGTCATTACCTCGCAGTGATTGACTGATATTACATTAGAATCATGGCTTCATGCGAAATATTTAGTTTCTCCTTTGAGCTTTTTTTTCACTTCGTTATCTAAAAATGAAATCTAAAACCAAACCCCTGTGTGGTCTGGAGTGCTTTTGTCAACGTCGAGGAAAAATCTTGGACTGCAGATTGGTCATGTGCAATCATTGGCGTACAGGATCTGGAAAAGCTCTGGGCTTTCCCCGCACACTGCACAACCAACACATTTCAGCGCTTTACTATTAATAATATTACCTAACCGTTTCTTTTCAACTGTTTCCACCTTCCTCCTCCTCTGTCAGCGAAGGCCAGCCAAGTGACCGATGGCATCTTTGCTACACTAGTCTGTTCTAGTTTAGCTACTTCTTAGCAAACTTAACATCATCAGATTTCTTTTCACCTTCTGGCAGTCACTTGTCCTGGATTCGATAGGTTCACCTATTACACTCCATGCTTACTTTTTCTCCCACTCTGAGAGCCCAATGCCATAAGAACAATAATCAACGAACTTGTATAAATTCCAACTGTACCAGTTGAGGCCTGACCATTTCAGTGCTCAGCAGTCCGAATCTACGGGCCTGCACCATACTTCAACAGCACTAATGCGGACACTTAGTCCTGTCATACTACGCTAATCCCTCCGACAAATGTTGCCCATCACCATATTCATCAATCGTCCTTCTTTCTTAGTTGATCCATTCACTGACCACGTCGCGTGTTTTTCTAGTCACTCTACTGCATCCAGTTCCCCCGTATAACGCTTGAGTCTATGCTTCCTTTAAAAATTATCTCTACTACTGACTCTCTTTTCACGTACTATCCCTCGCCGAGCTCTAATCAGCTCGGAATCACATCACGCCTTCAGACGCTCACAGAATTACTCTCGGCTACTCACCACTTCCATATGTGATTCCTTGGCTCTCCTGTTGCGTCCATGATACCGGCAATGAATGATCACTCGCTTTAGAAAACGTACATCGGCGGCAAGCATGCAGTTCCACGATTGTACTTCTTTTTAAAACAAAGTCACATCTAGAACAGCAACAAAAAAAAAAATCAAAAAAAAAATAAGAAATACACCACACCCACACACTGTGAATAGAGCCCAACTCTGCTCTCAGAGCTTCGGTTTGCGTGTCTATTAGGACCATGTTGATGCCTGTTGCAGCCAGCAGCCCCTCGCTGTTGCCTTTCTGTCCCGTGACCCTTGACCTCTGCGACCTGTCCTGGGGTTAGTCCTAGACTCCTTTCATTGTATTGGTGCCTGAGTGGGTCCATGGAGTTGCGACTTATCTTCTTCTCGCTCACTTGGCCTCTTTGGTCGCCATACTCAAGTCATTCCACTTTTTCCCTCTACTCTTGTTGGTCCTCAGTGAAAGGAAATTTTGTAGGCAGCAGGATCATTTTGTATGCTTGGCTGACTCAGCTGAGGCACAGGAGAGATGGGCGAAAGGTTGTGAAGCCTGTGGGTGTCCAGCCTTTAAGGAAAAGGCTGACCTGAAGGATGGCCAGGATGTCAATAGGTGCTCACACGCTGTGTGCTTACTCTCTGCATTTCTGACTGAGGGGGTATGTGGGAGAACAGGATCTGGGATATAATAGAGCAGCACCTTATAATGATCGCAGGCAATTCCTGATCAGAGCACGCGCTTACAGCAGGTTAGATGACATCATGACCGCTTTGAACAGGGTGCTGTTAGTTTTTTTTCTAATTTTTATTAATTTTTTTTTTATTTTCTTTCTATGAATTGTACTGTCTGTCATGTAGTTTGTGATCCCTGTCGTGCAATGCTGCGGAGGTCAGAGAGAGGGTTCCGGATTCCCTGCGAACTGGACGTTCAAAATTGTTCTCAGGACATAGACGCAAGTCGTGGGCCTGGCTCGTAAGAGGGATGAACCCGAGTCCTCTGCAAGAGGCGTGTGGCGCTCGATAACCGACTACACTTATCCTCTACCATTGGGCGCAATAGACTAACCCAGATATTCAAGGTATTCTTCAATGTGAATGTCTGTCTCTTTGCAAACCGTGTCAGTGCTCGTAGAAGTCAGAAGGTTTTCAATCCTCTATACCTTAATTACTTCAGCACAGTCGCTATGCCTCGACCAAGTCTTGGAAGAGCGGTTGCGTCATTACTCATAGGCAAGTTCCACTCCCAGAGTAGTTTTAAAGAATACCCAGAATCACGCTTGGTAATATATTTGTTGCAACTCACAGCAGCACTTTCTTTGCCTCTCTACTCCATCCTCTGGTCCCTCCTGTCAAATAACTCAAGGGTGAATGGCAGCTGTTACTCTTATTTTGGGACTCTTATTTTGGGAGACCCCATGTGCACAGCAGGGAAACTCAATGATCAGAGCCTTCAGTAATCATGGAGGCCTGAGCAGGATGGGGATTTGGGGCACGTCTGATTACTTGGCCTATAACTGCTTTGAAAGGTGCATGTCTCAGAGAGATTTAGCGGTATTTCAGAACTCATTTTATATAAGCCTGTTTGGTTCCATTCCGGAATAATCAATTCTGTCTTTTCTCTTTTTTTAATACTGACTATTTTCATTTATGTGTTATGTGTACATTGTCTGGCCATGTGTTAAGTTACTCGACTTTCATTGCAGTGCCTGCAGAGGTCTAGAAAGAGGGAGTCAGATCCCTGTGAATGGGAGTTACAGAACAGTGTTAGCTGCCATGTGGCATGGTGTTAGCCACCGGTCACGTCGATGTAGAGTTCGCCAGTGCCTTAACCACATGAGCCCTCTCTCTAGCCCCTGCTCTTTTCTTTCTAACTGTTTAATCTTCCTTTCCGGATTGTGCTATGTCCAGCTCCGACTCTCCGTCTTCACATCTGTTCAGGCACCTCCATTCCCTCACCACCTTCCAAACCATACCTGGAGTGGCCCTGCTGCTTCTCTTGGGTTTACTGTACAAGTAAATGCAGACCATCTCAGTCACTTGTCTTAGTCATGAAATATGGACAGAGCCTCCATTCCTTATTTATAGTCATAGCAGCTGGGAAACGGGAAGTAGATAGATGAATGGATTCCCGTGATCTCTGGTGTGTTCTTCCCCAGACCCCTGAATTCACTGTCCAAAACTGTAAACGCATTGTCCTTCCTGCTTGGAATCTGTCCTTCCATTTACTTTCCTCCCTCTCTTCACTAACCACTCCCATCCAACCTATTTTATTCTTCTTCATTTCATCTAATGTATTATTTTTTTCTGAGAATCTTAATTTTCTTTTTTTTTTTTTTTTTTTTTTTTTTTTTTTTGAAGATGGGATCCTTGTATGTATATAGCCTGGGCTTGCACTGAACTTGCTATGTGTATAGCCGAGGCTGGCATTGGACTCGCATGGTTTTCCTGTCTCCTGAGTTCCAGGTCTAGGGGAACTGAGCTTTCCTTTTCCCCTCTGTTACCTGTCCATGCTTGCTTCCATTGCTTGTCCATCTCTCCCTCACTTAACTGCTTTACTTCCTGGAACGTTATTTCCTAAAAACTCAGTCACTTAGTAAAAGTGGTCGTCATCGATTTTTGGTGGAAAAATTTTTGCTATGCTCCATCTCAATGAAAACAAACTTTCACAGATAGGAAGGAAATAAATACACCCATTGGACAGTGAAAATAGATTTGTAGAGGTGATTTACAGAATATTGTAAAATTTGATTAAAAAGTCCATTTTTTCAGTAAAATGGACTGAATTAATTATGCTTGTTAGTGAAGAAATGAAGACTAGATGGCTGTGGCTGGTGATGGAGGGACTGTGAAGTCCTTTGCAATAGGTGGTAGAGGGCCAGGTTGTATGAATGGAAGTGTGGTTTTTTTTTTTATTTAATGTACTGAAAAAAAAAAAAAAAAAAAAAAAAATTAGAGTTCTCAGAAAAAAATAATACATTAGATGAAATAAGAAGAATAAAATAGGTTGGGATGGGAGTGGTAGTGAAGAGAGGGAGGAAAGTAAATGGAAGGACAGATTCCAAGCAGGAAGGACAATGCGTTTACAGTTTTGGACAGTGAATTCAGGGGTCTGGGGAAGAACACACCAGAGATCACGGGAATCCATTCATCTATCTACTTCCCGTTTCCCAGCTGCTATGACTATAAATAAGGAATGGAGGCTCTGTCCATATTTATGACTAAGACAAGTGACTGAGATGGTCTGCATTTACTTGTACAGTAAACCCAAGAGAAGCAGCAGGGCCACTACCGGTATGGTTTGGAAGGTGGTGCAGGGAATGGAGGTGCCTGAAGATGTGAAGACGGAGAGTGGAGCTGGACATAGCACAACTCCAGGAAAGAAGATTAAACAGCTTAGAAAGGAAAAGACAGGGGCTAGAGAGAGGGCTCAGTGGTTAAGAGCACTGGCTGCTCATACAGAGGACCCAGGTTTGGTTCCCAGCATCCACATGGCAGCTAACAACTGTCTGTAACTCCATTTCCAGGGGATCTGACTCCCTCTTCTGACCTCTGCAGGCACTGCATGACACAGTTGCACTTACACACATGCAGACAGTACACTAATACACATAAAATGAAAATAGTCAGTATTAAAAAAAAGGAAAAGACAGAATTGATTATTCCGGAATGGAACCAAACAGGCTTATATAAAATGAGTTCTGAAATACCGCTAAATCTCTCTGAGACATGCACCTTTCAAAGCAGTTATAGGCCAAGTAATCAGACGTGCCCCAAATCCCCATCCTGCTCAGGCCTCCATGATTACTGAAGGCTCTGATCATTGAGTTTCCCTGCTGTGCACATGGGGTCTCCCAAAATAAGAGTCCCAAAATAAGAGTAACAGCTGTCATTCACCCTTGAGTTATTTGACAGGAGGGACCAGAGGATGGAGTAGAGAGGCAAAGAAAGTGCTGCTGTGAGTTGCAACAAATATATTACCCAAGAGCGTGTCATTCTCTGGGGGTTATTGGATGCTTTTAAAGACTAAAGCATCCCTGGGCTGGAGAGATGGCCTAGTGGTTAAGAGCGCCAACCGCTCTTGCAGAGGACCTGGGTTCGATCCCTAGCACCCACATGCTGAGAACCATCTTTAACGCCAGTTCCAGAGGAATCCGACACCCTCTTCTGACCTCCGCAGCACTGCACGACATGGGTGCACAAACTTACATGCAGACAGTACATTCATACACATAAAAAATAATAAAATTAAAAAAAAAGACTAAAGCATCCCTTCAAGCAGTCATGTGTCACTAACTGCTGTACAGCCCTGATGAGGAATATGCCCATCTTATAGGAGAGCTGCTGCTATTATATCCCAGATCCTGTTCTCCCCACCAAGTGAAGCCCCCTCAGTCAGAAATGCAGAGAGTAAGCACACAGCGTGTGAGCACCTATTGACATCCTGGCCATCCTTCAGGTCAGCCTTTTCCTTAAAGGCTGGCACCCACAGGCTTCACAACCTTTCGCCCATCTCTCCTGTGCCTCAGCTGAGTCAGCCAAGCATACAAAATGATCCTGCTGCCTACAAAATTTCCTTTCACTGAGGACCAACAAGAGTAGAGGGAGAAAATGGAAGTGACTTGGAGTTATGGCACCAAAAAGGCCAAGTGAGCAAAGAAATAATCAACTCCATGTGAGCCACTCAGGCACCAATACAATGAAAGGAGTCTAGGACTAACCCCAGGACAGGTCGCAGAGGTCAAGGGTCACGGGACAGAAAGGCAACAGCGAGGGGCTGCTGGCTGCAACAGGCATCAACATGGTCCTAATTAGACACCAAAAGAAGCTCTGAGAGCAGAGTTGGGCTCTATTCACAGTGTGTGTGTGTGTTTTTTTGTTTTTTTTTTTTTTGTGTGTGTGTGTTTTTAAAAAAAGACACATCAACTGCATCTTCCCATTCTTTCTAACAGATGAATTCTTCCTATCTGGAGCACAGGAAACCAAGAATCACTGTGGAGGCCAGATAATTCTGGCCTCTCCAGTGAACTGGGCAGGAGAGTCATAAATATTTAAAAGCATAGCTGCGTACGAATGGTGAGATGCTAAAAAAGCAACTTGGGAAAGATCACTGAAAGATAAAATAGAGCAAATTTCGAGGGGATTACTATACAAGTACCATGGAGGCCACACTTGCCACAAATGTGCCACTCAGTGGATTTACAAGTTTGTTGTTGGCATTGGCTTCATGGGAAAAAATAACAGAGTTATGGTAACCACAAAACAAATGCTCCAAGGAAAAAAATGTTAAGTTTGCTAAGAAGTAGCTAAACTAGAACAGACTAGTGTAGCAAAGATGCCATCGGTCACTTGGCTGGCCTTCGCTGACAGAGGAGGAGGAAGGTGGAAACAGTTGAAAAGAAACGGTTAGGTAATATTATTAATATTGTTGTTCAAAAGCCCAGAGCTTCAGACCTTACCAAATGATGCACTGAACCAATCTGAGTCCAAGATTTCCCCCAGCAGTTACAAAACACTCACCCCCACAGGGTTTGGTTTAGATTTCATTTTAATAACAAGAAAAAAAACTCAAGGAGAAACTAATTTCCATGAAGCATATTCTAATGTATACAGTCAATCACTGAGGAAAGAACAATAAGAAAAAAAAATCAGATTTCTTAGAAAAGTATCTTTGCTGTAAATAAGCTTGTCAGTGTTAGTGAACGCTGGATCTGTCACAGTGACCTTTATACCAAGCTGGCTGTTGGCTTATGAGTCTCCTAGAATCTACAACATGTTGACAGTAATTTCAAGTTATCTACTTCACCTTTAAACTTAGTTATATAAAATAACTAGATGCCTTATGAGATGTTGGAATTAGGTCAGACACAGCTTCATCGACCCTGTCATTCCACCATGGATGAGCGGCAGTGCACTGATAATGGGGCTCTCCAGGTGCATTCAAAAGTTGAGAGGTGGGGCTGGAGAGATGGCCTAGCGGTTAAGAGCGCTGACTTCTCTTGCAGAGGACCCGGGTTCGATCCCCAGCACCCACATGGCAGCTGAGAACCATTTTTAACTCCAGTTCCAGGGGAATCCGATGCCCTCTTCTGACCTCCACGGCACTGCACAACACGGGTGCACAAACCTACATGCAGACAGTACACTCATACACAAAAAAATAAATTAAAAAAAAAAAAAACTAAAAAAAAAAAAAGTTGACAGGTAAGTGATCATGGATTACCACCTAGTCAGTACATTACTGGCCCAAAGTGACTGGTAAGTCTAAACATAAGTAAAAACACACAGTGGTCCACACCAAGAAAACCTGAACTGCAAAAAACCTTCCTTAAAGGGTAGGCAGTTAAAAACACTCAGGTTACAATGCCCTGATGAACAACCAAAAAATGCCAAACAAGTTAATTAAGATCACAGTGCCCTTATAAACAGCACTCTAGAGCAGGAAGCACTGATCCAACCAGAAGAGCCTGAGAAGTCATCTACATTAGATCCAGTGAGTCTCAGAAAAATGAGGCAAAATTTGCTGCAATAATTCTATCCGGCTGAACCTAAACAAACCACAGGTTGCTGCATTCTAATATTACACTGGGGCTGGAGAGATTGCTCAGCAGTTAAGAGCACAGGTTGCTGTTGCAGAGAGAGGACCCAGGTTCAGTTCCCAGCACCCACATGGCAGCTAACAACCAGCTGTAACTCCAGTTCCAGGGGATCCAATGCCCTCTTCTAATTTCCCCAGGCATTTCATGACATGGGTGCTATTACATACATGCAGGTAATACATGCATACATAAAAAATAAAAATAGGGCTGGAGAGATGTCTCAGTGGCTGAGACCATTGGCTGCTCCTTCCCCAGGAGGGCCTGGATTCAGTTCCCAGCACCCACATAGCAACTAACAACTGTCCATCGATAACTCCAGTTCCAGGGTCTCCAACACCATCTTCTGACCTCCACAGGCAATGCATGACATGGGTACACTCACATACATGCAGGCAATACACTCAGACACATAAAAAGATAAAAGTATTTTAAAGTAAAAAAAAAATTATTTTTAAAAAATATTACACTGGGCATCAGTAAACAAGATAGTCAAAGGAAATAAGCCAAGAAGTAGACATGGAAGATAAACATTTCGATGACGTCACTTGGTACAAACTTTTCTAAAAATCCTTTATTTTCAATATCCATATATAAATGAAGCATAAATATCAGGTCTCTTTAGAATAATCCTCATTATTTTATTTTTTTTATTTTCTGTTAAATGGGGTTTTTTTTCACGAATGTACTGTCTGCATGTAGGTTTGTGCACCCGTGTCGCGCAATGCTGCGGAGGTCAGAAGAGGGTCTCAGATTCCCCTGGAACTGAGTTCTCCTGAATTGGAGTTACAGGTGGTTCTTAGCAGCCATGTGGTGCTGGGGTATTGAACCCTGGTCCTCTGCAAGAGCAGTCGGTGCTCGTACCGCTAGGCCTATCTTCCAGCCCTGATTATACCTCATTTTTAACCCCATGAAGCCTTAATGCCAATATTAAGTATTTCATTAATAGATATTTTTAAAAGAGATCAAGATTTAAAAAAAAAAGTTTTAAGCCAGACGTGGTGGCGCTGCTTTAATCCTAGCACTCGGGAGGCAGAGGCAGGCAGAATCTTGTGAGTTCAGGCCAGCCTGGTCTACAGAGTGAGTTCCAGAGACAGCTGGGGCTACAGGGAGACCCTGTCTCAAAAAGACCAAAAAAGGAAAAAAAAAAAAGGCTTAAATGTACTGTAACCAGTAAACATAGACTCCGAGTTCCTTGGCACAGTAGCAGCAATATGAGAGTAAGTATATCTCTTTGGTGACAGAATCCTGAAACTGTTGGTCATCTGCTCATTGGCATTTATGTCACAGTGGTACAGAAACAGGCAGGCCTTACATTTGCAGGATACACTGCACATCACTATGCTTTTATACTCTTGTAGGAAGAGTGGATGTGGCTGACTTTCATGTATAACACAAAAGGGTTTTGTTTTGAAGTGAAATTTTTTTTGAACTTACTATTTTATTTTCTTTGAGACTAGTAAGGAAGCTGTGGGCTGGATAATTATCTTAATCTTGGGTCCTAGGGACAAATATGAGAGGGTCATGATTTTTAGACTAAGAAATCTGTAGACAAGAGGGCCAGGGTGAGAGGATAAATGGGTAAAGCTTAATGGGTAAAGGCATCTGCCTCAAAAGCCTGGCAACCTGAGTGTAACTGCTGGAACCTAGTTAAAGGTGGAAGAGAACAGGTTTTGCAGAATCTTCCTCTGGCAAACCTGCTTGCAAAGGCACGAGTCTCAAAAAAGACCAAAAAAAAAAAAAAAAAAAAAGGTTTTCAGTAATTTCTACAACAAAATAATATTAAATATTGCTTTAGTCTATTTATGCTATTGTAACAGAATATCTGAGATGGTAATTTATAAAGAACAGAGATCTATTTGGTTCTCACAGAAATGGAGTCTAGGAAGTCCAAGAGATCAAATGCTGGTATCTGGTGGGGTCTTTGTGCTGTATCAATCCATAGCAAAGAGCAAGACAAAAGAAAAACAGATCAAATCTTTGTTTATCTAGAAGCCAATCCAGAAATAACTATACCCATATCCATGATGGTGGCACTAATCCATTCATGAGGGCAGTGTTTTTGCCACAAACCAACAAAGCTTGGTCACCTGAGTTTGGACCCTGGAATCCACATAAAGGGAGAGGAAGAGAATTGACTCCACAGAGCTGTCTTCACACACACGCCGTGACACACATGCCCACACGCATCCATCATATATATACAATAATAAAAGTTTTAATAAAAGAATATTCAGAAAGAACATTTACTTAGTGTGAAATAAGTTCTCTCTGCCAGGAAAAAATCTCCAGTGTTTTTCCAGCTTTAGAATTCTATGACAAACATTTTATAACTGCCATATTAGATGAAAAAAAGAACAAATACAAGCCTGCATATGCATGATGACTTGCATCCTCTGTGGCAGACTCCAAAGACTGCACTGGTGACAAAGGGGACAGCAGCTCAGGGCTCCAACCATTAACCCTTTGCTCTAAAAATGAAGCCCAGCACTCCCTGTATAAGTAGGAAGAGCGCATGTGTTCAATCAAAAAAGTTAACAAACAAAAGTTAAGTTTAAGAAGAGACGTGAAGTTCCTGGTTTCACTGTAAGAACTTAAGTGAGAGTGGCTCTCTCACTTGTTTGTAAAAGTGAATCCCATCACTTCAGAGTCAAACCATCAGTGAGGTATTCATAGAATTCTGGAAATACTGACAGAAGTGTGCATGCAATAAGTCTCATGACAACTTGGGATTTATGTTAAAAAGGGAATCACTGAGTAAAAGAACATTACCTATTAGAAAACTACTCAGATGGCAGAAAGCAAGCTGGAATTGATCTGTGTATGTTATATGCATGCATGGAAGAACCACACTGAATTCCATTGATATATACGAATAGTACATGTTAATAAAAACAAAGAAAATTCAAGATTAAGAAAGGAGGAGGCACAGGCTTTCCAAGGATCTATATCTGAAGTGTTTCATCACCCCACATAATCACCTCCTCCTCCTCCCCTGGCCTCCCTGCCAATCTAAGCGAGCACCTCAGGAGCAGAGCCCAGATAGCAGGTGTGGGTGTTACAGAACATCAGATATTGTTTTGTTTATCTAAATTACAATCTTTACTTGAATAGCCTCAGGGTGCAAATAAAACATACTGGTAATTAAAATAACCAGCAGCAGTACTAATAAAACATCTAAAAAGCAACATTTTTATAGAGAGAGGCTTTTTAAGGCCTTGCCTCCTAACCTCAGTCTATAGAATGAATGGGGCCTTAAATATAGGGATCTGAGGTTCTGCTGGAGAAAGGTAAAAGGCAACTTTAATCTGTGGTCAAACCTGATACTGAGGTTCCCTACAGACTTGACATGTAAACCTCACACAGCCTAAGAACTGGCGAAGAAGTCACGTCCTAACATAAATACCCATGCTGAAGAGTAACTCAGTTTACACCACAGCAATACTTCTCAGGCCTTGGGAGGATGATAATCAAATTTAAAAGTGCTACAGGTGTGGCTCAGTCTTACAAGAGCATGGGTTCTATCCCCAGAACAGAAGATAGTAAGAAGAAGAAATGTTTAAATCACCTGCATACCCTACAAATGACTGCCAAAAATCTGCCAACCAAGAATATTAACTTTTTTTAATTAAGAACTGTTACCTGCTATCCTTGTTTCATCCAATGATGGCAAAAAAGGCAAGCAAGAAGCTATTTCAGAATAAATTTAGCTTTAGGAAAGAATCACTGGATATCTTTGGGCTCCATTTTTCTCATTTCACTCTAGGTAAGTACAAAATCACTGAAATTCATACTAGTTTAAAGATCGGTGCTAAGAAACCAAAGACTTAGGCTTTCATTGTCATGAACCAGTTAAGCGGTCAATGCTCTTAATTGCTGAGCCATGTGAGAAGGTTTTTGTTTTTTGTTTTTTTTTGTCATTTTGAGACAGGGTCTCCCTGTAGCCCAGCTGGCCTGAAACTTGCTATCACCATGTAGACTAGGCTGGCCTTGAACTCACAGACATTTGCCTGCCTCTGCCCCCCAAGTGCTGGGATTAAAGATGTGTACTACCACGCCCATCAAGAAAAGCTTTTAAAAAAAACTTCCGGTGGACCCACCTTAACCACTCTGTTGGTTCCAAGAGATATCAAGTCTGCTTTGCTCACCACTGTACATCCAACAGGTAGGAAGGATCTTTCATAAAATGAGTCTTCATAAATTCTGATAAATGAATCAGTTTATTACTGCATAAAACCTCATAATGTTTTCTTTTTTTTAATTTTTTTTTTTTTATTTCTGTATGTGTATCAATGTACTGTCTGCATGCAGGTCTGTGCACCCGTGTCGTGCAACGCCGCGGAGGTCAAAAGAGGGTCTCTGTCTCCCCTGGAGCTGGAGTTCTCCTGGAATTGGAGTTTCAGACGGCTCTCGGCCGCCATGTGGGCGCTGGGGATCGAACCCGGGTCCTCTGTAAGAGCGGTCGGCACTCTTAACTGCTAGGCCATCTCTCCAGCCCATACCTCATAATGTTTTCTGAGGATGACTGAGTTACTCAACAAACTACTCATTTACTATGCTGAGGAAACATTCAGACACCAGGCATGCCTTTAATCTCAGCCCTTGGGAAGCAGAGGAAAGTGGATCTCTGTGAGATTGAGACCAGACTGGTCTACAAGGTGAATTCTAGGCGGGATGGAACTAGTGAGACCCTGTCAAAAAAAAAAAAAAAAAAATCTAATAAATCAACACAAAATGGTAAAACGAGTCTAATTATCAGACAAGCTGCTTAAGAGAATCAGCATTGATACTCTATGACCAAACCATGAGGACCTCTATTTTGTACCCGTTTTTAAAAAATCAATAGCCAATATTTTTATTATTTATAATTTAACACAGGCATGAAGTCAAGGTGATTAGCAAAGAACATGATGCAGCACTGAAGAAAAAACCATAGGCCAGAGTGAAATCAGGTCGAATAGTAGGTCTTATCAAAAGGCCCCTCTTAGCCTAAGGAAGAGGAGACTCAACAAGAACAGCAACCAGAAGCACTGCTGAATCAGTAGACAGCCTTCAGGAGGAACAGGAACCAGAAGCACTGCTGAATCACCAGACAGCCTTCAGGAGGAACAGGAACAGCAGCGAGCAATGGCAATCTCTACACTTAGGGTTGCTCCAGGCTTTGTGGCCAGACACACATACAACGTATTTATTATCGTTATATATTTATATGAGGAATCAGCATTACAGGCTAAAATAACAGGATTTTATCATGCATGATGGTCACATTTCCTATAATATATGAATTTACTTATGTACAGTCAAAATCACCTAACAGCAAGCTCTGTAGGTCAGAGCTCTGCTGAATACTGACACGAGTACTCAATAGGGGATAATTCAGCTGGGTAAAATTCCAACCACAATATTTTTATAAATCCTAAAATCATCAAGCCAAATTGGTCCCACTTCCTGCCAACACTTTTTTTAAGGAAAATCAAGTGCATTTATTAATATTAAATAATCTGCTACAATTGTCAACTAAATTTACATGTGCATGAGGAAGTTATTCTCCATCAGCACCAGGCAGCACCAAATGGCTGACACACGTAATGCCCACACTCCACACGGCATGGGTCAGCAGCACCACATCTCACAAAAAAGTTTCAAAAGGTGTTTTTTTTTTTTTAAAGTTTTGGTATACTAGGGTATGCTTTTAAATAAATACATGAAATAATAGATTGGTGATTAAAAACAAGTCCACTGAGTTAGTCATGGTAGCACATGCCTATAATCCCAGATTCAGGAGGCAGAGGTAGGAGGATCTTAAGTTCAAGACCAGACTGGGCTAGATCCTGTTTCATAAAACAAACAAAATATGAAAACTAAAAAGAAAGAAAAAGAGAAAGTCAAACAAACACACAAACCCAAAACATAACACATTTGTTGGCCCAGCAAGGTGGTGCACCCCCTTTAATCCCAGCACTTGGGAGGCAGAGGCAGGTGGATCTCTGTGAGTTCAAGGCCAGCCTGGTATACAGAGCAAGTTCCAGGGCAGCTGGGGCTACAAGAAGACCCTGTCTCAAACACACACCAAAAAAAAAGAAAAAAAAGACTATCTGAAATGAAAATACCCAAACAAATGAATTTGGGGGGGGAGTCTTTTTGAGACAGGGTCTCCCTGTAGCACTAGCTGGCCTGGAAATCACTATGTACACCAGGCTGGCCTTGAACTCACGGAGATCTGCCTGCCTCTGCCCCCAAGTGCTAGGATTAAAGGTGTGCACCACCACACCCAGCAAATTTTTTAAATAAGTGAAAAGCATCCTTCAAACTATAAAACTCAATAGTGGTAAGCTAAAAATTAAAATAATTACTTAAATTTTTTTGAATTATATTGCTTTTATAATTTGGTCAGTACTTACTTTGTAAATTTGGTGTTTTCATAAGATTTTATTTTTAAGTGTGTGTATGCATGTAAATGCCAGTACTAATGGAGACCAGAGATGCCCCTGGAGCTGGAGTTAAAGGCAGTTGTGATGTAGGTGCTGGAAATCGAACTCAGATATCTGGAAGACCAGGAAGCACGCTTAATAAGAGTCATCTCTCCAGCTCTGTAAATTTCTTTTATAAGAAGTGCTCATCTGGTTCATTTTGTATATAATTAAATTAGTAATATTATATAATCAAGATAGGATTTTATCAGAAGTTTCATAGTCAGGTGTGATGGTAATGCACACCTGTGATCCCAGCACTCAGAAGACTGAGGCACAAGGGTCATGAGTTTAAAGCCAGCCCAGGTTACATAAAGAGGAGAAAAAGAGAAGGGGACTAGAGGGGAGGGGAGAGGTAGGGAAGGAAAGTACGGTGGTTTGAATGAGGCACCCAATTGGCTCAAGTATTGAGCTCAAGTATTGAATATTTGGTCAGTTTTCCTCTCTCTACCTGCTTGAAGCTGTGAATACTGGGCTTTCTGCTCCAGCTCCCTCCTGCTATGCCTCCCCAACCACGATGGACTCTCATCCCCCTGGAACCATAAGGCCAATAAACTCTTCTGTAAGTTGCCTTAGTCATGGTGTTTTATTACAGCAACAGAAAAGTAACTAATACAGAAATTGGTATCAAAAATGGGGTGCCACCACGATGGACTGATCCCTCTGAACTGTGAGCCTAAACTCTTCCTTCTAGAAGTTGCCTTGGACATGGTGTTTTATCACAGCTATGGAGGAGTAACTAATACAGAGGGAGAAAGAGAAAGGAAAGGAAGGGAAGGGGAAAGAGAAGAGAAGGAAGGAAAAAAAAAAAAAGGAAGAAGAGATGGAGATACACTGTCCCTTTTGAAAAAGCCAAACAACTATTCAAGTCTGATTGCTAGCCATGTTTTAGCAAAATATAGCACATATGAACTAAAATGTGTTACTAACCAAATAAACACAGAGCTATCTTCTTGACCACACACATCTTTGAAATTCTGGATTGAGATTGGTGCTGGGGGATAAACGAAGAATTACATTTTCAAATGCAAGACTTGCATTCCCTGAAATTATAAAAGCTATAAGAACCTTGTAAACGCTACCCAACTCCACAGCCACAAGCCCACCACCCTATGAAAACTCTATAAATGCAATGCAGCCAAGCTTTATTCTCTATTTTATAGGTCCCAGATGGGATATCCTAAAGTTTGCACATTGGTAGAATTGTGCTACAATGTTTTCTCCTGAGTATATGTTCAAAACCACTACAAAAATTACAATGGTTCCATGCAAACCTGGATTTCTTCAAAAAGAGTTCAGTAACTAGGCTGATCAGTGGGGGAGCAACAGGTAAGATTTTCAGCACACGCCTTTAAAAGATTTTTAAGCATTTTAAGAAAGTATTTCCTGGGGGCTGGAGAGATAGCCTAGCGGTTAAGAGCACCTACGCTCTTGCAGAGGACCCGGGTTCGATCCCCAGCACCCACAGGGCGGCTAAGAACCGTCTGTAACTCCAATTCCAGGAGAACTCCAGTTCCAGGGGAATCCGAGACCCTCTTCTGACCTCCGCGGCATTGCACGACACGGGTGCACAGACCTGCATGCAGACAGTAC
>VZQC01005228.1:494518-524336 GCA_009823505.1 Rhizomys pruinosus
AAAAAAAAAAAAAAAAAAAAAATAGAAACACTCGGGGCTGGAGAGATAGCACCGACTGCTCTTGCAGAGGACCTGGGTTCGATCCCCAGCACCCACATGGCGGCTAAGAACCATCTGTAATTCCAATTCCAGGAGAACTCCAGTTCCAGGGAGTCCGAGACCCTCTTCTGACCTCCGCAGCATTGCACGACACGGGTGCACAAACCTACATGCAGACATACATTCATACACATACAAAAATAAATTAAAAAAAAAAAAGAACAAGATAGAAACACTTCAGGATACAGGCAATGGCCAGTGGAGGGCAGGGCTGTATTCACACCTTGTCAGGTTCCGACTATACCTCTGCCCCAGCTCTAGTTCTGAGGATTTACCTTCGACCTTCAAGGATCAGTTGAGAACAACTTAAACATGTCTTGGCTGTCTAGGAACAAGATGGGAGAGGCTGGGGAGAGCTGACAACAGCATAAGTGGTCCACCTTAAGCGCCATGCTTGTGTCAACGACCCCATACTGTTCTTTCTGTAAGACACCATTGTCAGTAATACCCACCCATTCTAGCTACCTGCTTGCCTACCCTGCAATCCTCAAAAGTAGGGCATTTCAAATAGTCATAACAATCATAATCAGTATTTAAATATCCATATAAAAATTCTAGAAATACTGAGACTATCCTATAGCTGATACTTAAAATTTTGTTGTAAAAAAAACTAAAATAGTAATTTCCCCTTATCTTTGGCTTTACTTTCAGAAGTTTCAGTTCCTTGTGGTCATTCGTGGTTGAAACATGTTAAATGGAAAATTCCAGAAATAAATAATTTGTAAGTTTTAATCTGATGTGGTCCTATTCTGCCACACCCTGTCCTGCCCTGGCTATGGGGTATCTGTTGTCCAGCATATCCATGCATTTTTATCTCTTACATGCTAATCACACGTCTATTAGTGCACCATGCCTGTGTTCAAACGGCCCTTACTTATGTAATAATACTCCCACAGCACAAGAATAATGGCACCGGCAATTCAAATACAATAAAGAGAAGCCATAAAGTGCTTCCTTTGAGTGAAAAAAGTTCTCAAAAAGGAAAGAAAAAGGATTAAGGACAAAACAGTAAGACATTTTGGGGCTGGAGAGATGGCCTAGCGGTTAAGAGCGCCGACTGCTCTTGCAGAGGACCCGGGTTCAATCCCCAGCACCCACATGGCGGCTGACAACCGTCTGTAATTCCAATTCCAGGAGAACTCCAGTTCCAGGGGAATCCGACGCCCTCTTCTCTCCTCCGCGGCATTGCAAGACACGGATGCACAGACCTGCATGCAGACAGTACATTCATACACATACAGAAATAAATAATTAAAAAAAACAAAAAACAGTAAGACATTTCAAGAGAGAAGACATTTATAAAATTTTTATTATACTATTATAATTTTTCTAGAAAGACAGACATAGAGGGATACTGACTTGAAACAGGGTCTTGCTATATGGATCAGCCTGACTTTGAACTCACGGATTCCTGCCTCAGACTCTGGGGTACTATGATTTTAGGTGTGAGTCACCACGTCCAGGTAGTTATTTTTGTTAATCTCTTGTTGTACTTAATTTGTAAAGTAAATTTACCATAAATGTGCAGGTATAGGAAAAAATATATATGACAGGCTCAGTACTATTGTTTCAAGCATCTACTGGATGTCTTGAATGTACCCCACAGATAAAGGAGGACTATGATATTCACAGAGAAGTTAGCAAATGATCCCAACAATTACCTGCTGTTGTTTTTTTGTTTTGGTTTGTTTTGGTTTTGGGTTTTTTTTGGGGGGGGATGGTCTCTTTGAGACAGGGTTCCCCTCTAGCCCCAGCTGTCCTGGAACTCACAGAGATCCTCCTGCCTCTGTCTCCTAAGTGCTAGGATTAAAGGCGTCACCGCCACGCCCTACCTGCTGTTTTTAAGAACAATACATCTAGATGTGAAATATAATTCTTTTACAGTTAAGCTCATTTTCCTTCTATTAAGTTAAAGTATATTGAGTTTGAGGAGATGGAAAAAGGGGAAGGAAGAGTTAGGAACTTGACATTTTAGATCTAGAAAGTCAAGATAATGTTCAGTCTTTGAAGGATCTGAGACTTTACCTGAAATCTCATCAGCAAACAGCCTCACCTAACTATAGCCTTACTCAGGACCCTTGATTTAACCAGCCCAAGAACAAAAACTAGCCTACATCTATAACTCTCCAAATTTGACTCCCTATTCATTTTGCTCTGATGGGGGTCTATCAAGCTGCACTGCAATAACAACACATCCTATCAACAAGCACAGAAATACCAACAGCGACACAAGTAGCAACACATGAAGCACCTAGAAAGTACTCATAAGCAATCGGAATCCCAGAGTCCTGAGTCCCACCATCCCATTAGACAGGTGAGGAACCAGAGTGCAGAAAGAGGAACACAGTGGAGTGTGGCTTGATTACACTAAGCTGCTATGATACATTACCTGAAATTTCTAGGCTAAGCCTTCTGTTATATAAAATGATTTCACTAATCTAGAAGTTCCAAATGCTAAATCTACTCAGCACAGAGTGGGGCTGTCTTCCAGTCCTACCTCCATTTCTACAAATGATGGGTTTTTAGTTGGACCCAATAATCTGCATAGACAAGTGACTAAAGTGTTGCCAAGAACACTGGGCACGTTCCAGTCATATGTTCTGTCAATGAGAATGAAACACGGAACAGACAAGCCATCAAAGAAGCCTCTCTCCCAGCTTTGGAGCTTCCTATACTACTCCTCGTGAAGCTGTGGTTGCTGCAGTGATTGTAGTGCTTTGGGCTGAGGCCTGGGCAAAACCTTGGAGCTCATTTCCCAGTGAAGCGTCCTCTTCCCAAGCAGTTGACGTCTGTGCTTTCTATATTGGTGATGGGAGTGGGAGATGGCCTAGATACGCTATTACAAAGGTCCATGAAAGCAAGGAGCTGAAAATGCCCTAAAGCCAAACATTTCCATGTAATTCAATTTCATTAGAAAATGAAAGGGAAATTTTTCTCTTTTAGGTTAATCCCATTATACTAAGGAACATATATTATCAAAGAAGTTCTTGTTAAGCGAGGAAGCAGGGTATCTAAGATTTCAACAATTAAATCAATTAAAAGTCAAGTTAAGGACTGAGGATATATTCAGTGGCAGAATGCTAACCTACCATGCACAAGACATCAGGCTGATCACCAGCGCCAATAAAAGTATAAAAGCCAAGTTAACCTGCAGATCTAAAATTAATATTGTTTTTAAACCATTTGTCATCTAAAAAACACCATACAAATTAATGCATATTACTATGTATAAAATTATAATTGGTAAATGCAGATTCATTCTAGTTCTGTTTTTCTCTTTTCAAATTAAAAAAAAAAACAACTTACAAGTGTCATCAATCACCAAGAGGGTCTGGTTCTGATATTATATGAGCTCTGTCAACCTTAATCAAATTGCCTGCCAGATTGTAGATAAGTAATGACTTGCTTAGGTTAAGCCAGGCCAGAGTTTTCCTTCTGTAGTATATACATCTCCAGAGTGAAAATAAACAGTCTCACACCTCGAGCTGGGAGCTGCACTCTGCTGTGATTACAACTCCAACAGAGGAGGAGGGGCAAATTCTGGCCCTAAGGATATCTGTTTTTCCTTCGGCCATCAAACCATTTTAAACCATGTCATTAAATAGTTAATAATTACTTAATGATTTATACCAAAATAACACAAATTAGATGTTAAATGGTTTAGCAGTGACTTCTGTCTTAGTCAACATTACAGCAATAGAAAACGAAAGACATTAACAATTCACCAATGTAACCCTGAACCACTTAAAACCCACAAAACTTTGAATTCCTATCCTAACATATCCAAGAAATAAAAAACAAAGTTCTGTCACTTTTTTGGATATAGAAAACATCAGGGAAAAAGAAAAAACATGTCAGTTTAGAGGTTGCATTTGTTCTACAACCAAAGCCAAAAAGATAAAATGAACTTTATTCCCAAAATGTATCATCTGCTAATTCCTTTCTTTATTATAAATGGAAAGAAAATTCAAGTTGCACACTCAGCCAAGATACAATGTAAAAAAAAAATTTTTTTTTAAGCATCCGAGTATTTTCCTTACTGCAAAGAAAAGAGTAAGAAAGTCAGAGTCCTAGTGGCCAGGGAGAAAATGAAATACAACCGACCAGGACATCAATTTTAGGTGCAAAACTCATTTTGATACTTTCTACAAGGACAACAGATTAGAACGTAGAACTTGTGGTTTAGAATTATCAAAGATGGGCTGGAGAGATGGCCTAGCGGTTAAGAGTGCCGATCGCTCTTACAGAGGACCCGGGTTCGATCCCCAGCACCCACATGGCAGCCGAGAACCGTCTGAAACTCCAATTCCAGGAGAACTCCAGTTCCAGGGGAATCCGACGCAGTCTTCTGACCTCCGCGGCATTGCACGACATGGGTGCACAAACTTGCATGCAGACAGTACATTCATACACATACAGAAATTTAAAAAAAATTGTTAAAAAGAATTTTCAAAGACAAAAAACTCAGACCCTAACAATTTTCACCCATTATTATGTACAAAATGTATGATTATGACCTAAAATAAACTTTAAAGAGACATAAATTTCTTTTTCCAACATTCAACAGTGAGATTTTGAAGGACAATTGACTGAACTCGATTAAAAACTTTACACCTGACCTGCTCCCACTGTTCACACAGTCTTTATGATTCTACATTCACAGAAACCATACTATTTCATACATTTCTTGTAAGTAGGGGGAAAAACTGTAAAATACCGTGCAAAGTAGAAAGGTTCTGTAAAAGTTGCTTAAGGAATGATCACCATCAGAATCACAGGGAGGGAGAAATGCATTCTGTACAAGGAATAAAGAGAACCACAAAACAAGAGTTCGTAATTGCTTTGCAGGAGGGCTGAGGACAGGGTATATGTGGCTCCCCCTGGGCCGGTCTGTGCATGTGTCTCCCAGACTAGGTCAGGACTTTTCTTTCCCAATTCCTGGAGGCACCATTCGTATAGGTCTGCAGGGCACCCCAACAGACAAGAGCCTTGATCCGCAAAAGCAATACTTCACTCCTTTGTCACCGCATTATTTATTGTTAAATTCCCCAAGAGCACAGGCAGCACACATTCACTCTAGGTGAATCAGACACAAAGACGGAGTATTTCTCAGTGAATTAGAAAGAACTTTTACAAGTAAATGGGGACTTTGCCTACTAAATGTCAAAGTGGGTTCTAACCCCCCCCTATTAAATTTTATTTTTTTTTTTTGGTAAAAAAAATCTGTATTTGTACAAATGGAACACTCAAAGCTCAGTTTCTCACTCTGAGTTGTTCAAGCACTATAGAATTTGATACGTGATTTGATTCCATACCCAGCTAACATCTATAATCTCTGCAACAACATCCCCTCTTGCCTTTCCTCCCTCTCTCTCTCCTACCCTCCCCTTCCTCCCTTGTGTGTGTGTGTGTGTGTGTGTGTTACAAGAACCTGACCAAGTGCTCCAGTTTCTCTCTCTCTCTCTCTCTCTCTCTCTCTCTCTCTCTCTCTCTCTCTCTCTCTCTCTCTCTCTCTCTGTGTGTGTTATAAGAACCTGACCAAGGGTTCCAGTTTCTATTTTTCTATTTACAGGGCTATCTACTTCCTTTTCTTTGCCCCAGTAGTCTACCTACCTACCTGGGAAGAAAAATCCCAAACTAAGAAGTTACACACTGAGTGCTTCTTTAAATTGTTTACCATCATTTCCAAGGGAGGTGGCGGTGGGGGGGTTGGACACATTAGCCTGAACTTCCCAAAGTTTCCATTTAGAAACCCACTTTGGGAGTTAGTTACAAGATTCATATTAACACTGGTAATACGCATATAGTCAAATCCCTGAATTAAAATTTATCTGATGCCACAAACCCTGATAGTAGTTCTCCTCGAAAGCTGCATTGCATGATTTAAAATCCCACTGTGGCCACTGTCATAGCAACAAATGGGAAATTATTCTAAGACCTAACCACTATGACAATAGTCCTTTTAAAACACATCCTTAAACACAAAAGAAATAACAAATCCTGACAACTGTGTTTGCTAGCCTAATAGGAGACCACTGTTAACAACCAGTCTTACAATGACTCAAAACTGATTTCAGTTAGCCAGGGGATTATGAAAAAAAATTCAGCTCAAATACATGATGAAATTTATATGAAAGACTTACAGATGACTATAGTCAAAACAAGACTATTACAATTTCTTTTAAGGAAGAAATTCAACTAAACTACAAAATATTTTAAAATATGGTAACCAGCGCTTGGAATCAGGACTGTGGAAAAGTTGGTTCTGTTTATTTTTGCTGTAACCTCAAAACAGGCTTATACTATTTTTTGGGTTTTTTTGGTCTTTTTGAGACAGGGTCTCCCTGTAGCCCAGCCGTCCTGGAACTCACTCTGTAGACCAGGCTGGCCTTGAACTCACAAAGATCTGCCTGCCTCTGCCTCCCAAGTGCTAGGATTAAAGGCATGCACCACCACGCCTAGCCCATGGACTTATACTATTTTTTAAAGGCCTATTTTTCAATAAACAGGAATCAAAGTACACTGATTAAGAAGTCGGAGTAAATCCAATCAGATTATAATGTGACTTTAAAATATATTACAGAAAAATTCATATTTAAGACTGAGTTGAAAATATTTTAACCTATCCGACCCAACTCAGCAGAAATTATACTTGTCAAGACAGAATAAAACATAAATGTCCTTAGGTGCCAACATCCAAGACTTAAAGGAAGACTTAATTAAATGACCTTCTTTAAAATGGAACCCTAAAGCCACCAGTAACCCCACCACCCTGGACACAGAGGGTGGAGAAACTGCTGGGAGTGTGAAGCCAGCCTGGCTATAACAGCAAGATCCTGCCTCAGAAATAAGTGGCAAGATTGCCTAATGGGTAGAGACGCCTACACACAGGCCTGACAACCTGAGTTTGGTTCAATCCAGGATCCCACAAGGTGGCAGGAGAGAACCAACTCCTGAGAGTTGTCCTCTGAACCTACGCACATTATGGCATGTGTATCCCCCCATATATATATATATATATATATATATATATATATATATATATATATATACACACACACACACACACACACACACACACACACACAACAGTAAGATGATAAAATGCCAATCACATAGTGGGTTGCTTCTATGAGGTAGTCATGGACACAACACAGTATTAATACTACAGTGTGGCTCTACTCAAATTTTATACTCTATTAAGAGCTATAAAAATATCTGCTCAGGGGCTGGAGAGATGGCTCAGTAGTTAAGAGCACAGGCTGCTCTTGCGGAGGACCAAGGTTTGGGTCCCAGCACCCACATGGCGGCTAACAGCTGTCTGTAACTGACACCCTCTTCTGATCTCCATATGATTGCATGACATGAGTGCACTTACATACATGCAGGCAATACATTCATACACATAAAATAAAAACTTTTTAAAATATCTGCTCAGGGGCTGGAGAAATGGCTCAGTGGTTAATGGCTGAGTGGTTAAGACTGCTTTTACAGAGGACCCAGGTTCAGTTCTCAGCAACCACATGGTGGCAAACACCCATCCTTAAATCTAGTTCCAGCACTGCACAGCTATGGTATATTTACACACATGCAGGTAAAACACTCAGACACATAAAATAAAATTTTTTAATTTTAATTTTTTAAATTTAGAAGTATCTTCTCAGTCCCAGAATTGACTCCCGATAATGTTCAGATGCTAGGACACTGAAGGCTTTCAGTAGTTATGGATTTCAAGCCGTAAGGCTGAATGAACCCCCTTTTATGAGGGTTTCTCATGGCTATTCTCTTGCCCTCAGAGTCACCACCATGACAGGAACATGGGTGTTGCTGAGACTGAGGTGAGTGATAAGTGCTCCTTTCTTTCCAGTTACAACTGTTCACTCCCTGACTCTTACAGCCTGTTACTCACCATGTTGTTATTTTGTTGTACACACGCCCTGGGGCCAAAACCAGGAAAAGCAGCCAAAAGAAATGGGCAGGAAAAAAGCTGTCTTCTCCCCAACTCCTGACGCTGTTTTTCTTTTTATTGGAATAAAAAGTCTGCCAAGTTCTGATGTCACTACAGTAATTTCATGGCCTGATAAAAGTAGTATTTTATCCATTAAACATTCATTCCCCTTGCCAATTTTACCTCTAGCCAGGCAATGTGTACAATTACTCACTGAACAGATACCAAGTTATTATAAAATAGAGAATACTAATTACTTTTCTCATACCATAAAAGTCCAGTGACTGTCAGAAATTCACAATGAATTTGGCAATGAAACAGAGATCAGAATGTATTTTTGGTACTTACCCACCTAAGAAAACTCCTGTAATAATAAGTATCTAAAACACAAATAGGAAAAACATGACCTCAGCTCTTCAGACACCGAATGATATTACACAGAACAAAGACATATATTTTCAATGCACAAAAATGTTAAAATATTCAAAATATCTGACAAGCATTCCAGTAATGACAGCTGATGCCCTAAGCTGTCTAACATTTTAACCAGATTTTATTGTTGTTTCCTTTGATCTTCATTACTGGAGGTTATAAGATTGCCTCCTGAACTTGACATTGACAGTCAACGATTTCGTTGGATTTTTAAAGAAAAACTGTATGTTGAAATCACTCATGGATCTAGAGAAAATAGCTTAGTATTCCTGTGACTTCTTTGTCCTCTACCCAACTTGTGAACATTATGTTAGTCTCTTTTCATCACAGAGACAAAATACCTGCTCAAACAACTTCAGAGAGAAAGGATATACTCTGGCTCCTGATTTCAGAGCTTTTAGTCCTTGGAGGCTACCTTGGCCTGTGGTGAGGCAGAGCTTCATGCATTGGAATCACGTGACACAGGAGGCTTATCGCCTCATACCCAGGAAATGGAGAAAAAGAAGGGTCCAGGAACTAGATATAGCCTCAAAAGCATGTCCCAGTGGCCACTTCCTTCAACTACACCCACCTCCTCACGGTCCACTCGGTACGAATCCAGCAGTGGATTAGCCCATTGGTCAAGTCAGCTCCTTCATGACCCAATCCTCTCTCAGCACTACTTGCTTGAGATCAATATTTCAACACCCGAGCTAAGGAGGAAGGGCACATTAGCTATTTTTCTGTTGCTGTGATAAACCTCCATGACCAAGGCAACCTTCACACTCTACTGGGCTTTCAGTTACAGGGGATAAGGGTCCATCACAGCGAGGGAGGCACAGCAGGAGGCAGCCTGAGCCTTAAGTTGAGTGAGGGCTCACATCTTCAAGCATGAAAAGAAAGGAGAGCGAGCAAGCTCAAATGGGACAAGTCTATGAACTTTCCAAGCTTGCCCTCCAGTGACACACTTCTTCAGGCAAGGCTGCATCTTCTAGAAGGTTCCATGACCTTCCCCAAACAGTGCCGCCAAATTACCAAGTGTTCAAATACTTGGGAGCCTATCGGGGACGATTCTTATTCAAACCGCCATTATCTAAACCATAACAAACAGCATTTGGAAACTTGTTAGAAAGGGAGACTCTTGGCCTCTACCTATCTACCAAACTAGGATTCGCACTTTAACAGACTCCCAAGAAATTCAAATGCACATCAGTGATTTTCAGGATATTTCAGTGTTAGATAACAGGTAGAGAGAACAAAGGAAAGGGTGAGTGGGTGATGGTGGGGAAAACCACACTGTCCACATGGTAATATAAATGTGTATGCCACTGTAATGAAGTGTTTTGAGAGTCATTTTCCCAGCCTGCAAGACAGAAATACCAGGCACACCTGTAATACTAGCACTTGGGTGATACAGATAGGAAGATGAATCGTTTAAAGTCATCCTCAGCTACAGAGAGAGTTTGAGCCCACCCTAGGCTACAAGAAACCCAGGCTTAAGGGGATGGGGTGGGGATGGCAGTTAACCATGCACATACCTCAAAAAATACCTGAGCACTGTGGATATAGCTCAGCAGTAGTGTTTGCTTAGTATGCGTGAGGCCCTAAATTCAATCCCCAGTACCTCAAATAAAATGTAATTGTAAGGTGCTAAAGAGATTGCTCAGTGGTTAAGAGCACATACTACTCTTGCAGAGGACCTAGCATCATGTCAGGCAGCTCATAACCACCAGTAGCTCCAGCTCCAGGAGAAGCAATGCCTTGTCCTGTCTTCCTCAGGGACCTGCATTCACATGAATGTGAAAAAAACCCTTACAGAGACACAGACAGACACATAATTAAAATAAGACTTTAAAAAAGATAATTTTTTTCAAAAATTTCAGGAACTGAAGGATTTTTAAGGTGAGCAGGCACATGATCATGTTTTCAGAAGAGCATTACTTGGAAAAAAAAAAAAAGAAGAGTATTACTTGGGCAAAATGAAGAAAGAGGGATGGTTTAGAAGAAAGGAACCAAGACTGGTGACATGGACATTAGTAGCAGTTTAATTACAAGGATGAGTGTTTGTTTTCCTCATATTCTGGGTCTTCTTCTCTCTCCTGATTTCTGAAATGGAAGTTGGAGAAATAAGGTACTGGTAATACAGCAAAGACAAAGCAGACCTGCTTCTAGGGATGGGGATTTACAGTAAGGAGGGCATGTGTGTGAACACAGATATAGCACAGCACAAATGCAGCTGGAGATGGATGGCCCAGCGGGAGAAAGTGCGTGCCACCCGAGCCTGATGACCCAGAGCCCGCAGCACCAGACAACTTGCACGTAGCAGGCGAAGTGCAAAAACCCAAGTGAGCTGGCACTCACAAATTACACACACACAATAGTAATAAATAAATAAATAAAATACAATAAATTCTATATGGTAAAAACTCAATTATACATTCCTATTTTATGAGAGAAAAATATATAAAATATTTTGATGATTCAGGGTCCCATAGTCCTATTAACCATTGTAAATACTAATTATTACTATAAAATACCATAATATTTAAGATTTTATTTATATTTACTTTATGTGTATGAGAGCTTTGCCTACATGTATGGAAGCATACCAGGTGCATTCCTGGTGCCTGTGAAGGCCAGAAGAGGGCGTGAGATCCTCTGGAACTAGAGTTAAAATGTGTGCTGTCCGACTGCTCTTGCAGAGGACCCAGGTTCAATTCCCAGCACCCACATGATGGCTAGGAACCATCTTTAACTCCAGTTCCAAGGGAATCTGACACCCTCTTCTGACCTCCGCAGCATTGCATGACATGGGTGGACCTACTTACATGCAGACAGTACACTCATACACATAAAATAATAAATTAAAAAAAGATGTGTGCTGAAAACCAAACCTGGGTCTCTGGAAGAGTGGCTGCTCTTAACCACTGAGGCATCTCTCCAGCTACAAAACATATTTATAAGCAGAAGTTATGCACACAGATTAACTACATGTGGATCCCAGAAACAATCCTGAATAATTCTGTTACCTGGTAAGTCACTGATGCTGGCCTTTCTACCTCTATGAGCTATCTCTCTCTTGAAATTCAAATTTAGAAAAGTCTGGGTGAAGAAAAAACAAGAAGAACATGTGTTACTTTTTACTTTACATTTAATTTGTAGGAGTGAATGAACAATTACTAGGCCAAGAGAAATATATTTTTAAGCTATCATTTCTGCTTCTGACCACTCCAAATGTAAAGAAAAAAATCCAGCCGGGCGTGGTGGCGCACACCTTTAATCCTAGCACTTGGGAGGCAGAGGTAGGTGGATCTCTGTGAGTTCAAGGCCAGCCTGGTCTACAGAGCGAGTTCCAGGCCAGCTGGGGCTACAGGGAGACCCTGTCTTGAAAAGACCAAAAAAAAAAAAAAAAAAAAAAAATCCTTGGAGTTACCCAGCCAGCTGGAGCACAGGTGGGCCTGAAGCCACGGGAGGATACGTGTACATAGAGGTCGGGGGTGTCAGCAGGGCCAGCCAGAGCACAGGTGGGCTAAAGCCACGGGGGCACATGCATAGACACCGACTGCTTTGGCCAGGTGGATTATTCACCAGGTATGTGCAGCTGTGCAGGCAGAGTTACCGCCAGCCAGAGCACAGCTCTCTTCACAACAGCAAAGAGCTGGAACCAACCCAAGTGCCCCTCAACCAACGAGTGGATAGAGAAAATGCGGTACATCTACGCAATGGAGTTCTATGCAGCAGTAAAGAGGACATCATAAATTTGCAAGTAAATGGATGGAACGAGATGATATTATGTTAAGTGACATATCAGAGTCCCAGAAAAACAAATGACAAATGGTATCCCTCATCTGTGGATGCTAGCACCAAGTACCTAGTTGTAAGGCAAACTGAGAAACATTGTTACCTGAAAACAACTGTGCTCTTATAATGTGAATCCCTTAACAGGTTCTAGAATTAACCTACCACTTATTTTCAGACTTTGGAATCTTGTATATGGATGGAGGATATGTATGCATATTTTAAAGTAATATAAAATTAAAAGGGAAAATGCGAATCCTGAAATATGATTTGGAAATAACATAGTCTGTTTTCTGACGACATAATTTTAGTATAGGTGAGAAGCAATACAAGTTGGAGGGAACAACAACAAAATAAGTGGGACAAAGAGCCAACTGAAACTGAAGTGCTCCCCAAAACAATAATCCCCTGCTTTGAAAAAAAAAAATTTGGAAAGACTCAGAAAAAGATGCAAGACATGCATGGCAGAATGCATAAACTTGGGTGGCGTGGGGGGCGTGGAAAGGGAAATTAGTCTAAATTGGACTGAGAAATGATGTATGAAAACGTTTAACAACAATAAAAAGAGAAATATGAAACTCAACTAAAAAAATTAAACTAAGGAAATCTGAATGAACATTTAAGTTTAAAAAAAAGTATAGCATACACATATTTCACATATATTTTAAAATTTTTTTTTATTAGGAGCCATTGTAGGAGTTGTTTATTTTTATCTTTAAAAATCCTTATTTTATTTTTTTATTTTATGTGTTTGAGTGTACTGCCTGCATATATGTAAGTGTACCTGTGTTATGCAATGCCCACAGAAGTCAGGAGAAGGCATCAGATCCCCTGGCACTGGAGTTATAGACAGTTGTTAGCCACCGTGTGGGTGCTGGATTTGAACCTGGGTCTTCTGCAAGAGCAGTCAGTGCTCTTAACCACTGAGCCACTTCTCCAGTCCACCCTCCCTTTTTATGACTGTTTCACTATGCAGCCTAGGCTGGCATTCAGGTATGCACTTCATGCTTGGCTCCCTATTCTCTCTTAAAATAAAAAGAGAATAACTGACATAACTATTAGAGATTAAAACTAGAGCTTATACTCAAAATGAAAAGAGCAGGAAGTAGAGGCAGTCTCCAACTTTAAGCAGGGGCTGGTTTGGAAAATTGTATTTATCCACTGGTTATTTGGAAATAGGACACATGTTCTTCCTCCAGAACTATGTTAGAGTGGGTTTACAGGCTAGCTACACCATAAAAGTCTATTTCACGGAACCTTAAAGGTCACTGGTCCGGTCTCTCACAGATGAGATTCTGTGCACACCACCCTTTGCAAATAGTCCTGGAACAGTGCAGAAGGGCTCACACTCTTCAAAGAAGCATGTCTTCAAATGAGGCAGCTCTATTTGTTGGACAGTTCTTTCTTCTGGAACATAACCTACATCTATGAGTGCCTATATAGAACAAAAGATAAGCTGGAGTTCTAGCATGCCTCTTGGGAGTCAGCGGGACCCTTCTCCCATGGCTGTCTGTGAAAAATGACTAGTGTCAAAGAGCCATGAATAGTAAGATTTAATAAACTTACAAATGCTGAGAAATATAATGCCTCTTGAGACTAAAATGGCTAGCATCCAAGCAAAACAGCCAGAAAATCCTTAATCAACATCTTTAATAACAGAAGACAAGCCATTCATTGCAACTACAGTCCCCTCCAAATTCTGAAGCAGAAAAACTTGGAATTCATCAGTACCACTTTGTATTTTTGCTTTACTGCTTGTGAGATAAATTTTGTTGAGCATGGTAGGGAATTCCAAAATTACAAACAGGAATTCTAAATGTACAGCAATTATTAAGTATCATGGGCAAAACTCTTCTCCATAGTAGAATCGTGTGTCCTTGTTCTTCAAAGTCTTCCTAGACCATAACATCTTTGCTCATCCTCTTCCATTTCTGACAGACCATTTTTTCCAAAAACTAATATATCTATACATGTATATGTGTGTACATACATCCTGCTATTTGATTTTTAACCCAAAGAATCTGACACTGACGTTGAGTAGGTGGGTATTTCTGTTAAATTCTAAATATTGTTCATGGTGTTTAATTTTGATCATGAAGACTATAAGCTATCTTATTTACTCCTTCCTCCCTATCTTGATGCTCCTTCCCTTCCATTTATTCCAAAAACAAAAACAAAAAAAAGGAATGTATCATTATAGGACCTAGTTTATGGATTCGTAACCAAAGGTAATTGAATTACTTCCAACTCAGTTTTACATTTAAAAAAAAAAATGACATCACAGTTATTTTTCTAAGATAGCCACTGGGATCTGGTTTTCTAATAATTTTAAAAGAAATGTTATTTTTCTTTTTTCTGCCAATGACTGTTTACCTCCAGGGGCCAATAAAATACATTTCAAAACATACAAAAGACTCTGTAATAACTTTAAAAGTATGAATTAGTACTGCCCATAACAGCATGGATAAACCACACAGACATGATGAATTGTGCAGGAAACCAATCACTGAGTCTATTTCACTAAGTTCAAGAACTGGCAAAATTATCCTTGGAAAGACTGATCAGCACAGTCATTGCCTGAGAGAGGAGGGGAGGGTGGAGAAAGGGCACCAAGGAACCTTCCCAAGAGAAGGAAATGCTACCTGGATAGGCCAATGATCACAGAGGTGTGTATGTACCTAACCATTCATTTGGCTGCTCACTGTATACACAGGTATGCACTTGTACATAGTTATATTTTGCTTCCATTAGAAAAAGTTCAATGCATTATTTCCAAATGCTTTCTAAGTTTTCAACTGGAAATTTTAAGAAAACTTTAACATATCAAGTTTGTAGCAGTTATGTGTGACACACTGTTACTAACTTCCAAGACTTCCTCCTTTTTTAGTAGTTGAAAGTAATCTGTTGTGGGCCAAAGTAATACACCAATAGGCACAGAAGGAATTAATAAAAATAACAGCAGCTAACATTTACAGAAGTTTTACTATCTGCCAAATGTTTTATTTTCATTAACTCATTTAATCCCACAGTGGGGAAGACATCCATTTTAATCCCCATTGAAGAGATAAGAACCCAAGGCTAGGTCAAGATCATTTCCTAAACTCAGGTAAACAATGAGAGGAATAGTTGAAAAGCAAGTTATATGTTATGTCAACCTTTTACTTACTTTCTATTATGGTAAGACAAAAGTAAAATCAATCACATATTTTCCAAGAAAATATGAGCAAAACGTGTAATCCAAGTTCAATAATGTAGCCAGTATACATATTTTTTCTCTATTAAAAGGCACACCATAGCTTCCAAGAACTGAAGATCCTACTCATATTCCCACTGACATACAGCAGAACAAAAGGTTCTGTGGAGTAGGTTTGGGTTTTTTTTAATCATCTCTGGACATCAGAATACATCATACAACAACTAAACTGTGAAGTCAGACAGGGGATGACTTCAGAATTTACTCCAATTCCTACAAGAGTCCTTTCAGTTTGGCTGCTCTCATGGAAGGCATGCCCAGGAAAAAGGTGGAAAATGATTAAATGTATTAAATGTATTCTAAAAAGGCTTATCCTCCAAACATCAACTGGGTACAGGACTAGGAGGAAGAGGAAGAAAAGAACCAGGCACCATCTATGGGACTTTAGTCCACAATAAAATAAATACATCACATTAGCCATCAAGCATGCCGATACATTCCACATGAGTTGAAAACTGTTAGCACTGCAATTCACATTCCCGGAAAATGAAAATCAATTAATTATACCACCCACAAACTTGAACTGGTTCTCCGTGCAAAGTACAAGAAGTCAACTGGGCCAATGTTCTGGGGGGGAAAAAAATGTATGTTTCCAAAAATTATTTGGTACAGAGGAAGCTGAGATGGGGGAAAGGAGACATGTTATGTTTCTCAACAATTCTGTTCCAGAGATTTTACAGGATGGTTTTGGTAGCTAGATGTTCATCTACTTGGGGCTCCTGGCAAGTCTGCAAAGCCATGGCTCAAAATACTAGGAACCAAATAAAATTCTTTAAAAGTGAACAGAATAAGAGCCGGGCGTGGTGGCACATGCCTTTAATCTTAGCACTTGGGAGGCAGAGACAGGCGGATCTCTGTGAGTTCAAGGCCAGCCTGGTCTACAGAGCAAGTTCCAGGACAGCTGGGGCTACAGGGAGACCCTGTCTTGAAAAGACCAAAAAATAAATAAAAAAAAATAAAAGTGAACAGAAGAGACATACCATAAATAAACTAACATTCTGTAACAGTAATAAGAAGCATAACAAAATCATATGAAAACAAAACTAGAAACTAAAACACGCCTATTCAACCAGTGTTGCATCTCTGCAAAAGCAACTGACATCCCCAACAGCCTGACTTTGCACTCAAATTTTAACTTATTATACAATACATCAACCCTTAAAGGCAAGACCAAACCGTAACACAATTTTACATATTTATCAAAAGATCGTTCAAAGAACACTTACCAACTGCGCGACATGTATATGCTTGCGCTCCGAGCAGCGCCTTTCTGTACTTACACTGGGTTTGCTTCAGTGCTAAAGGCACATCACGGTCCTGCTTTTAGTAAAGTCCCCACTTGCAGACTGCCTTTGGGTTGGGCTTTTCTCTTACAAGATAAGCTGTTAAGTCATGCCTTGATTTTAAAACTGCTAACATATGGAGCCTTCTAATATAGCCTGCTCAGCCCCCATACCCTCCCAAGTCTACTCAGCCACACACACACACACACACACACACACACACACACACACACACACATATATACAAAAAAGGCACTGCAGGGCAGAAATTCCTCAGGTGCTCGCTAATGGAATTCCCAGGGTCTTGGAGCCGCTTCGGGGATCAAGAGATCTCATAGCCCCCGCTGGGGTAAGGAGCAGCGAGTCTGTTCCATTTAATCAAATACAGAATGAATTCTCAGCTCTATTCACTAGCTTGTCTCCAGGGCTCTCAAAAGGCACCAGGCAGCTAGAATCACACACATGTGGCTCTTTTAGGCAAGCATAATTAGTTTGATTTTAAAAAGCCACATTAATAATATCACCTCAGAAGCATTATTCAGAGGACAGATGACAATGATACTGTATGTTTTAAGCCTAACAATGAGGGAAAGCACACAATGAGAGAAAACTTGAAGGATTAAAAAAAAAACCTCTTCATTTCACTGTAATCCAATATGTTTAAAGTGACAAGAAGTGTATTCCCTATAGTATCCCTTAATTTTAACTGGAAACAAATAAAGAAAGCTCTCTTCCCCATGCTCTTGTGAACCAATGAATTCATGCCACCACACAATAAAACTTTATCACACAAAGTATTTGCAAACAATGTAAAAATAACATAATATTTTCTAATTCAATCCAGGTTAGTAAAAATCTCTTGGAAAAAAACCAGCAAACAATAAAAGTTTAAAACACATACACACTGTTAAAAGTCCTTCGAAGCTATACAATTGGCAACCAGACTCCAAATTCTGCTTCTACTCTAATTAGCTTGCATTAAGATCATTAAGGTAAAGACAGACTACCTGGTAGGCAATTCACCTACAGTCTAAAGTAATTATCCTATCAGTATGTCTACAGAGCACCCATGCTAACCACATGGAGCTAACATAATTTCACATTAAAACAACAAATTTGCCAACTCATTTTTTAATTTCCTACCCCTTCCTTGTTTTCACAAAGACAATGTTTAATTCCTGAAATAGCTTCCCTGCACGTTACTTAGAAAAATTTTTACTCTACATGTTCCCAAAAGAAACATCGCTAAAGAAAATCCTACTCCAATTCTTATTTTCACAAAACTATAACTGAAATGGTCTAGAAAGCAATGAACGTACACATGTAAAGTAAAAAAAAACAGAAGGAAAGCATAAGAACTAGTTACTACATTTTACCTGACCTTTAGGAGCAGTGTCCTATCACAGAAGATCCTTTTCCTACCCACTCCCTTCCTCTTTATATACCTTGATGAAGGAGGAGGGTCCTATCTTAAAGTCAACTGAATGCCTTTCACAAAAAGTCAAGCCACCTGCAAAGGCCAGGAATGAGATCGATTTAGAAACTACCTACACAAGCTAGATCAGTGTGTATCAAGCCCTAAGAGTCTTTGTACTGCCTGCTTGAGAGTCAGTGCTGTTTAAGTACTTTGCTCAGAAGAGGAGGTTGAGAACCAGAGCAATCAATCAAAGCACCCCAAGTGAGTTACTAAACAAACAATAATTCAGTACCTCGAGTAACCGATTTCGCTAGTTTGAGCAAACTATTCAAAGACAGATTTCCCAAATACTCCGAGTTTTTGTATGAAAGTTAAACAATATACATTTGTGTGTTTTATAGAAACATAAACGTTTCAGTTTTACATGCTGCCAAACACACACCCAAGGCACGTCTTTACAAAATGAAACAGGTTTTCTCCATCCTTCTCATATAACTTCAAGTATGTGGCAGTTTATTTCAACATGTGCATAACAGAGACTACAGTATTTGGTGCCTCTCTGGGTTTCTAAGAATTCTTTCGAGTGAAGCACTAATTTTAAATTTCCAGAAATTTTTCTGAAGGTTTTCTTTCATTCTATCCTAAAAGTTAAACTATCCCCATCCCACATTTTCAGCTAATAGACCCGAAGGGAAGAGCTATGAAACTAATAGAATGTCTAGAATTAAAGTAAGAATATCCCATCTCCTCTCCAGCCTCCTGCTCACCTCCTCCTAGCAGACTGTCCATGAGCTATGCCAAATGTCCTTTGGGAATCTGAGGGGTAAGGGACTAGTGAGGCATAGACTCTGAATTAACTCACTTAGCCTCTTTCATCATTCCTGCATTGGCCTGAGAGTAAATCTCACGTTACCTTTTAGTTGAACCTCCAGTTTCCCAAGGTGTCTGATTCAGGACACAAAGGCTGGCTTTCGGTTAATGAGGTTCCCTATATTCGACAGCCCAACTGATGAGCAGGCTGCCCTTAAAGCACCTGCCACCCTCTGTGGTCCCCATCAGGAAAGGCAGGCTTACGGTGGAGAGCCCCTCCAGGGACAGCCTTCCACCTGATTTGGTGGGGTTAGGGACAATGAAGGGAAGGGCAAGGAGTCTATCCCCCTCGGTGATTTATTACTGAAATTCCTAAATGTGGAAAGAAAGCAACAAAGGTCTGGAAGCTGCAGACTGAAATAAATAGCGATGTGTTTAAAGTATTTAGTAAATGATAATGCGATCCACAGAAAGCTTTACAGAGGAGAAGGAAAAATACACTCCCTGGGGCTGGGAAGTCACTGAGTCTGTGAAGGCAGAGAAAGATACATTGTGCAGGAAATTTCTCTTGCTTCTCCCTACACATAAATCACTGTCTCTCCCCGGCACTCTGCGGGGATGGAGAGGACAGACCCGGCTTCCTTGGGAAAGCGCGCCAGCGCCCCCGGCTCCCCGCTACGCAGCATCCCACCTGCCCCGGCGAATCTCCAGGACAGATTTCAGAGTGTCACTGACACCTCACCCCGCCTCCTCCTACGAGCGGGCTCCAGGACGCGGAGCGGCAGGGCAGGCGGCGGGGACCACCGGCTGCCCTCCCAACCCGGACCCCCGGCGCCGTCCGCGCCACGCCGGCCTGCTTCCCCAGGGACCCGCCGGCCCCCAGCCCGCCTCCCCGGGCCACCCCTCGGGGACCGTGCCGCGGAACCCCCGCACCTCTCGGCGGGGCTGGCTAAGCCCCCAAACCTCCTGCGCGGCAGCCGGCTCCGAGAGCCACCCCCAGGTCATCCCCCCGCGCGCTGGCGGCGGCGGCGGCTGCGATCCGAACGGGCCCCTCCATGCACCGGGCAGGGCGGCCGGAGGGCGCGGCGCCTCGCACGCGGGGCGGGGGCGCAGGGGCGGCGCGGGGTCCCGGGTCTCGTACGGAGCCGCGCGAGCCGGGCACCCGGGCTCCGGGGAGGGGAGCTGGGGGCGGAGTCCCGCGGCGCGCCCCCGCGGCCGCGCTCCTCCCCGCCCGGCGCGCGGACGCGAAGTCCAAGGGGCCAGGGAGGAGGGGACCGGCGCGGACGGAGGCGAGCCGCAGAGGCCGCCGCTCCCGGGCCGGCGCCCCGCCGCAGGGTGCGCGCGCAGCATGCCAGATCAGCGGCGGGACGGGCCGTACCACTGTGCGGGTTGGGGGACGCCGCACGCGGGACCTGCTCCGCGCCAGCGCCAGCGCCGCGCCAGCTCTGCACCGACGTCCCCGCGGGAGAGCGGAAAGGAGCCGTGCTGTGCTGCAGACCGGGTGACGACGAGCTGCCTCGGCGAGCCGCAGGGACGCCCGGGAGGCCTGCACCCACTCTCCCCTCACCTTCGCTCGCCCCGGAGAGGCGGCATTCCAGCCCGTGCACCGCGGTCTGCACGTTCCGCGGTTCCCGCCCAGGCCCCGCCCCGCCTACTTACCTTCGGAGGAGCCACCTAGTCCGTCCTGACTCTCTTCCCTCGATTGTGGCTCCAGCTCCCAGCCACTCTCCTTTGGCTTTAAGTTTCTTGGGCGGTTTCCTCTGATTCCCCGACCCACCCAGCCTGCCTGCCTTCATGTCGGCAGGTGACAACATTTCTGAGACGAGGAGAGCTCCTTGTCCTCTGGGGAAACCAATGTGGCCTTTGGCCCCTGAGTCTGCCCCACACATCCTTTGGTCCATCCCCAAGTTATAAGAGCGCAATGAACATTATTAGTTGCACGAACAGGAAAGGGGGAAAACAGTTTCTGTTTTGGAGGTGCTAGTGAAGCATGATTATAATACTCTGAAGAGCACCTAACACTGGGCATCCTAGGATGGATTGTAACTTCTTTTAATTATTATTAGCAGTTCATTTTCTTTAACCATCATGGTCATTACTGTTAGTTTACTACAAAAAACACTCTAATGCTACTTGGTGGTCATAACTCTGCACAGATCTTCAAAAGAATACATTCTCCCTTACCTTTAGCTTTAACAGGATCCTCAGGGAAGGTTCCTGGAAAGAAAATCAGTAGATAATCAATATAGGAAAAAAGAAGAAAAAAAAAACTGTAACTTTGCCTTGCCTTCCATTATTCCATATTAATTTATTCAAACGAATCTGTAACCTAACAAGGTATAGAAATGATTTTTTTTTTCATTCAGCAAAGAACCTTCCTTTGGAAAACAAGATTTAACTGAAATAAGTTTTGTGCACCTGAAAGTCTTGTAACACAGTAAAGGATCTTAGCCATTCCCTAGACGTGAGCTCCACTACAGTGACTTCCAGATTCTTCTACTGGGACTGGGTTGACTGTGGGCACCTCCCAGCCTTAGAGCTAACAGTGCTATTCAAATATCACTGGGCATGCTATGAGAAGCAGTCACAAACTTATTGATCTGATTACTTTTCTACTGCCCATTTGCCAAGTGGAGAAGTCATTTCAGACACAAAATGGTTTTTCATTAATAGCTCAATCATTCAGGTTAAAAAAGTATTACTATTTACTCCATGCCACAGATGGGCACCAGAGTACTTAGGAAAATATCATACTTCGCAAGCTTCGGAAACTCACACTCTCACATTCATACATAGATAAGTACTCTGGGACATCTTCCATGGAATGAACTGTGGCGTGCACACAAGAGCAGTATAGCCAAGTATGTCTAGAGCTTGGGAGTAGCTCTTGCCAAAAAAAAGCTTCCCAAAGAAGTGACACTTGGACCAAGTCTTAAAGGATAAAAGGAACTGGCCAATTAAAAGAATTCACCAGTTAAAGGTGAAGTGTACAAAGAAGACTTAGGTTGGGAAGACAATATGAATAAAGGTGTGAAGGCAAGAAATAAGACAGTTCAAAGGAAATGTGAGCTCTTTTTGTGGTTTAAGGAGCCTGTAGGAATTGAGCAGTGAAGAAGCATAAGCCAGATCACAGGGGGCTGTGTAGATTATGCCAAGGATACAGGACTTTTAGGCACTAGGGAATCAGTCCAGGGTTTTAGGTGGGAAAGGGCAAGTGGTTAGATTGTGTTGTGAAAAATCATCTAGCAGCAATGATGGGAATAGATTCAAGGAAGTTTGGAAGCTTCTTGCTATGGTTTAAGTGTACCCCAAGGCTTTACGTGTTGTAATTTGATCCCCATTGTGAAGTGTTAGGAAATGAAAAGAGATTGAACTAGGACTAAAGTAATAGGGGAGAGAAGGGAGGATTCCCAAAACCCAAGGCTAACAATAATCTGGTAGCTTGGTGGATGGTGGTCATACTGCCTAGCCCAGTAGTGACCTGGAAGAGAGCAAGAACTGTAAAAGATACCGGTTTGGGCTGGGGATTATGCCCACTTAGCATGCATGAAGTCCTGGGTTCAGTCCCTAGCACCTTACATATACACACAGAAAAGACACTGATTTTATGGAACCATAATGAGTTCAGTTTTTAACCTTTTATTGTTGATATTTCTGTATGTGATTGTTACTAACCTAGTCAGTATGGCAAAATACCTGATAGAAGAAACTTTTTAGAATAATTTATTTCAGCTCAGAATTTAGAGTGATTTGGCTTTTCCATTTTCAGAGTGGCTGGCTGTACTGGCACATCAGAAACAGCAGTCTTGGCTCAGAACCAGAGGGGGCTACAACCTCAACCCACTTCTGCCCACTAAGCCATGTGCCCCACAGGTTCCCCAACTTCCTAAAACAGTTCACCAGCTGGGGAGCAAGTGTTCAACACATGGTCCTGAGGGGAACATTTTACACTCAGATGGTAACATTGTAGAACTCCCAAGTACAAATTTCTACTGGGTAGATAAAACTGGAGATAGATTTGAAAATGATGAGCATTTTATCAGTAAGCTTTCCATTCACATAGCAAATATCTGAATTAGTCAACTTAAAAGGTTTATCTTAGTTCACAGGAGGTTTCAGTCTTTGATTGACTGGCAGAATTATTTTGGACCTATGTCAAGGCAACTCACTTGACAAGCCAAGAAGCAAAAGAGGAAAAAGAAGGGACTGGAATTCCAGAATTCTTTTGAAGGTGTGTCCCTGCCTACTTAAAATCTCTCATAACCCCTCTTTTCCTATAGGCTCTACTAACACTCTGCGAGACATTCTGTCTCCAATCTACAGCAAGTATAGAATAGTATTTATATCACAGAAGTTGAAGTGACCAATCAGTAGTAATACGGAATTCTAGAAAGTTCTAGCCAATTATGGACCTCCAAACCTTAAGTGATGATTAATGCCGAAGCCACAGTTGTTACTGAAGATCATGAATTTATAGTCATAGTCTGTATGACTGAGTGAATTGTCTCCATCAAAGTTTAACCACTCAGGCATACAGAAAAACAAAACAATCTAGATTTAGAGTTTTGCTGGAGGATGTGCAGAAAGAGAACAATGCAAAGGATTGGCAAGAAAATAATTAAATCATCAATCATAGAATCCAGACTGTGAGCTGGAAAAGGTTAGGGAAGAATGAAAGACTGGAAGAAACTGGCAGATTAAAGAAAAGGAGTTTTTTTTTTTCAGGTTAGAAAGCAGATGTTTCAGGATTCTACATGGGGGGAAAAAAGTCTTTGTCAGGATCAGGCTTTATACTACAGACACAGAACTCCAAACACTGAAGTATGTTAATGGGTTTGGCAAATGGCATATTGTTAAGGTCAGGGAATGATGTAGTCAAGGGACACTGTGCTTGAAAGTTGAGAGGACACTAGAAGGACCAAGGAGAATGTAATAGAAGTACTTTGATCCAAGTACCTCAGTGCTAAGCAATTAGGTGGGAAGATTTTTAGATGCTAAGGAAGGATATACATCCAGTGAACTCTAGGTGTGAACTAAGTGATTCTATAATACCAAATAAATGTTAAAACTGCTCCCCTAAGAATGACATCACAGTGACTATAGTCAAATTCTAGTTCTATCTCAGCTATTTGTTTTGGGGGAGAATTGGCTTATTTGTTTGCTATTTTTTTGTTTTGAAACAGTGTCTCACTATATACCCTAGACAGCTTTGAACTTATCATCCTCCTGTCTCAGCCTCCCAAGTGCCGAGATCAAAAGTGTGTACCACCAGGCGCACCAGTGACTCTACCTCATTTCTCCTCTGTAAAGAAACTTGAATTCTTGGGGCTGGAGAGATGGCCTAGCGGTTAAGAGCACCGACTGCTCTTGCAGAGGACCCGGGTTCCATCCCCAGCACCCACATGGTGGCCGAGAACCGTCTGAAACTCCAATTCCAGGAGAACTCCAGTTCCAGGAGAATCCGACACCCTCTTCTGACACCCTCTTCTGACCTCCGTGGCATTGCACAACACAGGTGCACAGACCTACATGCAGACAGTACATTCATACACATAAAAAATAAAATTAAAAAAAAAACTTGAATTCTTAGTCTTGATTTCATTATTTTTTCAAATAGAGACAACAATAATAAATAATAATACCTATAGAGTTAATAACATGAACTACTTCAGAAAGTTACTGGGAATTTGAGGTGAAACACAAAAAGCACTTAGTGCCGGGCGTGGTGGCACACACCTTTAATCCCAGGGGAAGGAGAAACAGGCGGATCTTTGTGAGTTCAAGACCAGCCTGGTCTACAGAGTGAGCTATAGGACAGCTGGGACCACAGGGAGACCCTGTCTCAAAAAACAAAAAAACAACAAAACAAAACAAAAAAATACTTAGTACAGAGCTGGGCTAAAACAGCTAGAGCAGTAACATCTTCAAAAGCTAGATATAATAGCATAGCTTTTGCTAGGTAGCAAGTATGATTTTAAATACCTTAGTCCATATTATAGGTAAGAAAATAGGCATAGAAATGGGAAGTGCCTTAACTAGATCACACAGCTAGCCAGAGTCAGAGCTGGCATGCAGACCAAGGACGTCTGGGTCTGGTGTGGCATCTTACTGTATTTTAATGCCTCAACACAATAAGAATGCTTATACTATCTGTTCAGATGAACTGTGTAATTAATTTTTTCTTGAATATGAAAAAAAATGTTTAACATCATTAGATGTCAGGAAAACACAAATAAAAACTACATTGAAAGCCAGGCATAGTGGCTCATGCCTTTAATCCCAGCACTTGGGAAGCAGAGGCAGGTAAGTCTCTGTGAGATTGAGGTCAGTCTGGTCCATATAGCAAGTTCTAGGCCAGCTGAAGCTATACTGTGAGTCCCTGTCTCAAAAAAACAAAACACCAACAACAACTACTGCTACTTTAAAACTCCATCTGGGGCTGGAGAGATGGCCTAGCGGTTAAGAGCGCCAACCGCTCTTACAGAGGACCCGGGTTCGATCCCCAGCACCCACATGGCGGCTGAGAACCGTCTGAAACTCCAATTCCAGGAGAACTCCAGTTCCAGGGGAATCCGAGACCCTCTTCTGACCGCCGCTGCATTGCACGACATGGGTGGCACAAACCTACTGCAGACAGTACAGTCATTACACATACAAAATAAAATAAATAAATAAAAATTAAAAAAAAAAAAAAAAGGTAAAAAAAAAAAAAAAAAAAACACACAACAACTACTGCTACTTTAAAACTCCATCTTGGGCTGGAGAGATGGCCTTAGGGTAAGAGCGCCGACCGCTCTTCAGAGGACCCGGGTTTCGATCCCCAGCACCCATGGCGGCCGGAGAGCCGTTGAAACTCCAATTCCAGGAGAACTCCAGTTCCAGGGAATCTGAGACCCTCTTCTGACCTCCGCGGCATTGCACGACACGGGTGCACAAACCTGCATGCAGAACAGTACATTGATACACAACCGAAATAAATAAAAAAAATAAAAATAAAAAATAAAATAAATAAAAAAAATAAAAAAAAAAAAAAACCTCCATCTTATCCCAATCAGAATGATGATCACCAAGAAAACAAATGAAACAAAAAGGGATTCAAAAGGGAAAAAAAAAAAAAAAAAAAAAAAAAAAAAAAAAAAAAAAAAAAAAAAAAAAAAAAAAAAGAAAAAAAAAAAAAACATGAAAAAAAAAAAAACAAACAACAAAAAAAAACAAAAAAAAAAACCACAAAAAAAAACACAAAAATCGAAAAAAAAAAAAGAAAAAGAACAAAAAAATAACAAAAAAAATGACACAAACAACAAAACACAACCCACACCCACAACCCCCCACCAACACACCCACCCCCCCCACCAATCAAGACCATCAAACTTTTTTCTTTTTGCAATTGAATCATTAACTTGTCCACTGCTGGGAGAGATGCAAGTTAATGTAGCCACTATGGAAGTATGCACAGAGATTCCTCAAAGTAGCAAAAACAGAGCTACCACAAGATCCAGCCATATCACTGTTGGGTATATAACTAAAGCAATCTAAGCACACAACAGAGAAAACTGCACACCTGTGTTCAGTGCAACACTATTCATGACAGCTGCACACCAGAACAAAATTATGTCGCTTTCAGGAAAACTGGTTAAGAGAGAGCATCATGTTATGCAAAATAAGACAAAATCAAAAAGACAAATATTCCATATTTCCCTTTCATATGCAGAATCCAAATATTAAAAAATGGAAATGGGGGCTGGAGGGAATCTGATGCCCTCTTCTGGTCTCCCAGGGCATTGTACACAGTGGTGCACTTACATACATGCAGGTAAGACACTCATAAATAAAAATAAAAATATTTAATAGTCATAATGAAGCACCTCATTTTATACAATAAATATACACTAATAAAAATTTTAAAGATTTTATGGCTCTCTTTTAGGTGTAAAGTACTACATTAAAGAGTCATAGGGGAATACTTGTATTAACCTTGCCTTGTGGGCCCCTCTCAGACTGGTGGTGGACTGACCTGTTGGAACTTGTAGCCACCTTAGGGATCCACTCTATGTCCTACCACCACTTCTAGACTTTGCAGAACTTGGAATCTAGCTTCCCAGGATCTGCTGATCCAGGGACATCACTCACATGTACAGGTGTGTTATCTCCCCATAAAACATGGAAAGGACAACAGGTAAATTCTTTCTTGCTTCCTCCAGACATGAGTTTCCTTGCAGCTTGTCTGGAAACACCCGTCATGTCTGAGCAGTTGCACCTGCCGGGGGTCAGCTGTGTCTCTACTGACTTGTTCCAGAGCTATGGCCACATATCACCTTGTATTTCATTCCCCCAATTTTCCTACCCTGCTTCTCTTTTCCTTACTTGCACCTGGGATTGACTTGAGTTCTGCTTCAGTTTCTGCTAGGAATTTTTTTTTTTTTAACATCAAGAGTTCACAATAAAGCTGTAGAAAATTTAGGCTTATATATAAATATAAAATAAATAGTTGTAAATCTATATCTGATAAATGTCAAGCAAGTGGGAATGTGGCAGTGACATTTGGAGTTCCAGCTTCAGTGTTATCACTTCCACGGTCTTGTATTTTCCATGCCTCGGTTTCCTCATACATAAAATGAAAATATCAATATGTGTGTTGTACATTCATACATTGCCAGTGGGAATAAAAATGACATAACTTTCTTCCAAGGAAGAAAAATGTAATAATATTTACCAAAATATAGCTTGATTTTTTTTATATTTTGATCCTACAGTCTCTGCAATTCCAGTTTGGAATTTTATCCTATAAATCCTACTCATGTAAAAAGCTCATTGTGCCAAAAAAAGAAAGCTGGGCGTGGTGGCGCACACCTTTAATCCTAGCACTTGGGAGGCAGAGGCAGGAGGATCTTTGTGAGTTCAAGGCCAGCCTGGTCTACAGAGTGAGTTACAGGACAGCTGGGGCTACAGGGAGACCCTGTCTCGAAAAGACCAAAAAAAAAAAGCCCATTGTACACAATATTATTGGTAATTAATTAGAAACAATCCAAGTGCCCACCAGCAAAATCTGCATAACACCAAAGCCAAAGAAGGAAAACAGCAAGTCAAAAACTATAGGTCAACAGCACTGGTGAGCACAGGTGCAAAAACCTTCAACAAAATACTAGCATTGTGGTTTAGATATTATACATGTCCCCAAATCTCATGTGTGGAAGGCTTGATCTCCAGTTGGTGAAGCAAGCATTCAAGAGGGCTCTGACCTACTGAATAGGTTAATCCATTGGTGGGTCATAATTTGATGGTGCTATTGGGAGCTGGTAGGAACTCGGAGCCTGGTTGGAGGAAGTAGGCCGCTGAGGGTGAGCGTTGGAAGAGCATAACTTGTCGTTAGTCCCTTCTGCTCTCCTTTGTTGCTTTCTTTTTTTTTTAATTTTTATTTATTCTTGTAGGTGTATGAATGTACTGTCTGCATGTAGGTTTGTGCACCCGTGTCGTGCAATGCTGCAGAAGTTGGAAGAGGGTGTCGGATTTCCCTGGAACTGGAGTTAAAGATGGTTCTCAGCCGCCATGTGGGTGCTGGGGATTAAACCCCAGTCCTCTGCAATAGCAGTCACTGCTCTTAACCACTAGGCCATCTCTCCAGCCCCACCTTTGTTGCTTTCTGCCCACCATGAAGAAGACAGCCTCCTCCTCCATACTCCCAAGATGTTCTGCCTCATCCCAGGCCAGAGTAATGCAGTTAGCTGACTGTCTGTGTACTGAGACCCCTAAAACCATAAGCCAAAATAAGTTTTCCTCCTTTAAATTGTTTCTGTCAAGTGTCTGCCACAGTAATTAAAGCTAAATAACACAACTAGCAAACAATTCAATGGCATGATAAAAAGATCATCACAGGTCTGGAGAGATGGCTCAGCAGTTAAGAGCACTAGCTATTCTTGTAGAGGACCTAGGTTCAGTTCCCAGCACCAACATGGGTGCTAACAGCTATCTATAACTTTAGTTCCACAGTATCTGACTCCCTCTTCTGGCATCCACAGGCATTGTTCAACATGGATATAGTTACACACATGCAGGCAAAACACTCATACACATAAAATTAAAATAATAAAATATACATATATTTTTAGAGGAAGTTTAATGCTAGAATTTTTAAACCAAAATGTACAGTGATAGGGAATATTAAGAAAGACAGAAATGGATAAAAAAAAAAATCAAAGCAGAAAGTATAGCATCAAGAAAGACTTGGAGTCCTAGAGCAACCTGGGTAAACAAGTTATAAAAAGTTGGTAAAGATGGGGCTGGAGAGATGGCCTAGCGGTTGAGAGCGCTGACCGCTCTTGCAGAGGACCCGGGTTCAATCCCCAGCGCCCACATGGTGGTTGAGAGCCGTCTGTGACTCCAGTTCCAGGGGAACTCCAGTTCCAGGGGAGTCCAACACCCTCTTCTGACCTCTGTGGCATTGCGCGACACGGGTGCACAGACCTACATGCAGACAGTACATTCATACACATACAAAACAAATAAAATTTTTAAAAAGTTGGTAAAGTTAAATATATTTTTAATGTAATTTTATTTTATTTTATTTTATTTTATTTATTTCGGTATGTGTATCAATGTACTGTCTGCATGCAGGTTTGTGCACCCGTGTCGTGCAATGCCGCGGAGGTCAGAAGAGGGTCTCGGATTCCCCTGGAACTGGAGTTCTCCTGGAATTGGAGTTTCAGACGGCTCTCGGCCGCCATGTGGGTGCTGGGGATCGAACCCGGGTCCTCTGTAAGAGCGGTCGGCGCTCTTAACCGCTAGGCCATCTCTCCAGCCCC